>OVBL01000840.1:0-600000 GCA_900406555.1 Pseudoturritis turrita
AGTCTCGAGTTTATATAACACTTGCATAGGTGTCACATTCTTTACATAATCTATATAAAGATGCGAACTTTAGGAAGCTTTTTAAATGCTTCGAGTCCTTGGATTTCGACTCTTCGGATAGTGTTCTTCTCGAGATTGTAGTAGCAAACGTAAAAAGGGTGGTAAAGAAAGTAAGTGGACAACACGGTTTCACCTGCTCCAGCCAGTCCAACAAAATATAGATCCGGTTCACCATATTTCGAATACCCATAGGGGATTTTGTAGGTACGTTTCGACCATTTATGTTCCTCAGCATCCTCTAGTATCCACAACAAACAAACATTCATAGACTTCCAATGGACTCCGTAACGACTATGAAGTAAACCTAATTTACCCGTGTAGTTTATCAGAGTCGAATCACGCTTTATTAGTTATTACCATGTCATGATCTATGTTATTAATGTAGCTGAATTTCTCAGACCTAACATTGAAGCAAACTATCATAGAAACCCCAGAACAACGTTTTTCCTCAGCTGGATAATACAAAAAGCCATTGATGCATATCCCATCATACAGAGGATAATGGGGTCTGCAATATTCGACTTTTCTCCATAATTTTTTTCCATTCCCTAATGTAAGAACTCGATGCTCTTGTGACATACTGTGTATTCCATAAAGAAACCAAGTCATAGACAATACCTTGAACTGTTTTTCGATCGGATCATACCCAAAATAGCTTCTCGATTTAATCCTCTCTGTTCTCACTTCTGGTAAGGTTACGGAATCTCCCGTGCTGAGATTATAAACCACAGTCACCGATTCTGTCATTTTCAGATATTGACGACAGATCAATCCATTAGTAGGGCGACAAATTTGAGAGGGAACATCTGTTGGAACATATGATCAACAACAAGATAAGATGAGTTCTTGTCTGGATCTTGTGTCTGAGGTGAGGAGGAGAAGAATAACTTTCCATCTTCTTCAATAGTGAACAAGAATCGTGGACAAGCCAGTGACATTTTCATGAACAGCTCGGTGAAATCCGGACTGCGAATTATCGATGCCCATAATTTCGATACGCAACGAAACCTAGCTACAGACTTTGTGGGGACTCTCGAGAATATATCGATGAGGATATCAGATGGGATTGGATCCGAGACGTGCTGCTTAAGATTTCTCATGGCGGATTATAAAGTGCCTCAAGGGTTTAGACGAAGGAAATGTGACCTATGCTCTGTTTTCAACTTAATTTATATGCAACGGAATGATCCCGAAGATGGGCTTTTATTAGGCCCAATACTCACTTAGCCGTTTTTTACCCAGTTGCGTTTGTTTGTCGGCTATTAGTATTGAAGAACATGATGTAGTGTAATTAGCCTCTTAAGGTTTTTCTTACAAGAAAGATTATCATATATTTAAGTAATTAAAAAATTAGATGATAAGTAATTTAAGTAATTGCATTAAAGATCCTCTGAATCTTGCAGATTGTTCATGGCAGATGTAAAACCCTAGAATCCTAAATAGACGATAAAGAGCGAAAGATGAAAGTCAAGAAATCTCTCATTGAATGTGAATGTGCATTTGTATTCAATCATCAGATTTCTCATTGAAAGTGAATGTGCACCACTAGAGCTGGAGTAAGTCTCAAGCTCTACTATAAATTTAAAACTAGCCATGCTAAAGTTAAGGTCCAAAAAAACTCAAGAGTTGGAGTAATTAAGTCTTGATTCTATTATAAATTTAAAAATAGCTATTCTTTAAAGTTAAGATCCCCAAAAAATCTCAAGAGGGACATGACTATCATAAGAGTTGAAATCCAAAGTATAGAACCACAAGATATGAAGCCCTAAATGCTTTACATACCGTTCACATCCTCTATGTAATCTGAAAAGGTTTGAATTCCATGATGATTAAACACTTCAAATCCTTGAATATTGATTTTCTTGAACGTGTTCTTCTCGGGATTGTAGTAGCAAACATAGTAATGGTTTGAGAAATAGTACGTGGAAACCACAATTTCACCAATACCAGTCATTCCAACAAAGTACAACGAATTTAACTTGTCCCACGAAGAAGGCAGTATGCAGATATTTTGAGACCATATACCTTCTCCAACATCTTCTAGTACCCACAACACAAGTTCTTTTTGCATCCTGTACTTATACTGAAGAACAACTAGTTTACCTTTGTAGTTGATCAATGTCCAATGAGAATCATAGTCCATGTTTACATCCGTCTTAATGAAGCTGAACTTCTCTGACCTAACGTCAAAGCAAACTATCACATCATCAGATCCTTCGAACTCAGCTCGGTAATACAAAACACCATTTATGCATATCATATCAGAACTAGGATAATGGGGTTTGCATTTGATCACTCTCCATGACATTTGTTTTCCAGTCTCCAGTGTCAGAATTCGATGCGCATGAGATGCATTGATTCCTTCATAGTTACCATACCCTAAAAAGCGTCTCATACTCTTCGTTTCCAATGTCATACACAACACTTTGAACTGTTTGCCGATCGGATCATACCCTAAATAGCAGCTCGTACCATTACTCTTCGTTTCCACTTTGGGTAAGGTAATGGAATCCCCCGTGATGGGGTTACAAATCAACCACACTGTATCGTTCTTTCTCCAGTGCTTTAAACAGACCAATTCACGGAGAGAGGAACATTTATTTGTAGATGAAAAATCTCTTAGGGAATAACTATGATAATAGGTGGCTACAAGAGACGAATTCTCATCTGGATTTTGAGGCTGAGGTGAAGAGTAGAAGAATAACTTGCCATTAGCTTGGAAGGTGAACAAGAGCCGTGGACGAGTCCAAGACCTAGTCAAGAACAACTCTGGGAAATCTGGACGTCGAAGTATGGATGACCATGATTTTGACACGCAACGAAACCTAGCTATTGACTTTGCCGGGACTCTCGAGAATATATCTATAAGGAGATCAGATGGGATCGGGTCCGAGATCTTCTGCTTCAGTTTTTTTCATGGTCGATTACAGTACGTTAAGCCCTAGAGATCCTTTGGTTACAAGCTCTGCTTTTTCTTGGATATCAAGTTTTCACTCACCGATTTATAGGCAACGATCCCAAAGATGGGCTCCTATAGGCCCAATATCCACTCACCAATATGGAACCAATTGTGTGTCTTAGCCTATTAATCTTTATGGAGAAAAATAATCAAAGAAATTATTATAATTTTTTTTTTGTGAATTTGTTCTTTAGAATTTAATCTGTTTGAGACATGTTTTCCAATGTTTCAAAAAAAAAAATTGGAAATCTTGAACGCATTGGCACCTTTGTTTTAAAAAATTTCGTACAAAAAATACATACAACTTTGAAGGGAATTTTAAAGCCAAACTAGTTTTGTTATAAACAATAAAGCTATATATATAGAGATAGAGCCGGTCTTGAATTTTAGAAAGCTACAAACGAAGAAAAGACCTGGTATAAACATAAAATAGGAATCAGCCTCTAAGGGTGTTTTCTTATATAAGGTAGATTATCATATACGTACCGAAATCTTTCAAAAATTGTAAATACTAAATAGTTCATTAAAAGTTAATATTTTTAAGACAGATGTTTTTTCACTTCTAAGTTCTAACACTATTACCGACTTAAAACATGTTTTCGATCACTATTTTTAGTTTTTAAACATCTCATAATTACTACATATATAAATATTATACTAGATGATTTATAGCCCTGGTATAAACTTCTAAAACTCATAACTCAATCTATGAAACATGAAAGACGATTTTCCTAGTTTACGGGTAAAAATTCTACACTTTTTACCCCATATTGGGTTTGCAACGGCATTAACCATTTCTCTTGAAGGAGTATTGCAGCGGAAGAACTGACCAATTACATATTTCTTTTGGTTCTCGAGCCCCTGCAACAAGACATGGTTTGGGATTTCAATCATAGGCGTACCATCTTCTAAGTAAGTCGGGGTGGTTCTGCGGTGAAAAATTTGGAGCCTTGGGTTCATCTTCGCTGCCCAAGGGAGCCAAAGTTGTCCATCCTCTTTAAGAGCTGGTGGAGGGATCTTTGTCCGAATGAACAAGTGGAGGAGGTTGAGTACACAAATCCAACTCCGGGATAAGCTTAGGCGGCTTCGTCCAAGCCCCTAGAGAAGGGACGAAAGGAGCCGTAGGAGTTGCAGTTGAATCCACATCATGGGCTACGCTGTCGGTGTTCGGTACCAGTTCTATCGGTGATTCGACGATTTCATTAGCCACGGGCACCGTTGACAGGAGAGCTTCCGGAGTAGATGGCTGGGGCTTCGAGTGGAGCAACAACAGGAGGATGAGTCATCGTCAGAGGAGAAAGAGTTGATCGGTGAGAGGATGGCTCGCTGTATAAGGAAGAAGGTGGCGAGCAGATGGCGTCGATTCCGCGCCGGCGGATTCAACAAGGAGGATCTCCGGAAATTTTTTAGTTTTTCGCCTTAGGGATCGCCGAATTGGGGGCGCGTATAGTGCGTGTTAGTTACTCTTTTGTTTTTGTTATGTTCTCTTTAATCTTTTGTTTTACCTAGATATTTTTCTTAGTATAAATACTCTCTTAAACATTGTAAAAACCTGAGTTTTGATCAGTTTTTTTCCTCTTTTATGCTCCAAACTCTTTCCTATGATATTGGCTTAGATTTTGTCATCTTACCATTTCTAGTGAAGTTTTCTTGATCTTTTACCTTTCCTTTCATGATTATATGTTTATCTTTGTCATTTGCATCATGATTAGTGAGTAGTTTTTCAATGGGTTTTTGGGCTTAGTAGATTAGGGATGTTTGATGGATGATTAGTGATGTTTAGGCTTAGATTCTTATGATTTCTAAATTCTAGGATGTGTTAAATGCAAGATTATACTTAGCTAATCAAAATCTTGATCATGGACGAAGGTGTTCGATAAAATGTCGAGGAGAATCCTAACCTTGCTTTTCATTCTTAACCAATGAGAATTGGTGCTTAAAGTGATTAGTGGCTTTATGAACTTATGTTTAATGATTATTGATCATTTGATTGCAATTGGAAAATTAGCTTAATTGAATGGTTAATAAATGAATTAGTACCATGAGAGTGGATTACTCTATTTGTGTGATTCATGTCATAGAATTGAGTTTGAATTGTTAGTCCTAACATCATTAGTTAGTCATTGATCATCCCAAGTCAAATGTTTTAATTTGTCCAAAACCCATGTTTTTCCATATTTGATCAAATTCTTGTTTGTTGACCTTTTGTTGACTTTTGTATTTTTACTTTGTTTGTGCTTAAATCCTTTTGCTTTGATCTTGTTTAGTTTCTATTTAGCTGTTTAGTCTTGTTGATCTCTTTTGGCATTCTCGTTTCACTATTTTCACTTAGTTTTGTTTTGTAATTAGGATTCTAAAAACCAAAAATACAACCTTTGAATCACTTAGTTTAGTTAATTACTTGTATTCTTAGTGCGTTATTCTTAACTCTTTGTGGTTCGATCCTATGCTATGTTACAACAATTAGAGAGTGTTGCTAGCTTAGTTTAGGTACAAATACAATTTGACACACATCATATACGCTTCTAGCCCGACGCAACCGCAAAAGCTGCAGTGGTCTATTATAAGAATGGTTCTCCCATAACTAGTGTTCCACATGATACTCATGTTCTTGTCTTCTCTGTATAAGCGTTTGTAACTAAAACTTTCCTTTTGGTAATAGAATTCACATTTTATCCCCAAAAAAACACTATATTATGATTAAACTCTCTGTTATTAAGATAAGTCTCAAACACTAAAAAACACTTAAGATAAAATCCAAACAAAATTATAAGAGTTGAAATCCAAAATATAAAGTCTCAATTTATGAAGCGTTGAACACACTTACATAAACTTCATATTCTCAACATAGTCTAGAAATGTGTCAATGGCAACTCGATGATGCTCAAACTCTTCAAATCCCTGAATATTGACTCTTGTAAAAGTGTTCCTCTCGATATTGTAGAAGAAAAGGTAGAAAGGATTTGATAGAAAGTAGGGCGAAAACACAATCTCAACGGTACCAGTCATTCCGACAATCTTGTGATGCTTGATTATCTTTCTCCACAAAGGTGGCATTACGCAGATAATTTTGGACCAATTATGTTTTTCAGCATCTTCTAGAACCCACAATACAAGTTCTTTTTTACCCGAATATGCAAACTGATGTGCACCTAAGTTACCTTTGTAGTTGAACAAAGTCCAAGAACACTCAGGTGACATGTCTTCATCTATGTTAATAAAACCGAATTTCTCAGACCTAAAGTCGAAGCGAACTATCATAGAAGAATCTACAAAATCAGCTATGTAATATAAAACACCATTTATGCATATTTCACTAGAATTATAAGAATGTGGAAATACTGGGTCTTCAATCGTTCTCCATAAACGTTTTCCAGACTCCAATGTCAAAACCCGATGAGTATTAGGTTTTCCATTACGTGACCATGTCATACACAACACTTTAAACTGTTTGTTGATCGGATCATAGCCAAAATAGCTATCTTTAACACCCGTCCCTTTCACTTTGGGTAAGGTTATGGACTCTCCTGTGACGGGGTTCCATATCAGCCGCGCTTTTCTTCCCCAACTCTGAAGAAAGACCAACCCACAGTCACAGAGCAGGGGACAGGTATCAGTTGGAATATACTTAGGAAAATTATGATAACATGTGGCTACAAGAGACGTGTTCTTATCTGGACTTTGAGGTTGAGGTGAAGAGAAGATGAATAACTCTCCATTAACTTCGAAGTTGAACAGTAACCGTGGACGAGTCGAAGACTTAGTCAGAAACAGCTCAGCGAAATCTTGACGTACAAGTATGGATGTCCAAAATTTCGATACGCAACGAAACCCAAAGATGGGCCTCTATTAGGTCCAATATCCACTCACCAATTTAGAACCAATTGTGTGTCTTAGCCTATTAATCTTTCTGAAAAAAAAATTTTCAAAAAAATTATTGATTTTTTTTTTTTTGTGAATTTGTTCTTTAGAATTTATTCTGTTCAAGACATGTTTTCCAATGTTTCAAACAAAAAAAATTGGAAATCTTGAATGCATTGGTACCTTTGTTTTAAAAAAATTCGTACCAAAAATACAACTTTGAAGGGAATTTTAAAGCCAAACTAGCTTTGTTATAAACAATAAAGCTAAGTTTTAAAAGGCTACAAGATAAGAAAAAAAAACAGACCGCTTTGCACATTTTCATAATATCTTTTCCCGAATTTAACATTAAAAATGAATGTGTTACACAAAAATTGTAAGTATTTTAAAGCACCAAAGAGCGGTTTCATGCCTTGAATCTTTGTGGTTGAGCCGGAATGCATTGAACAATGGCCTTAGGTAGCAGGATAGTCTGGAATCACCTGGTTTGTAAATTTAATTCCGGTTTGGTCCTAACTGATGTGGACCCATTCCATTTTGCCATATAGTCTCAGATGAGTTAAGTTTATGGAACAATTCGGTTTGTTGCTTAAATCATCCTGGTTCATTCTGTAGACTTCTTGGAAGAGGCATATAACCTGGTCGGGTTCAATAGGCTTTGTATCTTTGGTTTGATTGAGCTCCAGTTTAGCTACTGATCTGATGTCCTCATCAGTAAGGTTGTGGACTCTCTCATGAAGGGATTACAAATAACATTAATTGTATCCTTTTTCCCCTTGTCTCGACGACAGAACAAGACAAACCCGGAGAGAGGATATATTTCAGATGAAAAAACTCTTAGAGAATAACTATAATAACGGGTGGCTACAAGAGACGAATTCTCATCTGGATTTTGAGGCTGAGGTGAAGGATAAAAGAATAACTTGCCATTATCTTGGAAGTTGAACAAGAGCCTTGGACGAGTCCTAGTCAGTAACAACTCTGTGAAAGTATGTATACAGATTGATTGTATATCTAACTTTGTGAAAGTCACTTCTAATGTAGGGGTAGACTGATTGTATATCTAACTCGACTCAATACTGTCTTGATCTATTTGGTAAAAAATTGTTAGTATCGAGTGGTTAAACTTTGAAACCGGTGGCTATATAATTAGATTAGCCACTGCTAACTATGAAGATAATATTATAGGATTAAATCATGTGTGATTGTGAATGACATTGTAATCCCTTAAGTAAAAAAGGAGAAAAAGCAAAAATGGCTTTTCAAGACTTGGACAAGATTCAAAGAACGCATAAAACGCAGAGAGAAAACGTAAATTCATCATGAAGAGAATCATCGTTGGAATGGTCTCTACACTTGTTGTTGTTGCTGCCATTATTGGAGGTGTTTTTGCTTATGATACTAAATCACATTCATCTCCTCCACCAATTTATCATCGACCGCCTCAGTCTCGGATTTAGTTGGTGTTTGTCCAAAAAGAGAATCAGCATCAGTGTTGCAAGTCTACACAATAACTAACAACAGTCAAGATTGCTTCAAAAATCAAAGAAAAAAGACAAAGCAAATAGATATGAAACTCAATTGCAACAAGTTTCGCAAACAAATCCACAATTAGAAGAAATTTTTTTTTTTTTTTGAAGAGAATGTAAAATTTTATTCAACTCAAAAACTTGTTTACATTAGATGCATCATTGTACAGATAATCTTAAAAACAGAGCATAGAAATCGAAGCTTAAAAAAATACATAACAGACTCGGTCATGATCAATTTAGAAGAGTTTTATGAAGGAATTTGGCTGCCAAACCAGATGAGCATACCCTCCTCGTATCGGCTATCCTCCTTTCGGGCCGTGTTTAGTCTGTTTCTTACATTCTTATCGATAAGTTTGAATAGCCGAGGACATGTGGAATGTTCTTTGCCATGACGTCTATTGTTTCTTTCCATCCAGAGATTGTAAATTGCTGCTTGAAAAGCATACCTTAGTAAGAAGACTTCAATGTGCGGAGGAGTTTCATCCGAGATTAATTGGAGTACATTGTCCCAATCGGAAACGAACCGATTGCGTAGAAGGCCTTTCATTAGCAATGACCATAATTGGCGAGAGTAAGAGCATTCGAAAAACAGGTGATTCCTTGATTCTGAAGTGTTTCCGCAGAGAATACAATCCGTCGAAATGCCTGCATTCCACTTAGCCATATTATCTCCCGTCATTAATCGATTGTGCATAGCCAACCAACATGTGAAAGAGTATTTTGGAGTAGCGAACTTGAACCAAATTCCTCTATACCAAAGTACTTTTTCACCCGCCGTGCGTAATTGATGCCATGTTTCATGTGTGATGAATTTGTTGACGTACTTTCCTCTTTGTGCTCGCCAAAGAGCCTTATCTGTCGTTGCCATATGCCGTCTTGATCTCAAATCTTCAATTTCGTCTTCAACTTTGTTCAAAAAATCAGTTCGATGTCGTCTTCTCCGATGGTTTGAAAGGACTTGATCGGCTGTGTCATTGCGCGAAATGCCCAAGTCGATGAAGCCTCTAGGTCCCGTAACATCAATTAGTCTTCCTAAGGGAGACCAATCGTCGTACCAAAACCAGGTGTGACAACCATTGTTTACTTCAACCTTATGGAAAGGCCTAGCAATGGTTCGGTATTTTAAGATTTTTCGCCACATCCAAGATCCCATACTCGTGTTGGCGTTCTTAACGGACCATAAAGATCGTTTCTTGAGAAGTGTCATATGCACCCATTGCACCCACAGTGATTTATGTCCCGAAAGTAGCCTCCAAATCAACTTCAAACAACAAACCAAATTCACCTGCTTAAGGGGTCGAAGTCCCAATCCTCCTTCATCTTTAGGTCTACAAACAGCATGCCAAGACATTTTTGATTTTCTTGTGTTTAAAGATGGCCCCGACCAAAGGAAAGCTGAGCATATACTCTCTATTTCCTTGATACAACCTGCAGGTAATCGAAATGCGGCTGTCCAAAAATTAGTCAGACTTGAAATCACCGACTTTAATAGTTGTAGTCTGCCCGCATACGACAAAGAACGAGCTGTCCATGAGCATATGCGTGCCCTTATCCGTTCAATCAGTGGTGCATAGTCAGCCTTAGTCATGCGCTTCGTGAGTAGTGGAAGACCGAGGTATCTCACCGGCAGTTCACCCAATTCAAACCTTAGTTTCTCCTCTATTATTGCTCTCTCTCTGTTCGATACTCCCGCTAGGTACATGGTTGATTTTTCCAGGCTGATCTTTAGACCTGAGATAGCTGCAAACTCATCTAGCACATCGATAATTCCTTCCATTGATCTTAGTTTTCCATCGGTGAATATTAGAAGATCATCTGCAAAGCAGAGATGAGTTAATTTGAGAGTTTTGCATTTTGGGTGAAATCCAAATGTCCTCTCCAATGCAGCCTTATCCAAGAGCTTGGTCAAGACATGCATACTTATTACAAATAGGTATGGTGACAGAGCACATCCTTGCCTCAATCCCCTTTCACTCCTGAAATATCCTGCCAATTCCCCGTTAACTTGTACAGAAAAAGAAGCAGTGGAAACGCATAGCATGATCCAATGAATAAATTGTTGTGGAAGTCGTATTGCTTGTAACGTGTTTCTTAAGAAGCTCCATTGTACCGAATCGAAAGCTTTTGAGATGTCTATTTTCATAGCACACCGTGGAGCGATCATGTCCTTATGATAATCCTTTACCAACTCTGTCGCAAGCAGAACATTTTCAATCAAAAGACGGTCTTTAACAAAGGCAGACTGATTTGGTGCAATGAAGCTCGGTAACAACCCCTTTAATCGGTTTGCTAGGATCTTCGAGATGACTTTGTAAATAACATTACAACACGAGATTGGACGATAGTATTTCATCTGCTTCGCCTCATCTTTCTTTGGAATGAGAGCTAAAATTGTGGAGTTTATCCCTTTTGGTAAAAATCCAGTTTTGAAAAAGGATTGGATCGCCACTGTGAAATCTTTTCCAATCACTTGCCAGGCTGCTTTAAAAAATTCACCGGTATATCCATCCGGTCCCGGGGATTTATTCAGTGGCATGGAGAAAAGGACAGCCCTTACCTCCTCCTCCGTGACCTCCCTGACTAGATGTTCTTGATCCGAAACAGAGCATCGGAAGTGAAGAAGTGATTCCAGTGATTCAACAGAGCATCCCTCGAAATCATCCGGCATACGAGTTAAGAGGTCATTGAAATACCGTTCTGCCTCCCCCTTAATCTCATCCTTGCATTTTAAAACCTCCCCACTTGGTCTTTGTATCTCTCTAATTGAGTTTCTCGATTCCCTTGCGACTGCATATCTATGAAAGATCTTAGTGTTTTGATCACCAACGACCAACCAATGTAACTTTGATTTTTGCTTGTAAAATCTTTCTTCCAAATCCGCAAGATGTGACCAGGTTGCAAATGCCTCTGTTTCATCTATCATTGCATGCTCCGATGGGTTTGATAGATTATTGGTTTGCTTTTGACATAATGTATCGAAAGCCTCTCTTGCACGCCGGGGTAAGTGACCAAGTTTCTCTCTTTGCAGATTTTGCAATTCGTTTTTTAGCTCTTTTAATTTTTTGGAGAAGCGAAACAAGGCTGAAGTCGAGTGAAAGAGCTCCTCCGTGCCAGACCAAAACTCTTCCATTAAAGTCTTAAACCCCGGAAGGGTTGTCAATGCGTTCATGAATTTAAACGGCCTTTTGATTCTGCTCACAGCCGTGTCAAGCGCAATTCTACACCGCATATGGTCTGAACATCCTCCAGATTCGAATACGCTGTACGATCTTGGAAACCTCTGTAACCAACCATCATTGATTAGAACTCTGTCTAATTTCTTGCATATCAATCCCTCAGGCCGTTTGTTACACCATGTGAAACGAGGCCCTTGATAAGTAAGATCCATCAGAGAACAGTTTTGTACAAGTTGTTGAAACGCTCTTGTACCGTGAGATATTGTTGGAGCTACTTCATACCTCGAATGATCTTCTCCTACTAAGGTCTCATTAAAATCACCAAATATTAGCCAATTCTTATTTCGGAGAATTGGAGAATCATGGTGAGTCTTTAAATCTTCCCAAAGCTCACGCCTCTCATTCTCAAAATTTGAGGCGTATACAAATGAACAAAAGAATTCCTCCTCTTGTGCTTCGATTTTAACAGAACACGTTATCAATTGACTACTCGTAAAGACTGGAGTTAGTCTCACCGTATCCCGCCAAACCACCCATATTCTTCCCAACCTATTGAACTCGTAATTCGATAGAAAAGACCATTGCGGAAACACTGAAGAAACAATACAAAAAGAGAGAATAATCTTAACCTTAGTGACTTTAAACTTAGGTTTTCCTTCAAGAATTCTCAACCGCGCTTCAAGCTGTGAGATATACCAGAAACATCATCATGTAAAGTGGGAAAAAATTATGATCTAAGAGTACTGTCCAGAGAGATAAGCAAGAGTGGTGTTACCTTAGCAAGGTTTTTAAGTCCCATAGTGTTACTTTGGCCATCACCAAAAGCATCACACCTAATGGCAAGAGCGGCTTTAGCAGCTAATGACCGCGTCATCTTTCCCTTGAGCTTTGGTGCTGCTTGACTAACTTGGTAAATCAAACCATGCTTGGGTGTGTCATGCTTTTTCTTGAGTAGTGGTGTAAAGAGACTCTGAATATTTCTCTCAAGCTTTATGAGGTTCAATAAACTACCTCCTCGAGAAATTAGACGAGCACCAACTAGCTCCCCAACTAATACAGTCAGATTTGGAGCAACATTGTTCATTCCGGTTTTCAGGTTATCGTAAAGCTGAGCTCTTTCCTCAGCAAGCGAAAGAACCTGGTCACATAGTTCGCGGATACGCGTTAATTCAAGGTCACTGAATTCTATTCCCTTAGATATCAAAGCCGCTTCCTTCAATTCCGCCTCAACTTCAACCGCTAATATCTGCATTCCAACCAAAAATCACAAGTTTATATCATCATTAATGACAAGTATAAGTATATATACTATATGCACACTTGCAAAAATCAAAGTTTTACCTCAGAGAAGTCTACTTTTGAAGCATTAATCCGGTTTCCCATCAATTTAACGGATTTTGCATATAGGATATTGTCTTGTATGATCTTAGCAAGCTCGGGAAAATGACATCCATACCATTCTCTAACCCTCTTCGCATACGTGTTCAGTTCTTTGTCACGTTCATCGAGTAAATCAATAGTCTGGATTATCATCGTATCCACCTAACCAAAAACCAAACCATTAATTAGGAAAATTCTTATAACGGGTGGCTACAAGAGAGCTACAACTTCTTATCTACAAAATAACTCTTCACTAACTTTGAAGGTGAACAAGAACCGTGGATGAGTCCAAGACTTAGTCAGAAACAGCTCAAGGAAAGCTTGACGTACAAGTATGGTTGACCATAATTTCGATACGCAACGAAACCTAGCTATAGATTAACTGGGATTGTGTCTGAGTATTCCCTTACCGAGTTCGAAGATTTTGTCAGCGATAGATCCTCCGAGAACTGTTGCTCCAGGCTTTTCATGGCGGATGTTTGAAACCCTAGAAATCGCTTTTTCTTCAGAGCTTCTACGAAACGAAATCGACTTTAGTGGCTATCGATCTTCTTTATTTTCAACTGACTTTATAGTTAATCTAAGCTCCTTCTGTATGTATTAACCGCAACGAGGACTACAATTAGTGAGTAGGCATTGGGCCTTAACAAAGCCCAATTTACGGAATAGGGTTTACTTTAACACAAAGAGCCGCTTACTTTGGTCACACTCTAGGGTTTACTCCATTGCTATGACGAAACAGAACCAGCATGGCTCCGACGATAACGTGATTGTATCAGGATCCAATAAAAGGTTCTGTTGATCTGTTCATCAATATCTTGTCTAAACAGATTACTTTGTTCCGACTTTAGGGACTGGAAATCTTTCTTGGAGAAAGATCAATTGTTGCACACTTCATTATCCTCGTGACGATAATGGAACAAGCATCAATGGTCTTGTATTATCAAGCTATCATTGACCAAAAATGTTTGATCGCTTGCTTTGATGTTAGGTCCGAAAAATTCAGCTTTGTTAACATTCATCAATTCTTGGAAAGAAAGATCTGGAAACCTTTGATTCTGATAGACTATAAGGGTAAATTACGTGCTATTCATTGTAGTATTGACTTTAATTTTTTTTATTTGTCCGTTTTAGAGGATGCCAAGGAACATAAATGGTCAGATCATTCCTACAAAATGTCCCAAATGAAACGTACATGCCTGAATTGGTCCAAAATCGTGTTCTCTGCTGGAATGATTGGTAGCGGCGAAATCGTGTTGTACCAAAAAGGTGCACAAAATTATTTTTGCATATTTTGCTACAATCTTGAAAGGAGCACATTATCACAAGCACTTGATTGGGTTGAGAATGGTATAATTCACACATTTTTCAAACTTTGTTGAAGATGTGAAGCTTATGTAAGTCTTTACTACAAACAAAACTACCCACAAGATCTTTGTCTTTGTCTTTTTATGTTTTTTTCTGTCTTCTGTCTTTTGATAAGGTTTCTTTGAAGTTTGAAGTTAGTATATTTCCCTTATTTGTTTGGTTATGATTCTAAAATTGATTTCTGAAATAATATCAACGACAGCCCAAAAAATAAAATTGAAACCAAGAAATCAAAACAGAGGATTCAAAAATAAACACACTAAGAAAAAGAAAAAGAGTCAAAGAAAGATTGATCTTCCATTTTAACCTCCTTGCCTTAGCTTTTCAAGACTTGGACAAGATTCAAGAACGTGTAAACGCAGACTGAAAACGTAAATTCATGAAGAGAATCATCGTTGGAATCATCTCTACAGTTGTTGTTGCTGCCATTATTGGAGGTGCTTTTGCGTATGTTACTGAATCATATTCATCTTCTCCACCATTTGATCATCAACCGGATTTAGCTAAATCTTTTGCTTCAAGATTTCTCAACCTCACTTCAAGCTGTGAGATATCAACAGGTACCAGAAACATGATCAGGTAAAGTGGGGAAAAAATTATCATCTAAGACTGTCCAGAGAGACAAGCAAGAGTGGTGTTAGTTACCTTAGCACGGCTTTCAAGTCCCATAGTGTTATTTTGGCCATCACCAAAAGCATCACACCTAATGGCAAGAGCGATTTTAGCAGCTAATGACCGCGACATCTTTCCCTCGTGCTTTGGTGCTGTTTGACGAACCAAAGATGCGTGGTAAATCAAACCATGCTTATGTGTGGCATGCTTTCTCTTGAGTGCTCTAAAGAGAGCTTTTTCGGCTCCGAGAATCTAAACAGTACTCCCAGGTAGCTTGGCGAGGTTCAGTAAACTACCACTGCGAGAAATTAGACGAGCACCAAGTAGCTCCCCAACTAAGGCAGTTAGATTGGGAGCAACATTGTTCATTCTGATTTTCAGGCTATCGTAAAGCTGAGCTCTTTGGTCACATAGTTCCCGGATACGCATTAATTCAAGGTCACTGAATTCTACTCCCTTGGATATCACAGCCGATTCCTTCAATTCCGCCTCAACTTTATCCGCTAATATCTGCATTCCAACCAAAAAATCATTCAGTCTAATTTTTATATCATCATTAGACAAGTATATATGATCATTCATTCTCTTTGCACACTTCACAATATCAAAGTTTTTTTTCTTTTTCTTTGAAAAGGATGTAAAATTTGTATTCCAATCAAAAGCCTTCTTTACATCAAGTGTTTCCTAGTGTTTGAATGATTTAGAAACGATTTAGAAAAAACAGAGTATTAAGAAGAAAACAGAGAATCCAGGGGTGATCTTCTTCACAATATCAAAGTTTTACCTCAGAGAAGTCTAATTTTGAAGCATTAATTAATCCGGTTTCCCATTAATTTAATGGATTTGGCATATAGGATATTGTCTTGTATGATCTTAGCAAGCTCGGGAAAATGACATCCATACCATTCTCTAACCCTCTTCGCATACGTGTTCAGTTCTTTGTCACGTTCATCGAGCAAACCAATAGTTTGGATTATCATCGTATCCACCTAACCAAAAACCAAACCATTAGGAAAGTTAAACGCACCGTATCAACAAAACAACTCTTCATTAAACCTAACCAAACACTGTACAAAAAACTTTATCACCCTTTTTCTAAATCGGTTATTAAACCGACGTTAAATGTTAAAAATAAAAGTAATTCAATATTAATCTTTAGTTATTTAAGTTAAGTAAATATTTTTTAGTTTGTGAAAGAGAAGGCGTTTCAAGTGGCTTCATCAGTGTTCTCGTAAGAGTTTGTTTCATTTTCTGAAATCCAAAATTTAAGAACTCATGATCCCTTCGTCACTTGTGTCTCCGAGTCCTTCGAAATTCGAATCCATAATCTCTCTGTATTTCGATTCAGATCCGAGGACGTAAACTAGCTATATCTAATCCCTAAGTCTCTGCTTCTTTTGCATCCGATCGAGATTAAAGTCTAGGCAAATTTTTCCAGACTATATTGTAAGCTAATTATTTAAAACTAGGGAGGGACTCCTTCCTTTCATAGTATAATTCTACGATGAAAGGGACTGGAGGTTATAATTCTACAAAGTCTCAAGCCAAAGAAAGCAAAATCTTAAACACTTATATAAGCTTCACTCTTTCTCTCTAATTGCATAATACTTAAATCATGGTTTATTTAGTAGAAAAGATAATGCGGTGATAACACAATTTCACATGTACTTGTCATTCCAACAATGCACAACTCGGTATTTGCAACAACATTCCTCCACATATAATTAGATTTAAAAATAACCAAAGAAATTATTCAAAGAGTTTACAAAAATATAACTTTGAAAGGGACTTTAAACCCAAATCCTATATATATTAATAGAGGAGACATTCAAAAAAAAAAATTTAGGTGTCAAGCAATGAGTAAATTAAGGAACACATCATTTCATTTTAACCAATCAAAACATTACAATTAAAAATATGTCATGGTGGAAATTTCTAGATATTCTCATTAATTTGATAACATAAGCTCATTAATACATGTTTTACAAATTTAAATTCAACTAAATGTAATATTTTAGATTTACCGTATCATCTATTTTTAATTTTTCTGATATATTAATAAACTTTTTATTATTATATTTTATAACAATATTATCTATTGTGTATATATTTATTTAGATTAGTATACTACAAATATTTTTATTATGATGTAGTCTATTATACATATTTAATCACACTTGCAAATATTTATACAATTCATTATTGGAAAATATGTTTTTTTATTCGTTTGTTATGTCCCACAAATTCATATAAATCTAAAATTTATCTGATTTATCGTATACTCTATATTTACAAGAATAATGAATATCAATTTTACACTTAAAAGACATTGAAATAGATAACATTTACATATGTTTTGATCAATTTTACACATAAAATATTAAAACTAATGGCATTAACAGATGTTTGATCAAAAATATTCAACTTTATTACATTTATACACAATACATATCATTTTGTACGTTTATAGATGTTAGAATTCATATGTTTTGTCATACACATTTAAATATTAAAAATTTATATATGTTAAAATCGATTAATCAAACTATTTAATCATTTAGCCTATTAATCTTCGGGCTCTCTTTTCTTTTAAGTGAAAACCCCATTTTTGGATAAAATTATATTCAATAAAATAAAATAAAAATGATGCATTCCAGACGTTAGAGATCTAATACTGTACATAAGATTGTTGCCAAAATATGGAATTAATTAAAGTTATTCACTAGAATCCAATTTATCATAGGATCAACGATTACAACAACGAATTGTGCTAAATATAATACGACATCAACACAATTTCACCCATGCAACTCACTCCAACAAAATATATATATTTCTCCCGAATTGCAAAACACCGAAAGCGGGGTATTACATAGATATATTATAACCATTCATCGTTCTTATACTTCCTGACGATAGACAAACCCATTGTCAGGGAGACAACTCTGAGAGAAACAAATTGTTTGGAAATTGATTCATATTGATGATCAAAACCCAAAAACAGACGAGGCTACAATGGAAAAATCTTAAATGCAAGAAGATTGGAAATTTTGTGATCAAGGTTTGCATCAGCATTGGTATCTTGTTTGATTGTTTAGTAACGAATTGTGCTAAATATAAAATATATCATATATATATATATCGTACAAGAAACAAAGATAGTAATTTCAAGAAGAACAAGATTGAAACCATAACATAACAAATAAATAAACGAATAGGAATAGGTCCATAGGACATGAAAGACGCAACTAGACCAAACTTATAAAAACAAGAGTTGGAAATCTTAAACGATAAAGCCCATAGAAATAAGAATTCCTTGCAAGTGCAACACTAAATTATGAGTGAACTCTATGTATTAAGATAAAATCCAAACAAAATCATACGAGGAAGAATATCATAAGAATTGAAATTCAAAATATAAATTCTCAAGTTATGAAGCGTTGAACACACTTACATAAACTTCATATTTTCAACATAGTCTAGAGAGGTATGAAAAATTAGATGAGGCTGCTTAAACTCTTCAAATCCCTGAATATAGACTCTTGTAAAAGTGTTCCTCTCGATATTGTAGAAGAGAAGGTAGAACGGGTTTGATAGAAAGTAGGGCGAAAACACAATGTCACCGGTACCAGTCATTCCGACATTATGGTTCCCCCTTTCTATCTTTCTCCACGATATAATTTTGGACCATTTATGTTTTCCATCACCTTCTAGAACCCACAATACAAGTTCATATCCACCCCAAAATCCAGTATGTGGTTGATGTACACCTAACTTACCTTTGTAACTGAACAAAGTCCAATAATACTCAGGTGACATGCCTTGATCTATGTTAATAAAGCTGAATTTCTCAGACCTAAAGTCGAAGCAAACTATCTTATAAGATCCTCCAATATTAGCTTTGTAATACAAAACACCATTTATGCATGTTTCATTAGACCAATGATAATGGGGAGGTACTGGGTCTTCGATCGTTCTCCATAAACGTTTTCCAGCCTCCAATGTCAAAATCCGATGAGTATTTCGTCTCCCATAACGTGACCACGTCATACACAACATTTGTACTGTTTGTTGATCGGATCATACCCAAAATAGCTTATCTTTAACACCCGTTGCTTTCACTTTGGGTAAGGTTATGAAATCTCCGGTGACGGGGTTACAAATCACCCGCCCTTTTCTGCTCCATTTCCGAAGAAAGACCAATCCACAAAGCGAGCGACATATATCATTTGGAAAATGTTTGGGAAAATGCTTATAACGGGTGGCTACAAGAGACAAGTTCGATGAGTTCTCATCTGGATTTTGAGGTTGAGGTGAAGAGAAGATGAATAACTCTCCATTAACTTTGAAGGTGAGCAATAACTGTGGACGACTCGAAGACTTAGTCAGAAACAGCTCCGTGAAATCTTGACGTGCAAGTATGGCTGACCAGAATTTCGATACGCAACGAAACCTAGCTATAGATTTTGCCGGGACTCTCGAGAATATATCTATAAGGAGATCAGATGGGATTGGGTCTGAGTATTTCCTTACCGAGTTCAAAGATTTTTGTGATTGATAGATCCTCTGAGAACTGTTGCTCCATGTTTTTCATGGCGGATTTTATAAACCCTAGAATCACTTTCAGAGAACGAAATCGACTTCGGCTCTATTAGGCCCAATAATTATATCGCCCATTTTTGTCCATCTGCGTGGTTTGTCGGCTTTGATTATTGAGCATTGTTCAGTAGAGCCCATTAATATTTTTGCCCATTAATATGAGAAAATTTTGCGTGGGTTTTTCTGAAATATCTATTCAATTAAATATTATTATTATTTTCCCATACAATGTGAGATATTTATCAATGAGGATGCTCTAATTCATTTATGAAAATATATTGTATAATAATTTTTTGAAATTTGGTATGTCCAAGACGTGTGTTTTCTCACTTCTAATTTAGGGGTGGATTCCGTACCGGTTTTGAACCCAAACAAAATAAGCATGGTTTACGTTTTTATAAAAAATAATGTTGATTCCGTTTACAAAACGGCTATTTTTATGAAATGTGTAAAATGATCTTTTTTATCCAGTTTGTGGTCTTATAAAATTCATAATCTGCTCTAGGCAGACTGATAGTATGCATAACTCGATATTGTCTTGATCTACTCCGTAAAATGTTTAAAACAAAAAAAATTGTTAGTATCGAGTCTCATTAAAAAAATTTGGAAAATAGTTTATCGGTGGTAAAACTTTGAAATCAGTGGCTATAATTAGATTAGCCACTATTAACTATGAAGAAAAATATTATAGGATTAAATCGTTCGTGATTGTGAATGACATTGTAAGAGCATTATCAACGGCAAAAAAATTTTGGTATCTTCTATAAATTAATAAATTATTTTGATCAGTTAGACCAGTATAAAAATTGACGAAATTCGATAAGATACTAAGATAATAATTTTTTTAAAACTTTTATGTAAAATATGGTGGCAATAATAATATAAATTAATAATTATAAATTTTATGTGCATATATATATAATATATATCTAAAATAATTTAGTAATGTATGATTCTAGTATTGTATATTTTCTTCTTATAGTTGAAATTTTGTTGGAACTAATATCTAATTTTTTTTATTGTATCAAAATTTCATGGTGTTGTCATCTTGATATTCATCGAGTTGAAGAATTCTAGACGTGATAATTATTTTCTTATGATTAAATACTTCTAAAAATATTGTTATCTCAAATATTGTTATCTCGTTTTCAACTTCATCATCAATACCAAGAATTATAGTTGTAATTTTTTCAGTTTCATGTGGATAATCAAATAGACTATTAGCATCCATTTTAAACATAATATGAAATAAGATGTGTATGAACTTTTAGGTAAAATTTTTATTTTAAATTAAGGAAATTTTCATCTTATTATTTTAATACTTTTCATTTAATTTAATTATTTATTTAAATATTAAATTATTAAAAAAATACTGAGTATAAAATGATTTTTTAATTATTATAGTCCCAACAATTGTCCAGTAATTCAATTTTGAAATAAACGAGGCGCGATATACGGCGATAATTGCGATTATAATATTCCACGTACAGCCTTTTACCAACGAAAACATGTATTAATAAATATAAAATAATTTCATGACATTACGGAAATAATTACGTTGGATGATTTGTCAATGCACCCATCCACCCAAAATCTTTCGGCGAGATTATATATTGATCATCAATTAGTTAACTAAACAGAATCGCAACGGTTTAAAATTTTAATCCTACTAGCATGCATGTAGATATAATATCTAATAACTGCACCATATTTAAATTAAAACTAATCATTGATATAAACCAAAACATAAATTCTTGTTTAATCATCGATTCAAATTTGGTCGTAAAACTATATATATGTTGGGTATTATAAGAATTCGAATAGCATATCATAATTTTAATCTTCTATCGATTATGATCCAACGAATGTGTCTATCTATCAAAACGGTACATTATCATCAATTATAATATTTTATTCTTTATAAAAAAAATCACAAATTTTTACTAATTCTATATAATTATATGGCGATAAGGAAAACAACTATATGAAAAGTTTCGTTAAATATGAAAAATATAGTAAGAATTGGAAATTAGACTAAGGAAGGGCATGACTGGTTTACACGCAGCGGGTGCGGATGCGACTGTGGGAGTTTGCGAAAGCGGTTTCTAGCGTTATTGGACAATTTATACGACTGGTAAAACGGCTGGAAACGGGTGCGTTTGCGGGACGTTTATGACTGGTTTACAGCGGGTGCGATAGCGGATTTACATAAAACTACCAAAAAAATACACATAATATATAATTTATATAGAAATCAAAAATATATTATTATAAAAAATTTAAATTTTATATTTTAAATAAATCATAGAATAATTAAATAAAAAATTTAAAGATGTTTGGAACATTTTATATATATACAATAACATTTTTTATAATTATTAAAATAAAAATTGAAATCAAAAATATATTATTATAAAAAATTAAAATTATATATTTTAAATAAATCATAGAATAATTTAATAGTATTTTTACAATAAATTTTTTAATAATTACAAGTTTATTTTAGTTTAAATAAAATATATATCAAGTGTAAATAATTTATATGATAATATTTGATATAAAAAGTAAATTTTTTTAAATAAATTTTTTTTTGTAAATTTTAGTTTATTATTTAAGATAATATTTTTAAAAATATATATTTTTTTTCAACCACCGGCAACCGTCCGCGACCGCAAACGCTCGTGGGAAAGAGTTTTTGATTTAGAGCGATTTCAAGCGATATAAAACGGTACGGAACGGTATGGAGCGGTTTCTGTGATTGTTGTCAAATGCTACCAATCGCAACGACTCGCAAATATAGCGTCTGCGGGTGATAGCGGGTGAACCAATCAAATCTTAAGAAAGCAACAAAAGATTGTCGTCGTCTCTAATAATTAAGTTGAATTTTGGCTTTAGCTGAATGTTTCTGGCGTTGTCCAAATGTGGGTGCCCAACAGACAACACTCACGTGGTCCTTTCTCAATACCCCCAACATTATTTATATAATTATCTTCTTCTTCCTTTTTTTTGTTAAAGTTTATCGACTTATATTTTCTTATAAAATTTTAAAATTAGTATATTTATGCATGTTCTATCTACTAATACGGGTGGCTTCGTTTATTTGTCTCAACAGAATATTTGAAAATAGACTATGGTATTGATAACTTTTAATGTTAATTTCAAGTCTTTAGTTCACAATGGTTAAAATTTTAAAGACGCCATTCTGATATAATCTGAATTTGAGTCGATCATTTTTTGTTAGTCAACAACTTTTATTTATATGTGGTCACTTTAAATAGTTGATTAAAAAAGTAGTCATGTAAATATATATTTGGACTATATAACATACATTTGGTTTTTCGGCCAAGAGTCTGATGTTAAAATAAATTTGTTGTTACTCCCTAAGTCCTAAGTTTAGCAAAGTACAAGCTTGTTGTAGGAAAAATAGTCTTATAAAACAACATTGTGGATGAATAATGATTAGCAATCATAACACAGGAAACCAAAATACAAAGATATTCACTCGTTGACAACAAAAATTATTCACTCAAAATCCGAACAACAAAAAGATTTCGATTGTACCAAAAAGAAGATGGATCCCATCCCGTGACAGTCCTGCAGCCTAGTAGACAGCAAGAGCGAATATTATTTTTTTCATTTTTTTTTTTCAACTTTTTCAACTATTTTTAGGTGTTGATATTATAGTTAAATCGGGAAAATTAAATTTTCAGAAAATCAAGGAAAAATATTCTTGTTGTATTGTATTACGTACTATAGTCTGTAACTATGATAAATATAGAGTAAATTGGCCAATTAGTAATTATAGAAATAGATTTAAGGTTTAGCTTTTATGATTTAGAATTTAGATATAAATCCAGATGATATATACTGTAGTTCCGATGATATAGTTTAAATGTTTAAGGTTTAGTTTTTATGATTTAGAATTTAGATATAAATCCAGATGATATATATTGTAGTTCCGATGATATATTTTAAATATAAACATTTATTAAAGGATATTTGTCGTTTTCAATTACATTAAAATATACATTTTCCCTGGCTTAAATTTCCGGAACAGCATATGTTGGAAGATTAATTATATATACTCTAATTTTACTTAAAAGCAATGGACTGTCCATTAAAACATTCCTCCAAAAAGATTAAATAATTATGAAAATATATTATGTTGCCTTAGGTTTTATGAGTTGTGACTTATGAGTGTCAACGTGGACGAGAGTGGTCGTAATTTCTTCCTCCTCGGAAATCAAAATAACGCATGTTCATGCAAATCAAGTAAATTATATTCTAAATAATCTGAATAATATAAATATATTCAAAACAATTTATATATTTTATAAAGAGATGCCAAATTTAATAAAGTGGGCCTAAGAAACTTTGAAAATGTACCACACAAATAATTAATACATACAGGCAAGCAAACAAAAACATTATGATAGAAAAAAAATATGTATTTATATTTTCTATTTTCTATTTTTCATCTCAAAATTCAACAATATAAACCCTACTCCACCATCTTCTATTTCCTCACAAACAACATTGTTAAAAAAGAAACAAAATGGCACCAATCAAAGATTTCATATCCAAATTCTCAGATTTCAAGAACAACAAGAAACTCATTTTCTCCTCCGCCGTCTTAGCCTTACTCTTATTCGCCGCCATCGTCGGAATCGCCGCCGGAAAATCAAACCAAACCAAAAACAAAAAAATCACAACCCTATCTACAACATCACACGTCGTTCTAAAATCCGTTTGCAGCTCAACTCTTTACCCGGAGCTCTGTTTCTCCGCCGTGTCAGCCACCGGAAAAAAGCTGACGTCACAGAAAGACGTCATCGAAGCGTCGCTAAACCTAACGACAAACGCCGTGAAACACAATTACTTCGCCGTCAAGAAACTGATCGCTAAAAGGAAAGGCTTGACGGCGCGTGAGGTAACGGCGCTTCATGATTGTTTGGAGACTAATGATGAGACGTTAGATGAGCTCCACGTGGCGGTGGAGGATCTTCGTCGGTATCCTAACGGAAAATCTCTGAGGAAACATTCCGATGATCTCAAAACCCTAATTAGCTCTGCCATTACTAATCAAGAAACTTGCCTTGACGGCTTCTCTTACAATGATGCCGACAGGAAAATTCGTAAGGTTTTATTGAAAGGGCAGGTACGTAAATATTTACTCTATTTGAAGTTTAAAAAGTAACAATTATAATATTTTGTTATCTACTTTTTTGGTGTTTTCTTTTGAAATAGTCAAATTTGGTATAGGAGTGGAAAAATTGTTTGGATTTGAAAATCTTAAAAAAAATTGTTTTTGAACATTTCTAATTTTGGAAACAGAAATTGTAACAACGGTACTATCTTATCTTTACAAACATATCATACTATCTTTTTCACACCAAAAAAAGAAAATATGAGTAAAATTGTTGTTTTTGTTTTAATTTTATTGAAAAAACCCAAGAGATTGAGTGATGAAATGCTTTTTTTTTTAAATCTACTATGCTTCCATGTTGACACACTTTAAGGATTAACTTGCAAGAAAATCTGAGTTCTCACAACCAAGAATATGTCCGGTTATAAAAAATTCATGATTAAATAATTTTCGGCAAATTACTTTATACTAGTCGGTCCATATTTAGAGCTAAATTATAGTATCAACACTAATCATATTATAAACCGTCTCTAACATTTTTTTCACTCAAAACAAAAATAAAATTTTAGAAATGGTAAAAATATTTGATTATTTCATATGTTTCGGAGATTAATTTAGTTTTGGCTCGAGATTCTTGATTATGTGTAAGAAAATATGTAATAGCTATATCATTGAACGGTGTCAAAATAGGTACACGTGGAGCACATGTGTAGCAACGCATTAGCAATGATCAAGAACATGACAGAGACCGACATAGCCAACTTCGAGTTAAAAGATAAGTCCACCACCACCACCACCAACAACCGCAAGCTCACGGAGGTAACACTCGCCGGCGGCGACTTAGACGGAGAAGGATGGCCTAATTGGTTACCCGCCGGAGACAGAAGACTTCTTCAAGAGTCAACGGTGAAACCAGACGCCACGGTGGCGGCTGACGGAAGCGGCGACTTTACGACGATTGCGGCGGCGGTAGCGGCGGCGCCGGAGAAGAGTGATAAGAGGTTTGTGATACATATAAAAGCAGGAGTTTATACAGAGAATGTGGAAGTGACGAAGAAGAAGAAGAATCTAATGTTTTTGGGAGATGGTAGAGGCAAAACTATTATCACCGGAAGTAGAAATGTCGTTGACGGAAGCACCACTTTCCACTCCGCTACTGTTGGTAAATACTAATTATTCGTTTCCCCCCCCCCCCCCCCCCCCCCCCAATTTTAGAGGAAATAAATAATTATGAAATTATGCAATGTTTTTTACTAACTATAGAGTGTAGAATCATAATTTAGGGTTATTTTCAAATATAACACATTTATGTTTTTGTTTTTTTATATTTTCATAAAACTCCAAATACCACAAAGTTATAATATTTGTATATATTTGGAGCGAAAAGTTAATTTTTAGTGTACTTCTCTATAGTTTATAATTCTATATTAAAGTTATTTAGCCAATTTTGAAGAATTTTCATTTTCATTTTTTTTTTGTTGATTGTAGAATTTTTATCTTAAGTTTTTAGTTAATATTTTTGTTAGTTCTATTTTTTTAAATGGTTTATTATTATTTATGTTACTTCTAAAAGTACATTAGGGAAAAAATGAATATATTAACTGCCTAGCCAATTAGTCCTAGTCGATTAAATACTAATTCTTGGATAGACCATTTTTGTCCATTATATCTACGAGGACTTTCGGTATACGTACCACACGTAATATCACATGAGAGACATTTGTAGATATGGACAAAATAAAATAAAGACACATACGTAACGTTTTTTCTGTAAATGATAACGTGAACAAATAATAATTTTTTTTTTTTTATGTAGCTGCCGTCGGCGAGAGATTCTTAGCTCGTGACATTACATTCCAAAACACGGCGGGTCCGTCGAAGCATCAAGCGGTGGCTCTCCGAGTCGGGTCGGATTTTTCGGCATTCTACAATTGCGAAATGTTAGCTTATCAAGACACACTTTATGTCCACTCAAACCGTCAATTCTTTGTGAAATGTCACATAACCGGAACCGTAGATTTCATATTCGGAAACGCGGCCGCGGTTTTACAAGACTGCGATATAAATGCACGTCGACCGAATTCTGGTCAGAAAAACATGGTTACGGCTCAAGGCCGCTCCGATCCGAATCAAAACACTGGCATTGTGATTCAGAATTGTCGTATTGGTGCAACGTCGGATCTTTTGGCAGCGAAAGGAAGTTTTCCGACGTATCTTGGTCGTCCTTGGAAGGAGTATTCGAGGACGGTTATAATGCAATCGGATATCTCCGACGTGATCCGACCCGAAGGTTGGCTTGAGTGGAGTGGGAGTTTTGCTTTGGATACTCTGACTTATAGAGAGTATTTGAATAGAGGAGGAGGGGCAGGAACTGCAAATAGAGTGAAATGGAAGGGCTTTGAGGTAATTACAATTGTTACTGAGGCTCAACAATATACGGCTGGTCAGTTTATTGGTGGTGGAGGCTGGTTAGGATCAACCGGTTTCCCTTTCTTGTTAAGTCTTTAATTTATTTAAAAGATTTGAGTTATTAATTTCAATAAAGATTGGGTTTTACTAAAACTGAAAATCATTTGTATTCATGTCGATGCAAGATCCGTGTATATGAACTGTACGGTTCTTAAATTGATCGGGATTAGATGTTTTCGTAAATATGGAATCAAATAGAGGAAAAAACACGAGAAAAGAACCGAATGTGAGTGTTTTATTCAATTTCTTCATGGAAAAACTACAAGTAAAATGAGACATAATGGCTCGAGCAATCTAAGGTTTTTCGGACCAGGACTAGTCCATTTATTATCGATCTCTACCCTCAATCTCGAGTATTAATATATGTTTTAAGTGTATTAAACAACTTATCCAGCTTGTATCCCGCTTGTATCCCAATCAGAGATCATACTACTTAACTCCAACGAATATAAACTCTTAACTGATTTCTGACCATTTGACAACTCCATTGCAATTATCTCAATTGCAAGGTAGTGTGGCCGTACGAGCAGGCGACAAAAGGCCTAAGTAACTTGTGTAGTTAAAATATTTTTATAGGATTTAACATGTATATTCTTCGAGCTAACAAAGGGACCATGAGTAAAGTTAAGTAAGTGGTGCGAATTTTATTATCTAATTCACAATAAATGGTGCGTTTAGAGATTTCCCTAAGTTAAATGACAAATTTTTAATCCAAAATAAATGTAATTTATTCATATTTTGAAAATAACTCTTACTATTTTTAATGAATTACGTCGTTTTCATCTAAAATAATCAATTTAATACTTATATAAAGTAACAGTGTTTTAATTAATACTTCAATTCAAAAACCGTAATGTAAAAGATGATAGTTTTTCTACCTAAAATTTAAATAAATAAGACATTTATCAAAATGTTAACTACTATATAACATATGTAAAACAAATATAAATGTGATATCCTATCATGTTTCGAAAATATCACAACAAAAATTCAATTAGAAAACCAAATTCAATATATTTTTTGAAATAATAGTAAAAAAAATTTCGAAAATGAAGACAATTGTTTTATTTTTAACTGTTGCCATTCTTATTTCATCATGTAATTTTGTTGTCGGATAGTTACGCTAAATATATATTATCTAATAGTTTTGAGTGGTATATTAATATAAATTTTGAAATCTCTTTTGGATTTTTTTAACAGGTACATCAAGTTTTATGACAAAATCAGTATCACCCGAGAAAGCTCCTTATATCTATGATGCAATGAGCTCTACGATTGATTTATCCGAAGAAAGACTTGGACACTCCCTCGCTGTGTTCCAATATTACTTTTGCCAAGAATGTGCATATCATTGTATGCATAAAAACAAGAGTGTGTTTCAATGTCGAAATTATATTTGTCGTTGTACTTTGAAAGAAGTTTGAGTAAGACATTTTTTTAACAATTTATAAAATAAAAACTACCAATATATTAAATTGATTACCGCTTTTTTATTCTACATTTTTTTACCATGTATATTAATCCAAATGTTATGTATACATGCGATCGACTGACAAAATTATGTAACTTAAAACATTAAAATAACTAAATAAACTCGTTAAACCATAATTATGAAGAGCTGATTTTATTTTTTTTAAATTAGACAATGAAATACCTTTATTTTCTAATCTATTCAAATTACCATTTCAATAATTATGAAAATATTAAATAATTAAAAACTACATTCAAATGTTGGATATATGTTATATTTCATTGGAAAACTAAATTTTTAAATTGGAATTTTTTAATAAATTTAACTAGACTTTTTTATTGCAAGATGTTTTATTGATCAATATTTGTATTGAATTTTAAATAATGACGATTATTATCAAAAATCATGAACCTAAGAAATCATGATATATAATCATATGTAATTTATTCATATTTTGAAAATAACTCTTACAAATAATTAATGAATTATGTCATTTTCATCTAAAATAATCAATTTAATACTTATATAAAGTAACATTGTTCTAATTAATACTTTAAATCAAAAACCGTAATGTAAATGATGATAGTTTCTCTACCTATTATTTAAATAAATAAGACATTTATCAAAACGTTAACTACTATGTAACATATGTAAAACACATATAAATGTGATATCCTATCATGTTTCGAAAACATCACAACAAAAATTCAATTAGAAAACCAAATTTAATATATATTTTTTTGGAATAATAGTAAAATTTCTTTCGGAAATGAAGACAATTGTTTTGTTTTTAACAGTTGTCATTCTTGTTTCATCATGTAAATTTGTTGTCGGATAGTTACGATAAATATATATTATTTAATAGTTTTGAGTGGTATATTAATCTAAATTTTGAAATCTCTTTCGGATTTTTTTTACAGGTACATCAAGTTTTATGACAAAATCAGTATCACCCGGAAAAGCTCCTTATATCTATGACGCAACGAGTTCTACGATTGATTTACCCGAAGATAAACTTAGATCCTCCCCCGTTGTGTTCCAATATTACTTTTGCCAAGAATGTGCACATCATTGTATGCATAAAAACAAGAGTGTGTTTCAATGTCGAAATTATATTTGTCGTTGTACTTTGAAAGAACTTTAAATAAGACACTTTTTAACAATTTATAAAATATAAACTACCAATATATTAAATCGATTTCCTCGTTTTTATTTTACATTTTTTTATCTTTTATATTAATCCAAATGTTATGTATACATGCATTCGACTGACAAATTTATGTAACTTATGTCATTAAAAATAACTAAATAAACTCGATAACTATGAAGAACTGACTTTATTTTTTCAAAATTAAACAATGAAATACCTTTATTTTTATAATATATTCAAATTACCATTTCAATAATTATGAAAAATATTAAATAATTAAAAAATGAATTCAAATGTTTGATTTATGTTATATTTCATTCGAAAACTAAATTTTTTAAATGGGAATTTGTTTATAATTTTCCTTAGACCTTGCAAGATGTTTTGTTGATCAATATATGTATAGAATTTAAAATAATGACTATTATTATCAAAAATTCCGAGTCTAAAAAACCGTGAGAGGTATCTATAAATTATAGGTTTGAACCAAGTTACATGGTCTTATTACTTATTTGAGCGCCAAAGAATCTTTGACAAACACTTCATGCCAATTTTCCACGGATCCGCAAGACATTTGTCTTCTAATGGTTTGATTCATATGAATATTGTCACACAACAATTTAGCACCCAATTAAGGATGCATTATTTCAAATTCTAACTCTCTGCAGTAGGGACCAAAAATGAAGTTAACTAAATTGTGCAAAAAAAATTACCTAATCCAGAATACATGAGGTGTTTAGACATTCATCTAAATCAATGGCAAAGCCCAACCAGATGTAATTTATTTATATTTTGAAAATAATTCTTAGAAATAATTAATGAGTTATGTCGTTTTCATCTAAAGTAATTAATTTAATACTTATATAAATTAACAGTGCTTTAATTAATACTTTAAATCAAAAACCATAATTTAAAAAGATGGTAGTTTCTTTACCTATTTTTTAAATAAATAAGACATTTATCAAAATGTTAATTACTATGTAACATAAGTAAAACACATATAAATGTGATATCTTATCATGTTTTGAAAACATCACAACAAAAATTCAATTAGAAAACGAAATTCAATATATTTTCTTTGAAATAATAGTGAAATTTCTTTCGAAAATGAAGACAATTGTTTTGTTTTTCACTGTTGCCATTCTTGTTTCATCATGTAAGTTTGTTGTCGTTTATTTACGATAAATATATCTTATTTAATATTTTTGAATGGTATATTAATCTAAATTTTGAAATCTCTTTCGGATATTTTTTAAAGGTACATCAAGTTTTACGACAAAATCAGTATCACCCGAGAAAGCTCCTTATATCTATGATGCAACGAGATCTACGATTGATTTACCCGAAGATAGACTTGGACACTCCCCCGCTGTGTTCCAATATTATTTTTGCCAAGAATGTGCATATCATTGTATGCATAAAAACAAGAGTGTGTTTCAATGTCGAAATTATATTTGTCGTTGTACTTTGAAAGAACTTTGAGTAGGACATTTTTTTAACAATTTATAAAATAAAAACGACCAATATATTAAATCACTTTCCTCATTTTTATTTTACATTTTTTAGCATGTATATTAATCCAAATGTTATGTATACATGCATTCGATTGACAAAATTATGTAACTTGAGTCATTAAAATAACTAAAATAAACTAGTTAAACCATAATTATGAAGAAATGATTTTATTTTTTCAAAATTAGACAATGAAATACCTTTATTTTTCTAATCTATTCAAATTACCATTTCAATAATTATAAAAATATTAAATAATTAAAATCTGCATTCAAATGTTTGATCTATATTATATTCATTGGAAAACTAAATTTTTTTAATTGGAATTTTTTATAAATTTAACTAGACGTTTTTATTTTGCAAGATTTTTTTGTTGATTAATATTTGTATTGAATTTTAAATAATGACAATTATTATCAAAACTCTCGAGCCCAAAAAATCATGATATATATACTTTAACCAAGTTACATGGTTTTATTACTTATTTGAGCATCAAAGAATCTTTGGAAAATATTTTACGGTAGTTTTTCGCTGCTACCACGTGTGTTTTCAATATTCGCAAGACATTTTTCTTCCAATCGTTGGATCCATATGAATTTTTTCACATAAAAATTTGGCACCCAAAGAAGTGACGCATTTTTCCATATCCAAACTCTTCACAGTAGGGACCAAGAGCGAAGTTAAGTAAATGATGCAAATTTTTTTATCTAATCCATTGTACATGAGGCGTTTATTCATCTAAACCAACAACAAAACCCAAACATATGTAATTTATTCATATTTTGAAAATAACTCTTACAAATAATTAATGAATTATGTCATTTTCATCTAAAATAATCAATTTAATACTTATATAAAGTAACATTGTTCTAATTAATACTTTAAATCAAAAACCGTAATGTAAATGATGATAGTTTCTCTACATATTATTTAAATACATAAGACATTTATCAAAACGTTAACTACTATGTAACATATGTAAAACACATATAAATGTGATATCCTATCATGTTTCGAAAACATCACAACAAAAATTTAATTTGAAAACCAAATTTAATATATATTATTTTGGAATAATAGTAAAATTTCTTTCGGAAATGAAGACAATTGTTTTGTTTTTAACAGTTGTCATTCTTGTTTCATCATGTAAGTTTGTTGTCGGATAGTTACGATAAATATATATTATTTAATAGTTTTGAGTGGTATATTAATCTAAATTTTGAAATCTCTTTCGAATTTTGTTTACAGGTACATCAAGTTTTATGACAAAATCAGTATCACCCGAAAAAGCTCCTTATATCTATGACGCAACGAGTTCTACGATTGATTTACCCAAAGATAAACTTAGATCCTCCCCCGCTGTGTTCCAATATTACTTTTGCCAAGAATGTGCACATCATTGTATGCATAAAAACAAGAGTGTGTTTCAATGTCGAAATTATATTTGTCGTTGTACTTTGAAAGAACTTTAAATAAGACACTTTTTAACAATTTATAAAATATAAACTAACAATATATTAAATCGATTTCCTCGTTTTTATTTTACATTTTTTTACCTTTTATATTAATCTAAATGTTATGTATACATGCATTCGACTGACAAATTTATGTAACTTATGTCATTAAAAATAACTAAATAAACTCGATAACTATGAAGAACTGACTTTATTTTTTCAAAATTAAACAATGAAATACCTTTATTTTTATAATATATTCAAATTACCATTTCAATAATTATGAAAAATATTAAATAATTAAAAAATGCATTCAAATGTTTGATCTATGTTATATTTCATTGGAAAACTAAATTTTTTAAATGCGAATTTGTTTATAATTTTCCTTAGACCTTTTTATTGCAAGATGTTTTGTTGATCAATATATGTATAGAATTTAAAATAATGACTATTATTATCAAAAATTCCGAATCTAAAAAACCGTGAGAGGTATCTATAAATTATAGGTTTCAACCAAGTTACATGGTCTTATTACTTATTTGAGCGCCAAAGAATCTTTGACAAACACTTCATGACAATTTTCCACGGATCCGCAAGACATTTATCTTCTAATGGTTTGATTCATATGAATATTGTCACACAACAATTTAGCACCCAATTAAGGATGCATTATTTCAAATTCTAACTCTCTGCAGTAGGGACCAAAAATGAAGTTAAGTAAATTGTGCAAAAAAAATTACCTAATCCAGAATACATGAGGTGTTTAGACATTCATCTAAATCAATGGCAAAGCCCAACCAGATGTAATTTATTTATATTTTGAAAATAATTCTTAGAAATAATTAATGAGTTATGTCGTTTTCATCTAAAGTAATTAATTTAATACTAATATAAAGTAACAGTGCTTTAATTAATACTTTAAATCAAAAACCGTAATTTAAAAAGATGGTAATTTCTCTACCTATTATTTAAATAAATAAGACATTTATCAAAATGTTAATTACTATGTAATATAAGTAAAACCCATATAAATGTGATATCTTATCATGTTTTGAAAACATCACAACAAAAATTCAATTAGAAAACGAAATTCAATATATTTTCTTTGAAATAATAGTGAAATTCTTTCGAAAATGAAGACAATTGTTTTGTTTTTCACTGTTGCCATTCTTGTTTCATCATGTAAGTTTGTTGTCGTTTATTTACGATAAATATATCTTATTTAATATTTTTGAATGGTATATTAATCTAAATTTTGAAATCTCTTTCGGATACTTTTTAAAGGTACATCAAGTTTTACGACAAAATCAGTATCACCCGAGAAAACTCCTTATATCTATGATGCAACGAGATCTACGATTGATTTACCCGAAGATAGACTTGGACACTCCCCCGCTGTGTTCCAATACTACTTTTGCCAAGAATGTGCATATCATTGTATGCATAAAAACAAGAGTGTGTTTCAATGTCGAAATTATATTTGTCGTTGTATTTTGAAAGAACTTTGAGTAGGACATTTTTTTAACAATTTATAAAATAAAAACGACCAATATATTAAATCACTTTGCTCATTTTTATTTTACATTTTTTAGCATGTATATTAATCCAAATGTTATGTATACATGCATTCGATTGACAAAATTATGTAACTTGAGTCATTAAAATAACTAAAATAAACTAGTTAAACCATAATTATGAAGAAATGATTTTATTTTTTCAAAATTAGACAATGAAATACCTTTATTTTTCTAATCTATTCAAATTACCATTTCAATAATTATAAAAATATTAAATAATTAAAAACTGCATTCAAATGTTTGATCTATATTATATTCATTGGAAAACTAAATTTTTTTAATTGGAATTTTTATAAATTTAACTAGACGTTTTTATTTTGCAATATTTTTTGTTGATTAATATTTGTATTGAATTTTAAATAATGACGATTATTATCAAAACTCTCGAGCCCAAAAAATCATGATATATATACTTTAACCAAGTTACATGGTTTTATTACTTATTTGAGCGTCAAAGAATCTTTGGAAAATATTTCACGGTAGTTTTTCGCTGCTACCACGTGTGTTTTCAATATTCGCAAGACATTGTTCTTCCAATCGTTGGATCCATATGAATTTTTTCACATAAAAATTTGGCACCCAAAGAAGTGACGCATTTTTCCATATCCAAACTCTTCACAGTAGGGACCAAGAGCGAAGTTAAGTAAATGATGCAAATTTTTTTATCTAATCCATTGTACATGAGGCGTTTATTCATCTAAACCAACGACAAAACCCAAACATATGTAATTTATTCATATTTTGAAAATAACTCTTACAAATAATTATTGAATTATGTCATTTTCATCTAAAATAATCAATTTAATACTTATATAAAGTAACATTGTTCTAATTAATACTTTAAATCAAAAACCGTAATGTAAATGATGATAGTTTCTCTACATATTATTTAAATAAATAAGACATTTATCAAAACGTTAACTACTATGTAACATATGTAAAACACATATAAATGTGATATCCTATCATATTTCGAAAACATCACAACAAAAATTCAATTTGAAAACCAAATTTAATATATATTATTTTGGAATAATAGTAAAATTTCTTTCGGAAATGAAGACAATTGTTTTGTTTTTAACAGTTGTCATTCTTGTTTCATCATGTAAGTTTGTTGTCGGATAGTTACGATAAATATATATTATTTAATAGTTTTGAGTGGTATATTAATCTAAATTTTGAAATCTCTTTCGGATTTTGTTTACAGGTACATCAAATTTTATGACAAAATCAGTATCACCCGAAAAAGCTCCTTATATCTATGACGCAACGAGTTCTACGATTGATTTACCCAAAGATAAACTTAGATCCTCCCCCGCTGTGTTCCAATATTACTTTTGCCAAGAATGTGCACATCATTGTATGCATAAAAACAAGAGTGTGTTTCAATGTCGAAATTATATTTGTCGTTGTACTTTGAAAAAACTTTAAATAAGACACTTTTTAACAATTTATAAAATATAAACTAACAATATATTAAATCGATTTCCTCGTTTTTATTTTACTTTTTTTTACCTTTTATATTAATCCAAATGTTATGTATACATGCATTCGATTGACAAATTTATGTAACTTATGTCATTAAAAATAACTAAATAAACTCGATAACTATGAAGAACTAACTTTATTTTTTCAAAATTAAACAATGAAATACCTTTATTTTTATAATATATTCAAATTACCATTTCAATAATTATGAAAAATATTAAATAATTAAAAAATGCATTCAAATGTTTGATCTATGTTATATTTCATTGGAAAACTAAATTTTTTAAATGGGAATTTTTTTATAATTTTCCTTAGACCTTTTTATTGCAAGATGTTTTGTTGATCAATATATGTATAGAATTTAAAATAATGACTATTATTATCAAAAATTCCGAGTCTAAAAAACCGTGAGAGGTATCTATAAATTATAGGTTTCAACCAAGTTACATGGTCTTATTACTTATTTGAGCGCCAAAAAATCTTTGAAAAACACTTCATGACAATTTTCCACGGATCCGCAAGACATTTGTCCTCTAATGATTTGATTCATATGAATATTGTCACACAACAATTTAGCACCCAATTAAGAATGCATTATTTCATATTCTAATTCTCTGCAGTAGGGACCAAAAATGAAGTTAAGTAAATTGTGCAAAAAAAATTACTTAATCCAGAATATATGAGGTGTTTAGACATTCATCTAAATCAATGGCAAAGCCCAACCAGATGTAATTTATTTATATTTTGAAAATAATTCTTAGAAATAATTAATGAGTTATGTCGTTTTCATCTAAAGTAATTAATTTAATACTTATATAAAGTAACAGTGCTTTAATTAATACTTTAAATCAAAAACCGTAATTTAAAAAGATGGTAGTTTCTCTACCTATTATTTAAATAAATAAGACATTTATCAAAATGTTAATTACTATGTAACATAAGTAAAACACATATAAATGTGATATCTTATCATGTTTTGAAAAGATCACAACAAAAATTCAATTAGAAAACGAAATTCAATATATTTTCTTTGAAATAATAGTGAAATTTCTTTCGAAAATGAAGACAATTATTTTGTTTTTCACTGTTGCCATTCTTGTTTCATCATGTAAGTTTGTTGTCGTTTATTTACGATAAATATATCTTATTTAATATTTTTGAATGGTATATTAATCTAAATTTTGAAATCTCTTTCGGATATTTTTTAAAGGTACATCAAGTTTTACGACAAAATCAGTATCACCCGAGAAAGCTCCTTATATCTATGATGCAACGAGATCTACGATTGATTTACCCGAAGATAGACTTGGACACTCCCCCGCTGTGTTCCAATATTACTTTTGCCAAGAATGTGCATATCATTGTATGCATAAAAACAAGAGTGTGTTTCAATGTCGAAATTATATTTGTCGTTGTACTTTGAAAGAACTTTGAGTAGGACATTTTTTTAACAATTTATAAAATAAAAACGACCAATATATTAAATCACTTTTCTCATTTTTATTTTACATTTTTTAGCATGTATATTAATCCAAATGTTATGTATACATGCATTCGATTGACAAAATTACGTAACTTGAGTCATTAAAATAACAAAAATAAACTAGTTAAACCATAATTATGAAGAAATGATTTTATTTTTTCAAAATTAGACAATGAAATACCTTTATTTTTCTAATCTATTCAAATTACCATTTCAATAATTATAAAAATATTAAATAATTAAAAACTGCATTCAAATGTTTGATCTATATTATATTCATTGGAAAACTAAATTTTTTTAATTGGAATTTTTTATAAATTTAACTAGACGTTTTTATTTTGCAAGATTTTTTGTTGATTAATATTTGTATTGAATTTTAAATAATGACGATTATTATCAAAACTCTCGAGCCCAAAAAATCATGATATATATACTTTAACCAAGTTACATGGTTTTATTACTTATTTGAGCGTCAAAGAATCTTTGGAAAATATTTTACGGTAGTTTTTCGCTGCTACCACGTGTGTTTTCAATATTCGCAAGACATTTTTCTTCCAATCGTTGGATCCATATGAATTTTTTCACATAAAAATTTGGCACCCAAAGAAGTGACGCATTTTTCCATATCCAAACTCTTCACAGTAGGGACCAAGAGCGAAGTTAAGTAAATGATGCAAATTTTTTATCTAATCCATTGTACATGAGGCGTTTATTCATCTAAACCAACGACAAAACCCAAACATATGTAATTTATTCATATTTTGAAAATAACTCTTACAAATAATTAATGAATTATGTCATTTTCATCTAAAATAATCAATTTAATACTTATATAAAGTAACATTGTTCTAATTGATACTTTAAATCAAAAACCGTAATGTAAATAATGATAGTTTCTCTACCTATTATTTAAATAAATAAGACATTTATCAAAACGTTAACTACTATGTAACATATGTAAAACACATATAAATGTGATATCCTATCATATTTCGAAAACATCACAACAAAAATTCAATTAGAAAACCAAATTTAATATATATTTTTTTGGAATAATAGTAAAATTTCTTTCGGAAATGAAGACAATTGTTTTGTTTTTAACAGTTGTCATTCTTGTTTCATCATGTAAGTTTGTTGTCGGATAGTTACGATAAATATATATTATTTAATATTTTTGAGTGGTATATTAATCTAAATTTTGAAATCTCTTTCGGATTTTTTTGACAGGTACATCAAGTTTTATGACAAAATCAGTATCACCCGAAAAATCTCCTTATATCTATGACGCAATGAGTTCTACGATTGATTTACCCGAAGATAAACTTAGATCCTCCCCTGCTGTGTTCCAATATTATTTTTGCCAAGAATGTGCACATCATTGTATGCATAAAAACAAGAGTGTGTTTCAATGTCGAAATTATATTTGTCGTTGTACTTTGAAAGAACTTTAAATCAGACACTTTTTAACAATTTATAAAATATAAACTACCAATATATTAAATCGATTTCCTCGTTTTTATTTTACATTTTTTTACCTTTATATTAATCCAAATGTTATGTATACATGCATTCGACTGACAAATTTATGTAACTTATGTCATTAAAAATAACTAAATAAACTCGATAACTATGAAGAACTGACTTTATTTTTTCAAAATTAAACAATGAATACCTTTATTTTTATAATATATTCAAATTACCATTTCAATAATTATGAAAAATATTAAATAATTAAAAAATGCATTCAAATGTTTGATCTATGTTATATTTCATTGGAAAACTAAATTTTTTGAATGGGAATTTTTTTATAATTTTCCTTAGACCTTTTTATTGCAAGATGTTTTGTTGATCAATATATGTATAGAATTTAAAATAATGACTATTATTATCAAAAATTCCGAGTCTAAAAAACCGTGAGAGGTATCTATAAATTATAGGTTTCAACCAAGTTACATGGTCTTATTACTTATTTGAGCGCCAAAGAATCTTTGAAAAATACTTCATGACAATTTTCTGCGGCTACCAAGCTGCTTCCAATATTTGCAAGACATTTTTCCTCTAATTGTTTGATTCATATGAATATTGTCACACAACAATTTAGCACCCAATTAAGGATGCATTATTTCATATTCAAACTCTCTGCAGTACGAACCAAAAATGAAGTTAAGTAAATTGTAGAAAAAAGTTTACCTAATCCAGAATACATGAGGTGTTTAGACATTCATCTAAACCAATGGCAAAATCCAAACAGATGTAATTTATTTATATTTTGAAAATAATTCTTAGAAATAATTAATGAGTGATGTCATTTTCATCTAAAGTAATTAATTTAATACTTATATAAAGTAACAGTGCTTTAATTAATATTTTAAATCAAAAACCGTAATTTAAAAAGATGGTAGTTTCTCTACCTATTATTTAAATAAATAAGACATTTATCAAAATGTTAATTACTATGTAACATAAGTAAAACACATATAAATGTGATATCTTATCATGTTTTGAAAACATCACAACAAAAATTCAATTAGAAAACAAAATTCAATATATTTTCTTTGAAATAATAGTGAAATTTCTTTCGAAAATGAAGACAATTATTTTGTTTTTAACTGTTGCCAATCATGTAAGTTTATTCTCGGATAATTACGATAAATATATTGAATAGTTTTGAATAGTATATTAATCTAAAATTTGAAATCTCTTTTGGATTTGTTTACAGATGCATCAAATTTTATGACAAGATCTGTGTCACTCGAGAAAGCTCCTTATACCTATAATGTAACGAGCTCCACGGTTGATTTACCCGAAGATAGACTTGGACACTCTCCCGCTGTGTCTCAATATTACTTTTGCCAAGAATGTGCTCATCATTGTATGCATAAAAACAAGGGTGTGTTTCAATGTCGAAATTATATTTTTCGTTGTACTTTGAAAGAATTTTGAGTAAAACATTTTTTAATAATTTATAAAATAAAAACTACTAATATATTAAATCAATTTCCTCATTTTTATTTTACATTTTTTACCATGTATATTAATCCAAATATTATGTCAACTGACAAAATTATGTAACTTAAGTCATTAAAATAACTAAATAAACTCGTTAAACCGTAATTATGAAGAACTGGCTTTGTTTTTTGAAAATTAGACAATGAAGTACCTTTATTTCTTAATCTATTCAAATTACCATTTCAATAATTATGAAAATATTAAATAATTAAAAATTGCATTCAAATGTTTGATCTATGTTATATTTCATTGGAAAACTAAATTTTTTAAACGGGAATTATAATTTTCTCTAAACCTTTTTATTGTCATATATTTTGTTGATCAATATTTGTATTGAATTATATATAATAACTATTAGTATCAAAAATCATGAGCCCAAAAAACCATGAAAGGTATATGTTATGGGTTTCAACCAAGTTATATGGTCTTGTTATTTATTTGAGCGTCATAAAATTTTCGAAAAACATCTTACGATATTTTTATGCGACTACCACGTGTGTTTTCATTATTCACAAGACTATTTTTTCTAATGGTTGGATTCATATAAAAAAATTCACACATCAATTCGACATCCGTAAAAGAGATACATTTTTTAGGATCGAAACATCCGTAATAGAGACTAAGAGCGAAATTAAGTAAATGGTGCGAAAAGATTTACCTAATTCAGAGTGCATGAGATGTTTAGAGATTCACTTGTCAAATTTTTAGCCCAAACAGCTGTAATTTATTTTATTTTGAAATCAACTCTTGGTTCGGAATAGAACCAAATCAATGCAAAATCCAGACTGATATAGTTTTAGCTCTATATAACTGTAGTAAACCCGGTTTGATTGGTTCGGAATTTTGTGTTTGATTTGGTTCTATAGACCCGGTTATCTTATATGATGAATTTTATAACCGGGAATCTTGTGTTTCGGAAGCCCAATCTTGGTGCTGTCACTTGTCCGATTTAAGGCCCCAAGAGATTTAGATGGAGACGCCACTTGTTAGAAAGCACATGGCCAATTCAATGTTGCAAGATAATTCTTTTTCTGGTAAGCATTTTCATGTGTATTTTTTTTTCTTTTTCTTTTCAGTGTTTATACTTGAAAAATATATACCAATATTCTCTTAAATGGTGAAATGTGTTCACATTCTAATTCTATGGACCTACTACGAAGTAAATAGCGCTGACTTTGACTTAAATTTGTAGTTTTACACTAAGAGCTTTTTTTTGTGTGTTTAATGCCAAATAGCATAATTAACTTTACTTATGAATGGTTACAAGACATGGTATTGTTGCACTTGATTGTAAAGACAAACAAAAAAACAAAAAGTTACGTAATGGAGATTATAATTTATAATCAAGTTAATTAATCAAATAATTACAACGTAATCATGAATCTCCACATGCAAATAGATCACTCACACACTCGCACTGTCGCACACATACACACACCAAGCAAGCACCATGTAGTTAGCACCATGTCACATTCCTAGATTCACATTTGCTTCCACACTTTATAAAAAGACAACAACACATGTATCTCTGACATTAACACCATAACATAACAAAACCCTAAAAATCTTAATCTTAGTGAAAACAAAATACTAGAAAAAAGGAGCTTGCTTTAAGCCTTGGATTATGGATTCTGTGCAATCTTTCAAAGGATATGGAAAAGTAGACGAAGCTCAAGATTTAGCATTGAAGAAAAAGACAAGAAAACGTCTAATTCTACTCACAGCCTCCGTCGTAATCCTCCTCGCCGTAATAATCGCCGCCGTAGTCGCCACCGTCGTCCACAACAAGAAAAACGAGTCAACACCGAGTTCACCTTCCGAGTTAACACCATCAACTTCACTCAAAGCCATTTGCAGCGTAACTCGTTTCCCTGAATCTTGCATTTACAGTATCTCAAAGCTTCCATCTTCAAACACAACAGATCCAGAAATTCTGTTCAAGCTCTCATTGAAAGTAATCGTCGACGAGCTCGATTCGATTTCCGATTTACCGGAGAAGCTATCGAAAGAGACTGAAGACGAGAGGATCAAATCGGCGTTAAGGGTTTGTGGAGATCTCATCGAAGATGCTTTAGATCGACTCAACGACACTGTTTCCGCCATGGAAGACGACGAAAAGAAGAAAACTATGTCGTCTTCCAAAATCGACGATCTCAAGACATGGCTTAGCTCCGTAGTCACAGACCACGACACGTGTTTCGATTCGTTAGACGAGCTAAGACAGAACAAAACAGAGTATGAGAACTCGACGATTACACAGAATCTGAGATCCGCATTGAATAGATCAACGGAGTTTTCAAGCAACAGTCTTGCAATCGTATCCAAGATCCTCGCTGCGTTAAGCGAGTTAGGGATTCCGATTCACGGAAGAAGAAGGCTTTTGGATCAGAAAAGTGAGGTTTTTTCGGAATGGGCACGACGGAGATTGTTACAGACGGAGAATCTGAAGCCTGATGTGACGGTGGCGAGTGATGGTTCCGGTAATGTGACGACGGTGAATGAAGCGGTGGCGATGGTGCCGAAGAAGAGTTTGAAGGTATTTGTGATTTATGTGAAAAGTGGAACTTATAATGAGAATGTTGTGATGGATAAGAGTAAATGGAATGTTATGATTTACGGCGACGGAAAAGGAAAAACCATTATTTCCGGTGGTAAGAACTTCGTCGACGGGACTCCGACTTATGAAACGGCGACGTTTGGTAAGTCTTTCTCTCTTTTTGCTTTATTTTTTTAATTTTAAATTTCTTGGTTTAGAAATGGGAGAAATTGATTTTTAGCCAATTGAGAATTGTTAGAATAATGGTTGGATATTTTGGTTCGGTTCGTCCGGTAATTTTGCCTATCCCTTTTAGAGGTCAAATTTGATTTGATTATCCATTAGCTTCCCTCAAATTGGAGCTAATGGTTCTTGTTCTTGTTCATGAAATATCTCAGAATCAGACATTTTTAATTCACTACATAAACCTTTGCATACAATTTTTTTAAAAAGTTATTTACTTTTCACGCAGCTATACAAGGCAAAGGGTTTATAATGAAGGACATCGGAATCATAAACACTGCCGGAGCAACGAAACACCAGGCGGTGGCGTTCCGATCAGGCTCCGATTTCTCCGTTTATTACCAATGTTCATTCGACGGTTATCAAGACACTCTCTACCCTCACTCCAACCGCCAATTCTACCGCGACTGCGATGTAACTGGAACAATCGATTTCATCTTCGGAAGCGCTGCGGTCGTTTTCCAAGGCTGCAAAATCATGCCACGGCAGCCTCTTCCGAACCAATTCAACACCATAACAGCTCAGGGTAAAAAAGACCCGAACCAAAACTCCGGTATGTCGATCCAGCGATGCACTATCTCCGGTAACGGTAATGTAACCGCTCCAACATATCTCGGCAGACCGTGGAAGGAGTTTTCGACGACTGTGATTATGGAAACCGAGATTGGGTTGGTTGTTCGACCTTCCGGATGGATGTCGTGGGTTTCCGGCGTTGACCCGCCGGCGACTATAGTCTACGGAGAGTATAAGAATACGGGTCCCGGGTCAGATGTAACCCAGAGAGTTAAATGGGCCGGTTATAAACCGGTTATGACTGTAGACGAGGCAGCTAAGTTTACGGTGGCTACGCTTTTACATGGGGATGATTGGATACCGGCGACGGGAGTGACTCATCAGCTATCTTAATTTAGTCACTATAATCGGATCTTTAGATATACTTTTTGAAAAACAACCGATTTCGATCTACTTTATATTCATTTGACACTGTTGTATGATCTCTATTTTGTGTATTTCTAATATGAGATATTGTTGAAGTTATATAATCAAAGCTCCAAAGTAAGAAAAAAGAAGCAGCAAATTCCTGAATAACAAATCCAAGAGGTTATTGAAAGAACATGAGAGACGCAAAAGATTCTCTTACACAACAGACTAAAATGTCACTTGAAACATCAAATCTAACAGAGTGAAAGAAAAGTCTCTTGGTTTCGAAATCCGAAGTAGACGGAGAGCGGATAGATAAATTTACCCGAATTGAGCTTTTTTCCTTAGAGACGGCTGATGACTGCTTCGACTTCTTGTGGAGTGTACAGATGATAAGCTGGTGCAACCTTGGCAATGTCCACATTATTCGGAGTCACCTACACAAACCAGAAAAATTAGATGGATCGAAACTTCTGTGAATTGTAAGTTTTTGGATTGAAAAGTTTGTACCTTTTCTTCCATAACTTGCTTGAGGATTGATACAGCGATCGTCTCAGCTTCAAGAAGAGTCAAATCCTGCAACAAGTTAAGGAAACTAAGATTTTAATGGCAAAGTAAGTGATGCAATCAGATAGAGAAATTATTGGAGGAAGCTTAAGTTACTTTGTTAAATTGCTCTTGCAGCGAACTATCAGCTCCTTCTGAGCCTGAACCAATGGCCTTTGCATTGCACTGCCAGAATGTTCCAGACGGATCCGTGTAGTACCTGTAACAAGATGGTAGTCATTTACAATGAGATCAACTAATTTCCTCACAAGTGTATCATACCAGTAGAAGAGAGCTTAAGTGACTAAGAACTTACAAGCTCGGTCCGTTTTCATCATGACCAGCAATGAGAAGAGATACTCCAAATGGTCGAGACTGTAGGAACATATGGTCAAAATGAGTATATATATCAGCTACCGACTAAATATGGACTTCCTACTATCACGGTTTGGTTCTGTTAATCAATGATTTCAATCACAAAGCCTAAGCCAAGAGATGTGAAAGCAACTAGAAATTCCAATTTGATTGATTATTACCATTGATTCTTCATCTCCTTCACCAAACCGTAAAGCCAGATCACACAGTGCTTGTGTTGTGGACTCTACAGTCATTGGCTCACCATACGAGAACCTGTGGTTCTGTACAACAGCAAACAAGCAGTCAATAACATAAAACATCCTTTTACCTAAAAGAAAAAAACCGAGAAACAGAAACCTCACTTGAGTCTCAACTCTGGCATGCTCAACAAGTGTACGCGCATCAGCAATCAAACCACTCATTGCACAACCAATATGGTCATCAATTTCCATAATCTTCTCCACACTGCTCGGCTCCTAAACAAACAAAAAGTAAGATATCACCATAACTAACATAGAAAACTTAGACTTCACCATATCTTCAGATTCCATGGGTAAATGCAACATCAGAAATCAATTTGTTCAATCCAAGAAAACCAAACAAATCAGAACTTTGAAAACACAGAATTCAAGGTTAGCAACTAAACCAGCAAAGGCGAGGTGATACGCTTCTCGACAGCAAGCACAACTCCCTCTTTTGTCTTCACTCCAATCGCAGTCGAACCAAGCTGCAAACAGTTCCACAATCATAAGAGCCTCAAAGATATACAATCCATACACAGTAAAAACCCCAACTACAGCGATTAAACAAGGAAATGTAAAACCAAATTTGTGCAATAGTCTAGAGAAAACCCCTAAATCATTTCCCAGGGAAAAAACCTTTCTTCAGCTTTTCCTCGATGCTACTATCTATTGATAGAAAAGTTACCTTGATAGCTTCAATGGCGTATTCGACTTGAAATAGCCTTCCTTCAGGAGAAAAGGTGTTGACTCCTCTGTCATACTCAGTCCTTCGAACAACAAAAACGGGAAATCACGATAAAGCAAACAAAGACGAAAATTGAAGTAAACCCAGAAGCATAAGAAGATAGATTTAGGTTAATACGGAAGGAAGAAAACGATAGAGATACCTAGTGAGAAACATCTTCTTCTTCGGCGATTTTAGATCTGTAAAACCTTAGTATCAATCAAAACCCTAGAAAATAAACGGATCTAAGTAAAACCCAGAAACTCAGGAATGAAGAAAAATAATATATAATCACTAAGAACTTAGAGATATTAGAGAATCATACCAGCTGATTTGATCTGCGAATCGAAGAAAAGTGTTGATTTTTCACAAGTTTGCTCTTTTTTTATGCTTACGAAGAAGACAATGCACTTCTTGAACAACAAGTTAGATTGATACGAAACGCGTCGTTTTATTAATGGGCTTTATTATTCGGCCTAAGTAACTTTATAATGGGTTTATATAATTGGGCCTGATTTAAGTCAAATTTTGTATTGATGATAATTTTCACAAATATGGGACTAGATTTTTTTTTTTTAACATTTCTTTGGATCTCAATGTCAGAATTTAAGTGTTACAAACAATAATGGTAATGACAGAAACTGTTGGGGAAAAAATGACAAAATTGGACAGTCCAAATTATTATTTTTTACTGTAATGAAAATAAATTGTGTGTACAATTAGTTTATCGAATAAAACCAAACAGAAAAGAACAAAAAATAAAATGAAGGAGTGTTGTCTTGTAAAAGTATGGGGAGGAAAAAAAGCTGCGACTTGTATTTGGTCAGAGTCTCTTATTTCTCTGTAATTAAGCTTTTGCATGACAACAACTATTCAAATTTATTTAAACAAGAAAACAACAAGAACAAAATTTCATAAATGTAGAAAAATAATAAGAGCTTCCACTAGCTAGTTAGTTTTTCTTTTCTTTACTCAATTTTTTTTTAATCTTAATATATATTTTTCCGAATTTTTAAATTCGTTTATCTAAAGTTTTGATTGGTAGAATGCGAAATAACATAATGATATATTAATCAAGCAATGACAATACTATGCGAAATCACATTTTCATATCATTCGAGCAAAAATTCTTTTGAAAATTCAGACGTTTCTACAAATCATAATTTATGTTTAATATTTTTATAATTCTGTAAATTAATTGCTAAAAATTCCGTTAATTCAAAGTTTTTATTTAGATAAACTTTTTTATTACTAGTATGTTTTGTCATTAAATTATATTCTTTTTTTTTGTCTATTAGACTCCAATTCCAAAGAAACTGTCGATATTTTCTTTGAATAAAGATAAAACAGTAAAAAATAACACAAATACTGATAACTCAAACACATAAACAGTAATTTCTTGTTTTTTTGTCTATTTGTATTTTACTTCTTCTTTTTATCTTTTATCTTTTACTAAATTAACGACAAGTATTATTGCAAGGAAGACAACCACATGAGCTACGACCAGTAACCAAATAGCCACGGCGGTTGGTCAACTTCCTCGCCGTCTCCGCCGCTCTCTGCATTTGCTCAACATGTTGCTGCCTCGCCGTAGCTCTCCAATCCTCCGCTCTCCGATGAACCGTATCCATTCTCTTCATCAATTTCTCCTCAAAATTTGATCTCATCCTCTGTATTTTCACCTTAATACACCACCCCAAAAATCACACATTAATGACTAAATAGCTACATAAACATTTTATATAGCTACATAATAGATGGTTAATAGTTTAATCTAAAAGTCTACAATTTCCCAAAAGTGGAAAAAAATAAAATTTTAAACTAATCTTTTTTTTCACATGGGACTTGCACAAATTACAAGTACATAACTACAAAGATGTCATCTTTTTAAAAAAAAAAATTAGAAACTCGAAGACTTTTTTGGCTTCTAAAGCAACAAAGACTAGTCAATGAAATCGTGTAAGAACATTACTCTAAATCTAGGCGCATGGCTCGACAAATCCGTATTTTTATACGGTATTTCTAAACAATATACGTATACACACATACGTACCTCAAGTTTCCTAGATTGAGCTTCTGCTTTAGCATTTTGAAGATTAACCCATGCTTGGATTTTTGCTTCTTCTCTTTGATATCTACAAAAAATATCAAATTTTTAATTTATACCAAACTCAAATTTTACTAATTTCTTCCAAGATTTTTGTGTTTATTACCTTTGGCAAAATTTGAGCTTGTCGTCTTCATCATCCCATAAAGTGACTTTAGATTCCGAAACACTTGTTCGTAACTCACTTTCCATATCGAAATGTCTTAAACTCTTCGAAACCTCTTCTTCTTCTTCTTCCCTCGAGTTCCAATGACTCGTCACCGAGTTATAATACTGACTCGCTGTCGACCCACTGAGTCTAAGCTTGTCTGCGAACTCGGAAATGTCTATAACGTTTTTGGTTTCTGTTAACGGACCGGACATTTTCGAAGGCGTGTTGTGTCTCGCCGGAGATAAGGTTTTAAACGGTGTTTGACATCTTGAAGTCGTTAAACTTCCGATTGGTGTCATCTCTGTTCCGATGTCTCTGTGTTGAAGAACTTGAGCTTCTTCTTCTTCTTCTTCCTCGTAGTGGAGAAATTTGTCGGAATCTCTGAATATAAAACCTTGAGTTGATGGAAGAATCTGTTGCACTTCGTTTGCTAACTTATCTAATAGAAACAAAGAATCAAAATTTCAACAAAAAATCAAAACTTTATAAGAATCTATTAAAAATGTTTCTTCTTTTTACCTTTAAGGATAAGATCTGGTGAAGACAATGAGATAGATCCATTGAAACATTCCTCTGTAACCCTAGATTTCTCTGAGTAAACAACTTCAACCTGCAAAATCCATAAAACCCATTCTTTAAAATTCAATTTACTACTTCCCCAATTCTCAAAATGATAGGGTTTATCAAATCCCAAAAACCATTCTCTTGATCTCGTTTAAAGATTCCAACTTTATCAAGTTCCCAATTCTCAAAATGTTAGGGTTGAGAAACCAAACCTGGTGCTTAAACCCATCAAAGTGAGAGTTGTTACAGATTTGGCTGTTTTTGAAGGAATGTGCCGGAGATTCGTGACTGGAGGTGACCCATTTCTCAGCGTCAACCCATTTAGAAGGGAAGTTTCTTCTTCTACCAGAGACATTGCTACTGAAACTGAAAACTCCTCTACCTGGAGTACATGGAGACTCCATTAACATGACTCTTCTTTGTCCATTGCTTCTTCCTTCTCCAATGCTCTTTTGTGATGAGAAACTCTGTCTCCTTTCGTTTACCATCTCACTGTGGTTGTGGTTTGATGAAATTGGCAAAGATTTGATGAAATCTGTAGTTTCCTTTAGATTGATTCTGCTTGTAAACGAGTCTTCTGCAAATGGGTTTGTGCTAATTCTTGGCTCAACAACATCTGAGTTTTTCTCCTAAAAACAAACAAACAAAGAGAGAGATTCAATAACAAGAAAAGAAGAAAATTATAACTTTTATGTGTTATATATAAAAGTTTACCATATTAGGAGGAAACAGAGGCTGAGTTTGGAGATGGAGCTTGGTGTTGCTGTTTCTTGTGATGTCCATGGAGTTTTCTTTGTTTTGTTTCTTCTATTGTGTTTTTGTGTGTTTATTTTGGTTAGTTGTTGTATTGTTATATTGTTTTAGAAAGAGAAGTTTGTAGGAAAATGGCATTAGATTTTTAGATATCTATAGAAGGAAAAAGGCTTGACCAGTTTTTTTCAGAGTAGACCATTGTCTAAAGTGTACTAGTTTCATGTAATATAGTACACATTTTCATTTTCATTATTTTATTCTTTTGTTATATCATTTTCAAGTTGTTATTTTATACTACTTCTTTGAATTCTGATCTGAAATCACTATAAACGACAGAATTGTCAAAAAGAACCTTACAAAATAAGATGAGAGAATGACTAAACAAAAAAAAAATCTTATTGTAAAAGCAACACAATTTCTTTTTATATAATTTTTAAAAAGTAGGGATAATTTTACATAAATTGCAATTTCGTGAAATTTTATAATTCATATCCCGTCAATTAAAACTATATGGTTCAACTCCATCGGAACAAGAACAAGAAATTATTCTTTAAATCAAAATATCTAAAGTCTGATTTTGAGTATCAGAAAAATTATGGGCCAAAAATCTGGAAATCCCAACGATTTATAAAAAAAAAATTAAAACCATTGGATTATTAAACTATCGATATATCAAGTTGAGTTAAATAGACTTGGGTGGTAATTTGGTAAGTATAAGGAATTGGAATTGGTGAAGAAGATAATAGTAGAGTATAGAGTGGTCATGGACACCCTTGGGAGAAGTACGAATTGCATGAAAAGATGTGGCTCCTCTATCTCCTATACTCATATAATATAATGATTTATCATCATAATATTATTTTAGAGCCCAATGGGCTATAAAAGAATATAAAGGCCTCCAAGATTTATGGGTCTGGAGCTACCATTTCAATCAATTAGCCAAGATTTTGACCGATTCGAAATCACTAGTGCTCGATCTAATGGTATTTTCATGGAGATTCTATCATGATGCTTATTCAAGATAACTATAGTTTCTTTTCGGGTGGCGCAAGACAGACGATCGCCTGTAAGTGGTAGGGTATGGTGGGTGGTACCCAAGCCAGTCTAGAGCATAGGCAAATAAAACGACCGTTTAGGGCATCATATATTTAGACGTTAATTTCTTTGAGAAAATAAATTTTATTAACAAAATAATATAAGAAAAATGTACGGTTTTCTTAATTTCGCGTATATTAAATCGGCACTTGTGGTACCATTCAGATTGCAGCCAATTGCGTACCATATTTAGAGCGAGTGAAACTTATCACTATCTTGTAAGAACATTGATATATGTGGTTTTACAAGAAACAGTTTCTTGTATACTACTGTATATATATAAGTTTTTATGACATTTAATTTTATGTATGTGGAAATAAATATTAGTTGTTATTTTTTTATAAATAGTAAAAAATGATGTCTAAATTTATTTGTAAAGATATAAACAAGAATAAACTACAATTTTTGAAAATATTTATAAACAACAGATTTGGAGCGATCCTTTTTGGTGCAGGATCATTCCAAGAAACTGTCGACATTCACCAGCGAAGAGAATGCATATCCAATGAGACCAATTCTAAGCCTCTCAACTAATAATAATAATAATTGAAACAACAATATTACTATTATATTGTATGTTGCATTTTTAATTTATTTTCTCTATTATTCGAATCTCACATTATACACGTGACAACGACCTTTAAATGTAATATATATACATGTATGTATAATTTTTTCATATTATTATTCGTATTTCACATTGAAATACATGTGGATGTAAGACCTTCGTATATATCATTTTATTATAACCAGAGGATTAAAGTATTACAACAAACTAGTATAAATACGAAGAGGACAGATACTATCAATCAGTGACAAATATATAAGTTTTTCCAATATATATGCAAATATTTAGCAACGACCGTATGGCGAAGATTCATCCTGACCAAGCCTTTCCGGTGAACTCCGTCACCGGAGAAGACAAAAGCTCGCCGTACTTGACGACGGAGCAAGAGAGTTTCACGATTTGGATGAGATCTCTTGTGTTTCATGGAAAAGGCTGCACGGTTTTTGATTCCAAAGGAAACTTAATCTATCGAGTCGATAATTATAACTCCAAGAGTTGTAGTGAAGTTTACCTAATGGATTTATACGGCAAAGTCTTGTTTACATTACGTCAAAAGGTAATAAACATTTCATATTATCGATGTTTTTATCAAAACTTTATAACTTTTGGTAACTTTGAGAGTAACTTCTTTCTTGTTGGTTAATAGAAATTGGGATTGCTCAAATCTTCGGAAGGATATAACTCAACCGGGCCAAGATTTCGACTAAGAAAGAATTTCAAGATTTCGCCAAGAGGTTTATCTTCGTCTTACAAAGTTGTCAAGGGATCGTGTAGCGATGATGACAATGAACAATCTTGTTATAAGATTGTAAACCGCGGATCGGTTTTTGCGATCGAAGATGGATCGGGAAGATTAATGGCAGAAGTTAAAAAGAAGCAATCGAATGTTAATGGTTTGGATCTTGGAGATGACGTTTTGACGATGAATGTGGAGCCACAAGTAGATCATTCTTTCGTAATGGGTATTGTTATAGCTTATAGTCTTATCAAATGTAAATTGTAGGGTGAGATTGAGTAGTTTTGTAACTTTAGGGTAGTAAATGAGAATTCATAAATCTTCGAGGAGTCAATTGATAACAGTTTTGTTAATTGTGTTTTAAGGACTAAGGGGAGTTAAAACGTCATTACAAGCATAAACCCCAAAGTCTCTTCCTTGAAATTTTGATTTTTTCTCTCGAAGATTTCACAAAAATGTGGAGAAGATCAGCTTCATTCATCCTCGATAAACACGAGAACAACAAACCCATCTCTCTAACTCCATCGAACGATTCTCCTCCTCCACAATCTTCTTCAATGGCGGATGAAAACCCTAACCCTAATCCTATATCGGCTTATTACCAAACCCGAGCGGCGCACCATGGAATCGTGACCAGCGATTGGCTAGAACAAGCCCAAGCCGCCGTTCGACGATATCCCGACCATGATTACTCGGATTCGCCAGTCTCGGGAAGACCCTTTAGCGTGATTGAGGAGTTTAACAATTGGAGACAGCAACCCGATTTGGCCGAGGCTGTTGCGGCGATTCGTGCTCTTGCGGCGGTTATTAGGGCTAGTGAAGCTACTACAATGATGGAGCTTGAAATCGAACTCAAGAAAGCTTCTGATACTCTGAAAGTAAGAAACTTTCTTCTTTGTCTGGGAATTTGGATTCGATATTTGGTTTGCAACTTAGCGTTGAGTATTGAGTGATTATCTTCATTCCCTAGCAGGTTTAGATTGAGGTATAATTGGTAGATGTGATCGTGGGATTGGACTGAACATGGATAAGATCTTGTAGGGTTGTGGATTCTACTTGGCATTTTGTGAGTTTCTTTATCGTTTAGACTCTCTGGTGGCTCTAAAGGGCAAAGATAGGTTGAAAAGTTTTTATCTTTTTGGATATCTTGATGGTGTGTTTTGCTTCTTCTATGCTACACTTTTTTGAAATTTTTTGTCTCTTTGGAGATGAGTGATTGGTGGATTCGTTAGTCCTGCAGAAGGGTCAGATGGTATATCTGAGCCCTGTTCAAGTTGTAGATTTCAATTAGTTTCAAGGTAGATCTCTAAAGATGTAAGTTTTGTCTTTACCTTATAGGCGTGGGATACAACTTCTATATCCTTAACAGCGGGATGTGATCTGTTCATGCGTTACGTGACTCGGACATCTGCTTTGGAATTTGAGGACTTCAACTCAGCAAAATCTCGCGTGCTTGAACGCGCTGAGAAATTTGGGGAAATATCTTGCAAGGTCAGTGGTTTGCTTAGATGGCAATTGCGTACGTATATTTAGAACAAGAGTTTGAACCGTAATGCATTTTTTTGGCAGGCCCGAAAGATAATTGCAATGCTTAGTCAGGATTTCATATTTGATGGGTGTACTATACTTGTCCATGGATTCTCCAGAGTTGTATTCGAAATACTAAAGACAGCTGCTCAAAACAAGAAACTCTTTCGAGTTTTGTGCACAGGTGCCCTTTCTTTTCTTCCCTTTTTTTAGATTGATCGATCCGGTTCTGTCATCTTTTTTTGTATCTCAGTCCGGTTTCCCTAACCGGATATTACAATTTCGTTGTGATTGTGGCAAGTCCAGAGGGAAGGCCAGATAAAACCGGAGTACTGCTAGCTAACGAGCTTGCAAAGCTTGATGTTCCAGTGAAGCTTCTGATAGATTCAGCCGTTGCTTATAGCATGGATGAAGTAGACATGGTGTTTGTTGGAGCTGACGGAGTAGTTGAAAGTGGCGGGGTAATTAACATGATGGGTACTTACCAAATCGCGCTCGTCGCACACAGTATGAACAAACCGGTCTATGTAGCTGCAGAGAGTTACAAGGTAAAACACACTCAAAATCATAACCTTTTCTCAATGTGGTTGCAGAAACACTATTTGATTCATCAGCTTCTTTGTTGTTTTCTCGCAACCGCCGCAGTTTGCACGGCTCTACCCGTTGGATCAAAAGGACTTAGAACCGGCCTTGCGACCTATTGATTTCGATGTTCCTGTTCCTCCTAAGGTTGAGATAGAAAGATCTGCGAGAGACTACACTCCTCCTCAGTACTTAACTCTACTCTTCACTGATCTTGGTGTTCTCACTCCATCTGTAGTAAGTGATGAGCTAATTCAGCTTTACTTGTAAGGAAAGCTAAAACTGTCTTCTTCTTCTTCTTCCTAAAGCTTGTCCGAATACTTTCATATTTTTTTGTATAAAAATAAAATAAAATCACATTTTTTTTGGCTATATACAGCCATAGTTTGTATCTGATTCTACTGCTTATGCATAAGTTTTTGGTAGGAGATAAGATTAAATGTGACTTGTAATCTTTACTCAAAATTGATCTTTCGAGTCTCAATAGCATGCTCTAAATATATATTTTTTAATTGTTATGAAATCATAATAACGGAACTAAGATTGGTATTTTCTTGTTATACTGTATAACAAAAAGTGATTGTGGTTGATTACGAAACGAATATCTAATCTCGGTTTTTAGTGGGTCTCTTTAAATCTTAATCTCAGTTTCATTTCTCTTTTTAGGATTCCTCTTTTTTTTTAACCTTTTTTTCTTTATAAAGATTACTCCTAAAACGAGTCTTTTAGCATATTATCCAAAACGGACTCCTTAATCATAAATACATCAATCATAGCTCCACACCGTCCGATTAGATTCTGTGGGAGGACCCTTGAGCACGTATCCGATGTCTTAGACATCCTACGCGGCCGCGGGGTTTTAGATTTCCTACTTGTAATATAATTTTATTTTGAACTCATAGCTATGATCATCAAAACAATCGACAATTACTTAACCCAATTATTCTATTGATTTTTTTTTATTATCACTTGGATTTTGAGATATGTTAGAGGTTGAAGTTATTATGCTATTTCAGGAAGATGTAGCTGCATTTATTCTTGAAATTATTATGCTATTTCAGAAAGACGTTGTTGCACCTCGAATAACTCTTGTCCGAGTTGCTCTTGCGTCTGCGCGAGTATATCCTGTCGTTGCACCAGTTCCTACTGCTGTTGTGGCGCGGATTGATGCGGTAGTCGTGTAAGTTCCTCTTGTCGCCGCGTGATTAGACGATGTTGCTGCTGGACTAGATGTTGCTGTTCCTAGAGTAGCTGTTGCCGTTCTGCGAGTAGTACCTGCTCTGCGAGTTGCTCCGACTCTGTGAGTCGTTGCTGTGGATTGTTGCCAACCATCCTGTTTTCGTCGCATTGGATAATATATGTTCGGGGGAAAGCTGAGTGAAAAAACTTGAGTTTTTATGATTTGTGAGCTGACAAGTCGAAGCTTTTTAAAGAAGAAAAATGGGTGTGATTCGCATAACCAAAAAGTGGAAATAGAGTAATAAGTTAGGGGGTCGATTTGATTGGGGGAATAACTGTAAACCATTCGTACATCTTCTTAAAACTTTTCTTTTCTTCAAGTCTTTCACATTCGTTTTCTACTCTTGTTTTTTTCTTTTTTCGATTATTTGTTCTTCTAAACTCACGTAGATGACTGTTAAAGTGTATTTTACATACATAACTTTTTTTTTCTTTTTTTCTACGTATAATGGTTTCACTCTTTCTCTATTAGTCTATTTGGAATCTAACTTTTTATTACAAAGTTATATAAATATATTATTTGGTCTTCACTACACAATTAAATGTCTAAATTAAACTGATTTTGGAATAAGTATTATATCAAATGCTAAAATTGAACAATGACAATACTAACACCTAAGAAGAAACAATAACGTATTGTTTTCCTCATAACAATAACCACATTCTGTATTTTGTAATGAAATTGTACCATTCAAACAAATTTAATTTTAAAATTAAAACTACATTTAATCTGATATTAGCTACATCATAAATATAGACGTTTGAAAAAGTCGAATGGCTTCATCACCCAATTTTTAAAACCTACCATTAAATCATTTTTTTTTTGTCACAAACGCACTTCATTTATACATTGTTTGCATCATTAAATCATATATAAGGAAAAAACCACATTAACTTTGTACAATATCCCCACATAAATCATGCATTAATTTATATAAATCATATATAGTGAATAGTATTTTTTGGTGTAACTTAATATTTTAAAAGATCAAACGAAGAACCTCAGATTTGATGAAGAATCACTCATTTGAGAATATAGGAGTGATGGCTATAATTGGAGATGCATCAACAACATCACAATTATATGCCAGCCAAAAACATGTCTACGACGTCTTTATATATTTGGTAAGATTAGAGGCATCAACAATTCTTATCATTATAATTTCGTTGAGACAAGAAGTTTGGATTCGAGTGTCTCAAGAAGCAAATGTATGATGATGGAATTAGCCATGTTTGGATTCCATGTAAGTTTTATCTTTTATTCTAATTAAAACCATGTAAAAGGTTAATGAAAGAATAACATGACTGTTATAATATTTTTACATTTTTTTTTAATCGAATGTAAAATTAATTCAAACAAAAAAAACGTTTTTACAACTAATGCATCATTTGTTTGAACTCTGAATTTGTTACATCAAGGATAGATTTGGTGTAATCATCTCGAAGTAAACCATGCTTCCATTCCACTATCATATCTTCAATCTCCCGTTCCCCTAATCTTCGATAGTCGGTTCCAAACTTGTTTATCAATAAATTGGATCAGTTGCATAGCTGTCAAAAGGGCTTTCCCATGCCGCCTATTGTTACGCTTTTTTCATATGGTGTGAAACGATGTTTGAAACACATACCTCAAGAGGAAGAGATGGGTATGGTCTTGTGACGTATCCACCAATAACTCCATGATGAGATTCCAATCGGTTGTATATTGTTGCGCTAGAAGTTTGTCAATAAGTTGAAGCTTATTATATTCTTACATTATATTCAAGTGTAATTAATATTTCTAGCTGCAACAAGCATTTTCGTGTATGAAAAGATAAGAAGTGGGAAAGAAAAAGAAGAAGAGGAATCTTAATTATTAGCTATGTTTAGAAATGATTTTGCCTATATTTTTTGTGCATTTATTTTGATCGTCAACCAAAGAGAACTGAAATAATCAATTTAAAATTTAGTTACATAACTGTTTTCTAGATTTATATTTTCAACATAATTTTAAAAGAACTAGCTTTTCTAAAAAACTTTTTTGTAGCCTTTAATATATGATTATGAGTGCATGACTCTTAGCAAGTTTTAGACTTGAAAAAAAATTGATTGTATGCAATCAAAATCACTAAAAATCAAATAAAATCAATTTGATCTCAGATCCGTTCATCGCGCGAAAAATTATCTAGTAGACAAAAAAAAAATTGTTATCATTTAGTCAAAAGATTAAAATGTTGATGATTATAAAAAAGCAAAAAAAAAAATATTTTTTTATTAAATGAGAAATGAAAATGATTCGAGTTGAAAGTTGAAATTTAAAATTTAAAAATATCATATTACAATGATTTTGAGTTAAAATTTTAGGATGGGCTTAAAAAAAAAAATTGGGTTTAGCCTTTGAAATTACAAAATCATGTTCAGTCCAATAATTTAATTTTAATAATTTAATTTCGTAAACCCTTATTTTTCATGTTTTCATTGTATTGTTATATGTTTATGCTGTTTCAGCCATTGAATATAATTTGATCATTTAGAAGGAAAAAAAAATACTTCTTTTCTTTTTTAGTTGGAGGTTTTGACCAAAAAGAAATAAATAAATTAGTGAGTGGTGTAATTGCGTGTTCAGCACAAAAATCCTTCTAAAAAAAGATGAGCCAATTAAACTCTAATGAACTCTATATCTAACCTTCGTTTCAACACTAAGGATTCAATCAATCATTAATTATATGATATGATGTTTCGAAAATGAAAGCATGAGAAACGTGACAGAATTAAAGATGCTAACTATTATTATCTTAATGCTCGGTCGTAAGTCGTAAGTAACTACTACTATTACTAAAGCTAACGCGTTTTCTTTGAATTTTTTTTTTTTTTTGTCATCTAAAATTTTAATTATAAATTTAGATTACACATAGCAAAGGACAGAAAAACTCATCATAAACAAAACTGGCCAAAAAACATATTTTCACCCAAACTAAGCCCTAAAAAAATCTTAACCAAAAATACAAAAAACTTAATAATCGAACGGATTCAACTACTTAAATTGGGGCAGAGCAAAACGTGGATTAAGCTCGAAAAATGATAGACACATTTTACCACCAAATCTTCTAAATTCACGAAATTTTTTTAAAAGTAAAATACCGAAGAAATTATAACTATAACAATAACAAAAAATTTCTATAGCAAAGCAAAAAAAATCTAGATTTCATAATCTAACAAGACGTCGAATCATATATAAAATAATGCAACAAGTCAAGAAAACTTTATAACATTACAAAGCTCCATAAAGTGGATTGATCGAAAATAATTGATTTGAGTTTAAAGTTATTTGCTAATTGATTGAAATATATTTTTGGATAACATACATAAATCTTCTATAGCGAGCAAAACTACCTCTTAAATCAAAATCTAGATTTCATAATCTAACAAGACGTTATAACCTCGAATCGTATATGAAACTATGCAACAAGTCAATACAATTTTACAACGTTGAACCATAAAGTGGATTGATTGAAAATAATTAATTTGAGTCTAAGGTTATTTGCTAATTGATTAAAATATATTTTTGGATAACATTTCGTTATTTTTTTTAAACAAATCAGTTTATTGAAATATATTTTTTATTATCAATAAAAAGATATGTATTAATTTCATTTTTTTTTAAACATGTGGAAAGTAAAATCAGTAATTCCCGACAAGAAAAAAGGTATGTCGAAAAAAAAAAAAGTCAAATCCCACATTTTAATCGAGACATAAAAAACACACCACTCCACAAAACAGTACAGTGATATTTCCTCTTTTATATATTCCCAAATTCTCTTTCGTCTTCCACTTCATCTCTCTCTCTCTCTCTCTCTCTACTTAGATTTTCATTTCATAGAGATAAGAAAGAATGACTAAAATCTCTGTTGGATTGCAACTTGTGACAACAGAATCAAAAGAAAAACCAAACAACATAGTGATCAAATCTTCACTAATTAAACCAAACCGATCATTTCCAAACATCTCGGAGCTCTGTTTCCTCAAAACATGTCATCTCTGCATGAAACAACTCCATCAAGACAAAGATATTTACATGTATAGGTACAAATTTCTTTCACCTGATCATGATTATGAGAAACCCATTTATAATCTAAGGATATGATTTTGATTCTCAATTTTTTTTTTTTTTTTTGTTTTTTTTTAAACAGAGGAGATTTGGGATTTTGTAGCAGAGAGTGTAGAGAAAGTCAGATTTTGATTGATGAGAAGAAGGAATTAGAAGCTTCGACGAAGATGATGTTGGCTTCTTACAGACGATGTAACTCTGGTGCCGGAAAAAGCGATACTCGGATTTTGTTTGATGATCTCCGGCGACGACGCCGGCTATTTATAGTCCCTTAAAGCAATTATCCACTTTCACTAATTAATAGTTATTGTTTTTTTTTGGGTTAAAAACCTTATTAATACATATAGATATGTAAGAGTATAGTATTAAATTAAGGGATAAATTAAATTGTATCCCCATTGTCAAATGTTAATTGGAGGGTTTATAAATGGTTGGTGAATATTAGGTGGGATCATTACTGATCGAATAAAATTGCTCATTAATTAATTAGTTTAAAATTATTCACTCTGTTTCGTATTAAATGTCATTTTAAATTTTTTCATACAAATTAAAATGACACTTATTTATTACGACACGGGAATAGAATCATATTACTTGCAATTAAAATTTATTAGTTAAATTTAGTGGTTCGCACTATTATTTTATTATTTTGTTGTATTATCATACAAATTTAAAAATTCGTATAAAATATTATTGTTGATAAAAAACAAAAAAAAACTAGAGTGTCACATTCACAACCAAATATATTATTCAATATGATAGTCAGTCCGATTGGATCTCGGCATGGCTGATATGAAGTGGATAAACAATAATTATTAGTGGAAAATCTTTATGATTCGATTTGTTTTTATATATGGAGATATTTTTATTATGCATGGGACATACACAAACTTTGGTCGAAGATATGAACACCTGATTTTAGCCACGTGAGCATCTGCTTACAATATGGTGTATTTAATGCTATTTTATATTAATAGTTTGGAATTATTATTTTACTTTTTTTTTGTGATTTATGGTGTCACGCAAAGAAGAGCAGGTTCGTAGTCTTGGCCCAATTAAAATGCCGAATAAATTAAACTAAATGCAAGTGTGCAACTCAACCTATTAAGCCCACTAGCTGAACTATTCGGCCCAACATTTAAGTTCTATGCAAGTTAAGTTTGATTAATGAGAAGTTGATTAGTTCAGTTTTTAGGAAATTGAGTTGGTGGAAAATAAAATAAAATAAGGGTAGGATTTTTTTGAAGTTTTTTCAAATTGATTATTATTATTATTTTTAAATGGTATTAAGGGTGTAGATCAGAATTGAGTATATTGTATACATAATTACTTCTTTTTTTTTGATAAAAATGTACGTATACATAATTACTTATATTATTAAAAGTTAAATAGTGGAACAAATAATTGCACCATGAACAAATTATGACATCATCTTCTGTTTCTTTGAGATAAGCTAATTTAGGAACTTGTCTCAATCCGGGCAAAAGATTCTGACCCTACCTCTTTGATTCGCCTGTCTTTGCGTTGTTGATTTGATCTTAATTTATAAAATATACATGAATCTACTTTTTTGATAAAAATATAAGAATTTACTTTATTTACACATACGCAATACAACACAACAATATGTAATACACGTATATGTTTAATATTCACAATTATTATATCTAATGTGTGTATTCACAAGGAAAACAATGAAAAGATGGTTTCCTATTGTAATAAAATGTGAATATAGTTTCTTTTGTACTACACATGCACCGAATAATACGTAATCTATAATTATCGATAATTTGTCCTAACAAATTTTAGGTTGAGTGAGCGAATTATCAAGGAAGCTTTAATTGAGTTTAAGAAAACGACAATTTTTATAATAAAACGACATTTTTTTAATTTTTTTTTTGTTTGCCATAAAACGACAAAAAGCTTGTCCTTGAAATCCCAATCCTATCAAGTACTATCAACTTGCTCAAAAGCTTCAATAAACGTACGTGTCCTCCTGCACACGTATATTCATATGGTTTTACAATTTTAGCCCTATGCATGACATTTTCAAAAATTCATTTATTTTATTTGAACATGTTCAATAATTTGTTGACAACAAAAAAATCCCCAATAATTCGTTTTTATTTTTTCATAATAACTTTATTGTGTGTTGGCTCCTCCTACTAAATGGAACAACTACGGAGTACTGCTTATGTATATCAGGAGAAAATATTGCAAAAATATTTAGTTGCGTGTTTAAAATTTTAAATAGTAATCTCAAGAAAAAATGAAGAATTAATTAACTAGAAAATCATAAACTATAGTATAATTTGCAAACTAACTAAAACTTTAGAAAAAGAAAAAGCAATATTTGGTTAGATTGCAAATTATACTATGATTTTTGGTTTATAAATGCAAATACACAAAAATGAATATAGATGTTTAAAGAGATAAACTCTTTTATTATATTAGAATAATATTTAGCTACTTACTTAGGGTAAATTGGTAAAGTTTATTACTAGTTGTAAGTCGACAAATCAGTCAAACAAGTACTTCAATGCTTTTTTTTTTTTGGGTCGGCCTTCAATGCTATTTCTTTCAATTTTCAATTATAAGATTACTTATTATTTATATTATATTTAATTAATTATTCAAAGTACAATTAATCTCCTATATAAATTAAAAATGACACGTACATTAAGATGGTTTTTAATATAGTCATATATTAGTGACAAAAAGATATAAACAAATATTTTAATAATATTAGTATATAATCCTCTCACATTTATAAGAAAACACTCAAATCAGATAACTATATATTTAGTATACTTCAAAATACCTTTAAATAGCCAACAATTTATATAAAAATCTGAACTTTTTGAAAATGATCATTCTATTATCTAGTCAGATCAAATTAAAATTGTCTTTAAAAACCCTATCAAAAGATTGAATAAAATTTAGTTATATTCAAACTTACTTGAAAGTTTTATATGAATTAAATTGTAAAATAAAGTTAAAAGGAATAGACCTCATGAAAATTCAACAAACGTTAGGTAAGAAATGCTTTAGACTTTATCTTGCTTCCAGCAGTCAAAATATGACTAAATTTAATCCTATTTACTTGAAACTTACCATAATTGATAATCCTAATCAACTGTAATAAATCTCGTTAATAAATGTAAAGTAGAAGGGTAGTAACGTAAATAATGCTTCAAGTGTAGGGTATACTAGTAAATAGTTCTTCCATCTTCAAGCTAAATAGCCCTTTCTCCATTTTTCTTCTTCTTCTTCTGATGAACAAAGCAAAAGCGTTTGATAAACCCAAATAATCAATAATTTTACATTTCGCCGCTAAGATTTTTATTTCTGTGCATTTACACCCTCAAGAATCAAGCTTTGTGTGAGCCGCCATGTGTGGAGGAGCTATAATCTCCGATTTCATTCCGCCGCCGAGGTCTCGCCGTGTTACTAGCGAGTTTATATGGCCGGATCTGAAGAAGAATGCGAAAGGATCGAAGAAAATCTCGAAAAAGAAGCGTTTTTCGAATTTCTTCGATCTTGACGATGAGTTCGAAGCTGATTTCCAAGGTTTCAAAGATGATTCGTCTTTCGATTGCGATGATGATTTCGATTTCGATGATGTCTTCGCCGATGTGAAACCCTTTGTTTTCACTTCGACTCCGAAACCCGTCGTCTCCTCCGGTGCTTCCGCCGCCGCCGTCGACGGTAAATAATTTGGGGTTTTGTTTTAGTTTTTGATCGATTGATGGGTAGAAGTTAAGTCTTCGATTCGATTTAGCTCTTTTCAAAATATGGTTGCTTTGGTATGAAATTGAAATATCAGAAATCGTTTTGACTTTGTTGTTTATGATCTAAAATATCATTCATAGCTTTTGTGTTTCTCTCTAAAAGTCTTAATCTTTGGAATCATCTGTTCTTAGATATCTTTATGCCTAAGATTTTTGAGTGTTGTATGAAGCATGAAGCTTGATTTGTTGTTCTTTGTAATCATCTGTTCTTGATTTTGAGCGATGTATTAGGGCATGAGGCTTTATTGATTTGAATCTGGTGATGAATCATCTAAGAGCTCTTTTGTTTTGTTGCTATTTGTCACCACTAGATTCAGCTTGTGGTAAGAAAGTTGCTGACTTTAATGGAGAAGCTGAGAAATCTGCAAAGAGGAAGAGGAAGAATCAGTATCGAGGGATTAGGCAACGTCCTTGGGGTAAATGGGCTGCTGAGATTCGTGATCCGAGGGAAGGTGCAAGAATCTGGCTTGGGACTTTCAAAACAGCCGAGGAAGCTGCAAGAGCTTACGATGCTGCTGCACGCAGAATCCGCGGCTCGAAAGCTAAGGTGAATTTCCCCGAGGAAAACCCTACTGTCTCTCAGAAACGTCCTGCGAAGGCCAGTCCTCAGAAACCAAACCCGATCCCAAACCCGGCTTTGGTTCAGAACTTCGACAACTCCTTTGACAATATGTGTTTCATGGAGGAGAAACACCAAGTTAACAACAACAATCAGTTTGGGTTGACAAACTCGGTTGATGTTGGAGGTAATGGGTATCATCAGTATTTCAGCTCGGACCAAGGTAGCAATTCATTCGATTGTTCTGAGTTTGGTTGGAGCGATCAAGCTCCAATAACTCCCGAGATCTCTTCTGCGCTTATCAACAACAACAACGCTGCTCTATTCGTCGAGGAAGCTAATCCAGCTAAGAAGCTTAAGACCATGGATTTCACGACACCTTACAACAACACCGAATGGGACTCTTCACTTGATTTCCTCAACGAAGATGCTGTAGCGACTCAGGACAATGATGCAAACCCGATGGATCTATGGAGCATCGACGAGATTCATTCCATGATTGGAGGAGTCTTCTGAAAAAAAAGATCCATTTTCAATGTAAATAAGGCTGCGTGTTAGCGAGTTTCCTGCATCATCATCATCACTTCCTTCAAACTTCCAAAACCTTTTAAAGTTTGTTACTTTCATCTTGTTGCTGTCTCTGTCTCGCATAAGATTTTATGTTATAACAGTTGAAGCTTGTTTGCATTGCAAGAGCCTCTACTTTCTCAGTTTCTCCATGATAAGGGTGTTGTGATGAAGTTAAGTATAGGGTTAATTTTAGGGGTTTCTTAAAATATTTTCAACTCTTTTAGTGAATCTTTCGAGTTATTTTGTTTGTTACTTTGTGCCCCAAAACTTCTTTAGTATTGTCATAATGTGTTGAACAATCTCCTCTGTTTTATCAAATCCTCTCCTGATGCTACTTGAGGACCGGTCCTTAACCGAACCGAACCGGATGGAAAAACAAGGACCGGTTATCGTAATTTTTTTTGTAATGAGATATAGGTGAGATTGTGTGTATATAATTGATTGCCTAGAAAAATGAGCCACTTTTGTTAGTGTTGTTCTTACGTACAATGAATCTAGAGGAAAAACGCGAAAACGACGTCGTTAAACGGCAGAAGAATCTAAAGGTGTTGCACTTTCTTTTTGCAAGTGGTAACTGGTGAGTTTGTGACTTTCTCGTGACCCTTTTTTATGAGACAACAAAAAAAAAGCAAAATAATTAATTTCTTCTGGACACTTCTGCTTCTTTCCGTCATTTTTCACCCATTTGTATAAAATATATTTTTATTTTTATATACACATTTTTTATGTGTTTTTATAGCCATATACATATGTAGGTGGTAGTTATAAATAATACATTTTCAGATAAAATTGATAATAACTATCTTTTCTAATTACTGTTTTCATTGTGTACACTATCAAAATCTAATCCCGAATTAAACATTATGATGCATGAGTGATTAAAGTATGAGAAATGAATTATCTTACGGTGATACATTAACTAGTAATTATACTAATCAAAACCATCCCGGCAAAAAAAAAAAAAAATCAAAACCATCTTGGAGTTAAGAAAAGACCCAAACATTTGACTTCTTTTAAAAAGTCATTTTTGTATATAACTTTAAGTGTGGACACACATTTTTATATATATTATAAATATATACATAGTCTTGTCGGACATGTCTATAAGTTAAAGGATTAAAAAAAGCAAATAATTTGGTCTATATATACACAAAACACAAACACACAACACGAGTCTTTAAAATTTTTGTGGTGAATGAGAGAGTCAACATTAATGGAGAAAGTCACAAGAAAAACTATCTCTTTCTCTTTCTCTTTCTCTTTCTCCTTCTTCTTTTTCTTTCTCGCCGGAAAGTCCGAAGCAAAAGGTTCTTACGACGGTGAGAATAATAATGTGACGGCTTTGTTCATCTTTGGAGACTCTTTCTTGGATGCAGGAAACAATAATTACATAAATACCACTACACTTGACCAAGCCAATTTTCCACCTTATGGTCAAACATTCTTTGGCCTCCCCACCGGAAGATTCTCCGACGGTCGTCTCATCTCCGATTTCATCGGTGAGAATAGTTTATACATTAATTAATCAAATAGTAGTGGACGAGTGTTTTTTTTTTTTCATAAACCGTGAAAATTTGGAATCTTTGATTAGAGCCAGCCGTTGATAATATTTCGGTGGTTGAGTATTCAAGAACCACTAGACCAAAATCCACTTGATGACGGGTGATTTTGTTTTGTAGAAAATTTACCATATTGATTAATACCATAAAACGAATCTTTTCAACCGAGAAATTTTTTCACCGTTTGTTTAGCCATCCGTAAACACTTTAGATAATAACAAAATCCAAATTTTTATAGGTTTCCAAGATTAGTCTATGTGTCTAATCAGTTATTAAATTATATATATTTATTTTATTATATACCTCGCGGCCTATTTAATATTGAGAGAAATGTGCGTTAATGATAGCGGAATATGCGAATTTGCCGTTAATTCCGCCGTTTTTGGAACCGGGAAATAGTCAAAAGAAGCTTTACGGCGTCAACTTTGCATCTGCTGGAGCTGGTGCTCTTATAGAAACCTTCCAAGGTTCGGTATGTATATTTTATCTTTTTATTTTATTCCTTTGGATTTTTAATTATAGTGCATATATATATTTTTATCATATACACACACGGCATATAAAGTTCGTTTGATTGATTGATTTTAGAATTTGTTTTAAGTTAATATATAAAATTTTGGTTACATGATTCCATGTGGAAGTGGGTTTTGAGTTTTGACCCGATTGTTATGGCTAAATTAGTTGAACAATCTTCTTAAAAAAATGTATTTTTTGGTCCCACCTACGATTTGTTTTGTGTTTATTTACATGCTTTATTTAACTATATAATAAAACATCACAAATTTTATCCAAAAAAAACTATATAATAAAAATTCCTTTTTAACATTATTAAATTAGAAATTATGTAGTCCTCACTTGCTTAATTGGGACAATTAGATTTTTTAAAATTTAGGTTAGGTAAGATGTATTATTCTATGTTAAATCTTTTTCAAAAAAAAATTATTCTATGTTAAATCAACGTGTGGTGACCAATTCCTGATAATTATTATAAGGTTATAAGTTTGAGGACACAATTGGATCACTACAAGAAAGTGGAGAGATTGTGGAGGAGAAATTTTGGTAAAGAAGAAAGCAAGAAGAGAATCTCAAGAGCTGTCTATTTGATAAGCATTGGGACTAATGACTACTCAAGCCCTTTCTTGACCAATCAATCTCTTTCCATTTCAATGTCTCAACATGTTGACATTGTCATTGGTAATTTGACTACATTCCTTCATGTAAGTTCTTCATTATCATCACCGTCGTCGTCATCATCGTATACATCTCATTTTGTTTTTGGCATTCATTTTTTGGTTATGTGGTTTTTGTAATTAATAGGAAATATACAAGATCGGAGGACGGAAATTCGGGTTCTTGAATGTGCCGGATTTGGGTTGTTTTCCGGCTTTACGAATACTACAACGGAGGAATGATTCTTGCTTAAGAGATGCTTCAAGATTGGCAAAAATGCATAACAAAGCTCTTTCAAATCTCTTGTTTAAGACGCAAAGACAAGTCAAGGGCTTCAAATTCTCACTCTTTGACATGAACAAAAGCCTTAGACTCACAATGCATCATCCTTCTAAATTTGGTAAGTGATTTCTTTGTGAATTTTGGTGGGTTTTAAAAAATTTTGGACCCACTTAGAATATTCATTAAAGGCCCATTAATATATATATTCATAATTTTATACTTTTGTGATAAATAAAAGGGTTTAAAGAAGGGGAAGAAGCATGTTGTGGAACAGGGAAATGGGGAGGAGTATTTAGCTGTGGAGGGAAGAGAATTGTGAAGGAATATAAACTATGTGAGAATCCTAATGATTATATCTTTTGGGATTCACTTCATCTCACACAAAATACTTATAACCAATTTGCAAAATTAATTTGGAATGGTGGGCACATGTCAGATTCTCTAGTGGTTGGCCCATACAATGTCAATAAATTATTTCAGATTCCTTGATTTGAATGTATTACACTAATATACATGGATTTTTTTGTTGTCAACAATTTTTTTTGTTTGTTTATTAATGGATCCAAAGATTCAAAATAATGTACTACTTCGATGGTTATTTCTTTCAATTATTGCTTTACATTCAATTTTACTATCCGACCGTTCAACAAAGGCTACTTCTTTCATTTCGGATGTTCACATTCGATTTTAATTTATATATTCCTAAGGAGTAACGAGACATGGAAGACATACCTGGCGAAAAGAATAAATTATGGACGTTCTTGATTAACCTTAAAAAATATGCTACACCGTCAACATACATAATTTAAGTATATCTGACGCTATCCGCTTCGCAAAGCCCAATTCTCTGGATTAAAAAAAAATTACAACCGCTTCGGACCCAAATCAACTCCATCGAACCTAGAGGCTAGAGTTCCATTTTTTTTCATTTTTTTTGTTTAAAAAGTTTTATTATTCCAATTTATTTGAAAAGAAAATGACAAAAACAGAGGAAAAAATAACGGGAAAACGTCATAAAAATTCTCAATTTTCAAATTTCGACGATTTAAAGTATGAATTTTGGCGTGGACCATTTAAATTCCCAACTTTTATTGATTTATTTTAAAAATCCTAAATTTTTGTTGACTGGGACAATTTAGACACGCCGTTAAATTGTTTAACAGAACCAAAAAACAGAGTTAATTATCCGTTGATAAAAACAGTTAAGTAAAACGACGTCATTTGAATCTTTTAAAAAAAAACATAAATTTTGCAAAACAGAGGATCAAACACATGACCTCTAATTCAAAAACAGGCCTCATACCATTGAACTGCTGTGACTTTTGTTAGATTTATGAAAATTATTTGTATATAATATTAATAACTAAATGATTTTTACAACATAAATTCTAATTTTCTAAAAATCCCTAATTAAAAAAATTTACTTATCATGTGTTATCCAAATTATAAGAATAATTATATGTGTTATTGTTTATAAAAATTTAAACCATATATATATCTATGATAATTTTTTAACATTTAAAGAACAAAAATCTAAATTGTTCGTAATGTACAAAAATAATTTACAAATTAAATGGTATTTTTGATTTTTTTTTTTGATTTTTAACATATAAGATTCTCTAAAATAAATTATATTTACAATTTTTTGAACAAAAATATTTTCTAGTTTTTGACAAAAATACAAAAATATTTACAATTGTAATATGGTAGAAAGTAATTTGACAAACCGATATATTTTCTAGTTTTTGTCACCCCTACATAAATAATTACAATTGACACAAACCGCTTTATTTTTAATATAATTTGAAAACAATATTTTATAAGAAAATATGGGCTCCAAATTTTTTGACCTAAAGACCCATTATTCTTCTTCTTTTTTTTCGGCGGCAAAGACCCATTATTCTAAAACAAAATTTTCGGCCCTCGAAAAAATATAAAAATATTAGTGGCCCTAACCCATGGAGAACAAGGCTTCAACTACGGTATATAAAATAAGTCAGAGACTCGTCTATAGGGAGAACAGATCTATAATCTAGAATTAGGGTTTAATACACCATGAATAAACGATCTTCAGCTTCTAGAGAAGAAACAGATTACTTTGGTCTGATCCCTGTTGATCTCGTCATCAAAAATATCTTGTCGAGATTGCCATATATCGAAGTAGATCTATATAGCTCAGTTTCGTTGCGTACGAAGCTCTGGTCGTCGATAATTCGCCGACCAAATTACAACCAGTTGTTCCCGATCATTTTAAACTAATCAAACCAATAATTGAAGTAACGCACAAATCAGAAAGATAACTAAGATACCAAAAGTCTTTAATTTGCAACTCCACTAGTTAACATTATCTTGCAAGAAAAGAGAGATACGAAACATAAAATACCAAGTTAGCCGCCAAGTCTTAGAGACGCAATACCAACTGAAGGGTCGAGCAGTTCTTGATGTTGTAGTCAGCTACGGTGCGACCGTCTTCGAGCTGCTTGCCTTCAAAGATCAGCCTCTGCTGGTCAATCGGGATGCCCTCTTTATCCTGGACCTTGGCCTTGACGTTTTCGATTGTGTCGAAGCTTACCACCTTTACGGTTATGGTCTTTCCTATCCGAGCCTTTATAAAAACCTGCATGACTTCACCATGATGGCCCTACATAGGAAGATAAATCAATGGGGTTTTTCTAAAGAAAGGACCATTTTTTTTCCTTCGGAAAATAAGAAATTGGACATATCTTGCAGGTTTCTTAATTTATTTTCCTTGTCAAAATACTATTGAGTAAATAATAACGCATGTATGATAATTGAAAACTACAAAGAAATAGAAACATATTAAAAAATACTAGAAAATCAATCTTCAAGAAACATAAAATTGAAAAACTATTGGAATTCCAAATCAAAACTATTGTTAAAAGGAAAATGCATCAAAATCAAAATGGCTATATCTAGTTATCATGGAGATGCTAACGGTTGTTGCAGCTTGACTGATATATTTTCCACATTTCATCAAATATAAGCCATACAGAAAAAAAAAGTAACGTGACATGTAGAAAGTAATTTGACAAACCCATATATTTTCAAGTTTTTGTGGCCGCAACATAGATAATTATGTGACACAAACCACTTTTTAAATTGAAAAACAAAGAAAACATGGAATCAGATTTAGTGGCCTAAAACAAAATATGTGGCCCTAGAAAAATTAAAAAATGGATGGCCTTAAACCATGGCTTACCCCGCTTGTCCTACGGGCCGAGGGGCCAGCTCTTACGACGAAGTGAAGGGTCGAGTGCTTCTGGATGTTGTAGTCGTCTACGGTGAGACCTTCGTCGAGTTGCTTGCCGGAAAAAATCAAGCTCTGCTTGTTCATAGGTATGCCCTCTTGATCCTTGATCTTGGCCTTAACGTTTTCAATGGTGTCGTATCTGTCGACATCTAAGGTGATGATATTTTCTGTCAAAGTCTTCAAAAAAATCTGCATGGCTTCACCACGACGAAGATCCGGTCGAATATTTCGACGGGTCGGGCCTTCACCGATCCTGAGGTTGATGGTTTCAGAGCTATCGACCGTTAGGTTAATAGTCGTCTTTCCATCCACAGTCTTTTTCGAAACCTGCATGATTTCACCATGACGAAGGTCCGGTTGAATATCTCGACCGTCTTCGTCAATTTTGAGGTCGATGGTTTTGGAGTCATCGACCTCTACGTTGAACGTTGTTTTCCCATCGATAGTCTTGATAGAAATCTGCATTTTACACACGTACTCACAAGTGAAGGTGATAAAAATAATAATGCACAAGAGAATTTGAAAAATGCTAAACAAAAAAGAAAATATGAGACCAAAGAAGATCTTACTCTGATGAGTCTCTTAGGGTTTCCCTTTTGTAGACGTTTGGGGGAATTTATTTGTTTAACAATTTCCCATTTACTTTTTGTTGTTGTTTAAAAACCATAATGATTTCATTTATTATTTTGACGGCTTTTTTGGAAAACGTCGTCTAGTCTAAAGCTATAATCATAAATCAACCGTTGTGAAGAGAGTGGTGCCTCTTCAGTTTCCTATCCGAGATTTTTCAAATTTACTTTTTCGACAATTGTAAAAATAAACCACGCCATATATATTTATTAACTTATTATTTGTCAGTCAAATTTTTTTTACTTAGTTTCTCATTTTTTCCTGAGTCATGAACAACTATATTTTTCCATTATCAATGGATTAATTTGCTTAATAGCAAAATAATAATAATAATTAGGTAAATAACAAAAAATTGTAAAATTAGTAGATGTAATTGTGCCACATAGAAATTTTTTTGTTTATTTGCCTAAATATCAATTTTTTTTTTTTTGCACATTGATTCTATCTTTTTCTTTTACGATGTTACACATCGTCATATTTTCTTGAATATATTTGCGGAATATATATATTTTTTGGGTCAAAAGAATATATTTTTTTCATAAAACTTAAAAATGAAAATGTTTTTTTTTTTAACAAATAAAAAAAGGAAAATGTTGTTGCTATGTTTGATTATTACTTATCCGTACAAGAGTGATCCACAAGAAAACGTTGCCCATGATGTGTCGTTTTCCAATTGTGCTAAATTTTGAACAAGACGTGATTATAGATTTTAATACAAACTGATGATAATTTTTCACTATATTTCTAGATTATCCACAACAATTTGAAAAATACCTTTCGACTAGACGATAATATATAAAATGAGCAGGTAGAAGAAGATGTATTAGTCAAATCTTACGACATAAAAAAAAATATTTTAGTCAAATCTTCACATAGATCACTTGTTTATCTATAAACAAAACAGAGCATTTGCAATAACACGAAGAACACAAACATTTAAAACATGGAAAATTCTCGATTAGTTTTGATCATCTTCTTCGTTTACACGATAATTTCATCGCTCGGCTCGATCAACTCCAAAGACAATAACAATCTCGTAACAAACCAAGCTGCTTTGTTCGTGTTCGGAGATTCTCTATTCGATGCCGGAAATAACAATTACATCGATACTTTCTCAAGATACCGATCTAATTTCTGGCCGTACGGTCAAACAACTTTCAAATCTCCCACCGGAAGAATCTCCGACGGACTTTTGATTCCTGATTTTCTCGGTAAGACTAATTAAATTGTTCGATTCTTAAAATACTCTGTTCCTTGTTAATTTCCCCGGCAAAGTTTAACAGTTTCTTTTAACTGATTGCTGACGTGGCAGCTGAATACGCATGGTTACCGTTGATCCCGCCAAATCTACAACCAAGTAACGGTAAAAATCAATTTACCTATGGGGTAAATTTTGCTTCAGGTGCTGCTGGAGCTTTGGTCGAAACCTTTCCTGGAATGGTAAATAAACTTATAATCATGTTAACTAAGGATCGTCTCAGACTATTAGTAGGCCATGTTCAATTTTTTTACGAAACCTTAATATGATAAAATAGTTTTTTTTAAAATATAGGCCCTAATTTATATATATATATAGTCAAATTTCTCTTAAGAAAATTGTCGTATTTGAGTTTGGATAAAAACGGTTCTGCATGTTATCATAAGTTATATGATATTACATCAACATAACTTATTGATTTCTTGATTTTTGATTCTTGATTTTTTTTTCCATTATTATTAAGGCGATAAATTTGGGAACACAGTTAAATAATTTCAAGAACGTTGAAAAGATGTTGAGATCTGAGTTAGGAGATCTTGAAGCCAAGAGGATTTTCTCAAGAGCTGTTTATTTATTTCATATTGGAGCCAACGACTATATTTATTCATCCTTATTTGCAAACGCTTCCACTTTCCAATCCAATTCGAAAGAGAAGTTATTGGGTTTTGTTATCGGTAACATAACCGCGGTGATCGAGGTAAATAAAATCATAGCGGAATTCATCTCAAATAGTGTTTTTGTTTGTTTTGAAACGAGAGATTGTGTTTCTGTTCTTAGGAAGTGTATAAAATTGGAGGAAGGAAATTTGGATTCTTGAATGTGGGAGCGTATGATTGTGCACCAGCCTCATTGATAATAGACAAAACAAAGATTGGATCTTGTTTCAAGCCAATCACCGGTCTGATCAATCCGCACAACGAGATGTTTCCTAATGTGTTGAAGCGTCTCGAGCGTGAACTATCCGGATTCAAATACGCCCTTCACGATTATCACACTTCACTATCCGAAAGAATCAACAATCCTTCGAAATACGGTAAATAAACTCATATGGTAATTAAATGTAATTATGTAAGAGATCTATGATTTGTATTTTGTTTTGGTTTGAAGGGTTTAAGGAAGGGAAGAAGGCATGTTGTGGGATTGGACCATTGAGGGGAATCAATACGTGTGGAGGTCGAGTTTTGGGACCAGCACAAGGTTACTACGAGTTGTGTGAAAATGTTACGGATTACTTGTTCTTTGATTCGTTTCATTTGACGGAGAAGGCTCATCGACAGATCGCAGAGCTTATTTGGAGCGGATCGCTCAATGTTACTGGACCTTATAATCTCAAAACATTGTTTGGGTTGAAGTAGAAATGTATGTGTTTTATACAGGTATGAAAATAAAAGACGAGGTTACAACTATCTTGTCTTAGTCCTTTTAGTCATGTTCTTTGTGTTATACTAAATAATAAGCTTTGATGATTGTTTGTGATAATATCAACAAGATTTGATAAAAAAAAATTATTGTCAACAGTTTCTTAGACCGCAAGAATAAATTGGACATATCTTGCAGGTGTCTTAATTTTTTTTTTTTTTTTTGTTTGTCAAAATACTACGAGAAATTAACGACACATGTATACTATTACCTTTTTTCTTTTTCACAAACGTACTTGATGAATCACATACACCTGTATATGTATCTGTTGACCAATAAAGAACCGAATTACTAATAATAGAGAAAATTGATTTTCTTAGGCGAGCGTTCCTAGCAGTACATCTTGGACAAACTTCGAGAATGACTTCCATAGTTCCTTGAACTCAGCCAGTTCTGGTTCGAATCAAAACTATTCTTTCGGACTTGACACCATGGCGGTCAGTTCCTTTGAATCTGTGACGAACATCGAGCAGTATCGTTGCTTCTTTTGTAGACTATCCATATCCCATAATAAATCATGCATCTCTGTGTGAAATTGGGACATGCTTCGTCGCATTCCTCGGAGGCCTAAAAGATCGGTAGTGCCATCTTGGAGTTGTAGCACCCATCCTATCTCATTCGTGGGGTATACTATTATTTAGCCCACAGTAGAATAAAATGGGTGCAGTACTATTATTTATTGAAGAGATAAAAACATAAATAGAAAAATCAATTTTCAAGAAACAGAAAAAGTGAAACATCTAAAGGGATTCGGAAATCAAACCGCCTAGTCTTTAGAAAAGATAAAGATAAACTTTGCTAAACAAAATTAAAGAGACATTTTAGCAACCGCATTGACGCGACATAATGACAAGGTACGACTCTGATTTGATGTTGTAGTCAACTATGGTGCGAGATTCGACGAGAGTCCTGCCATGAAAGAGCTGAGTCCATTTTTTGTTATTCCACCGTCTAATAAGAAAACCGTCTTAAGGGCATCCTACCAAAATTCATCAACATGAATCAGTCCGCTTTTGTGGAACAACGATTGCTAATGGAGAATGTGTTGCTTGCAACGGAAATGGTTAAGGATTATCACAAGGACGAAATCTCCCCACGGTGTGCAATGAAAATCGATATTTCAAAAGCGTTTGATTCGGTTCAGTGGGATTTTGTTTTGAATACTCTTGCGGCTCTAAACTTCCCAGAGAAATTCATTCATTGGATTCGATTATGCATCACCACTCCATCGTTCTCATTTCAAGTCAATGGAGAGCTTGCCGGGTTTTTCTGCAGTAAAAAAGGACTACGACAAGGGTGTGCTCTATCTCCCTATCTATTCGTCATGTGCATGAATGTCTTATCATGCATGATTGATAAAGCGGCAGTGGAAAAAAGGATTGGGTACCATCCTATGTTTAAAAATATTCGGATTACACATTTATGTTTCGCTGATGATATAATGGTTTTCATTGATGGCCAAAGGAGATCGATTGCAGAAGTGCTGAACATATTCGATGAATTTGCTGTGATGTCAGGATTGCATATCAGTTTAGAGAAGTCAACGCTGTTCCTTGGCGGAGTATCGGAAGCTACCAAGGATAGAATCATGTCTCAATTCCCTATTACTGAAGGACATCTCCCGGTCAAATATTTGGGTCTCCCTCTATTAACAAAGCGAATGACGTCCACTGATTATGCCCCTCTATTGGACAAGATAAAGCTAACGATAAGCTCTTGGACAACAAGGTACCTATCATATGCAGGTCGTATGCAATTGATTAAATCAGTGATTTCTGGATTAACAAACTTCTGGATATCGGCATTTCGATTGCCTAATGGTTGCATCAAAGAAATTGAAAAATTATGTGCAGCCTTCCTTTGGTCGGGACCGGATCTAAATTCAAAGAAATCAAAGGTTGCATGGAGAGATGTTTGTCAACCAAAATCGGAAGGAGGATTAGGCTTCAAATCGATCAAAGAAGCTAATGTGGTTAGTTGTTTGAAACTCATATGGAGACTTGTTTCGGATCAACCGTCTTTGTGGGTTAGATGGATAAAAATGAGGCTTCTTGGGAATAATTCGTTCTGGTCAATCAAAGAGAACACGTCAAAAAGATCTTGGATTTGGCGTAAACTCTTGAAATATAGGGATCTTGCTAAACCTTTTCACAAGGTTGAGGTGCATAATGGGCAATCCACTTCGTTCTGGTTCGATCATTGGTCCTCTCTTGGGAGAATATATGATCTAACTGCTCATCGAGGAGTCATTGACATGGGAATCCCCTTATCAGCCACGGTTTCAGAGGTACTTTTGCGACGTCGTCGACACCATCGAGTCTCCTACTTAAACGACATTGAGGAAGCCATTGAAAAGGTCAAAAGGGCTGTGAGAGAACATGATGATATCTGTCTTTGGAAACATACGGAGGCTGACTTCAAAACACGTTTTGTGACTAAAAACACATGGAACCTTATTCGAAACAAGCAACCGACTAATACTTGGTACAAAGGTGTGTGGTTCAAACACGATACACCTAAGTACTCATTTATCGTTTGGCTAGCTATCCGAAACCGTCTAACCACCGGCGATAAGATGAAACATTGGAATGTGGGCGTAAACACTCTTTGCAGTCTCTGTGGGTCGGATGAGGAGACACGCAACCATCTCTTTTTTGGTTGTAGTATCTCATGTACAATCTGGAGAAACATTGCCCTCAACCTCCTTGGATCAGACTTTACGACAGATTGGGAAGAGACTGTTACGCTTCTTACAGCCTCAAGACCTAGATTCAAGAATTATCTACTTCGGTACGCTTTCCAATCAACCGTTTACCACATTTGGCGAGAACGGAATAGCCGTCGGCATGGCATTGACGCTCTTACATTACCGGTTATGCTAAAACAAATCGACAAGAACATACGCAACCGAATCAATTCACTAAGACTCAAAGGCCACTACGCATATTCGGAAGCTATGGAGTTGTGGCTTTTAACTCGTTAAGCTATCTACGACGATAACCTCAGCTCTGCCTATACTATGCTATGCTCTGTGTAACAAAACTCTAGTTATATAGCTTTCCTTTAATAATTTCGAACCAATGATCACATCTATTGTAACAATGGCTTGATTTGAATACAACTTTTACATTCAATTCAAAAAAATAAGAAAAATAACTGTATTGTCCATTTTCGTATCAATTAAGAAATTTTGGGTCTAAGCCTATAATTTGTTCGGGTCGGGGACTAGAGCAAGAGAATCAGTCCATTCCCCTTTGGCAATGCTCAAACTCGGGATTTTCTCAACTTTTCACGTTTGGAGACTAGGTGGTTTGTATTATCAACTTACTATTCCTATCAATAAGCCTAAGAATAGACGCCTTATATTTTCTCAATCTTTTACATCTATGTTAATATACTCCAAGCGTACATTCATAAATCAAATACGTATATAATAAGTTTCGTCTAGTTTTATGCCAATTTTTTTTTGTAGATCTCGTTTTCATACTGATTTCTAAACAGAAAAATATATATTTCAAGCCATTCAAAACATCTTATCAGTAAAATTTGAAATTAAACAGAGAGAGACATTTAGCAAATGCAACCACTTTGCATAATGACAAGGTTTGAGTCCGGTTTGATCTTGTAGTCAGCTATGGTGCGGCTGTTTTCGAGCTTCGTGCCATGAAAGTTTAGATCCAGCTTGCCCGTTGGTGGTCCACCTTGATCATGGACCATGGTCTTGACTTTTTTAATGGTATCGGACCCCTTCACCTCTAGGTCGAATGTTTTACCCTTAAGAGTCGATACAAAAATCCTCATGACTGCATCCGGAATCGGACCCGGATCCGGACCAAGACGAAGAACCAATTGACGGGTAGGTCCATGGATCTTGAGGTCGATGGTCTCGGAGCTATCCTCAACTTCTAGGTTTTAAAGCGATTAAGAACAGACTTACGTTCATGAACTACTTACGTACGTTCATGGACTAAGTACGTACGTTCATGGAATTAGTACGTAAAGACTCTTAAGAAAAACCTTATGCTCTTTATTAAGAATAACTCTCTTAATAGATGTTTAGAAAATAGCTCAAAACTAAACACTTTTCTTCTTACCTTTGATCACAACTCAATCAAAGTATTTATATCCATAACACAACTTTGCTATTCCTATTAGATAATGGAAAACTACTAATTTCCTTTTCTAAGGACAATGGATATTTTCCTTTTCGCCTATCGTATCCATAACCGTTTTGTTGATGGATGTCTTGGGCTAAAAGCCATTGAAGCTTTATCCAACATTCACTCCCTTAAGTTTCAAGTCACTCTTAGAGAAGTCTTGAACTCCAATCAAACTTCTCATCCTCTTAAACTTGATTCTTGCTAGGGCCTTAGTTAGTATATCCGCGCATTGTTCTTCTCCGGGTACATGCTCCACTTCGATTTGACTAGATTCTACACATTCTCTAATGAAATGATAACGCTTGTGAATGTGTTTGCTTCGACGATGGAACACCGGATTCTTGGTGAGTGCAATGGCGGATTTGTTGTCAATACGAATGGTCGTCTTCTCACAACTTTTGGCCCGTGATTTCACTCAATAAATCTTGTAACCATATCGCTTGCTTTGCGGCTTCTGTGGCAGCCATAAACTCGGCTTCGCATGAAGATAAAGCTACTATTTCTTGCTTTTGAGAACACCATGTGATTGGCGAATCACCAAAATAGAACACATGTCCGGTTGTACTTCTTCCATCATCAAGATCTATATTATGACTACTGTCGCTATATCCAATGAGCTTCTTTGATCCTCCTTGTTTGAACATTAAGCCGTGAGTCAATGTTCCGTGTAGATATCTCAAGACTTGCTTCAAGGCGTTACCATGTGAATCTCTTGGATCTTGCATATACCTACTTAGCATACCAACTGAAAACGCAAGATCAGGTCTTGTGTGTAAGAGATACCTTAAGCAACCAATTTGTCTTCGATACATCGTAGCATCTATCTCGCTTTCTCCTTCTTGACCTTTTGATATCTTTAAACCGAACTCCATGGGAATGTGAGTAGGGTTACACGTTTCTAGGCCAGCCTCCTTTAAGATTCGACGAGCATAAGCCTCTTGCTTGATCTCTATTCCTTCATTGCTTTGATTGACTTCTATACCAAGATAGTATGTGAGCTTTCCAAGATGTACAAGCGCTTGAGAACGATCATCTAACTTCTTTAGATGTTCTGTTTCAACCTTAGTATAAGCAAGACAACCAAAGACCCTAAGATGATCAATGTTTGATTTCTTGTTTCTCAAGCATTCGTAGGGTGTTTGATTTGTCAAAGCTCTTGTGGGAATACGGTTTATCACATACGTTGAATGTCGTATTGCTTCCCCCCATAACCATTTTGGAACCCTCATAGCTTTGAGAATACTTCTTGTCATCTCTAATAACGTGCGATTCCTCCTCTCCACTACGCCATTTTGTTGTGGTGTATAAGGAGCCGTAAGATGTCTCTTTATCCCATTCTTGTCGCAGTAGTCATGAAATTCTCTCGAAGTAAACTCTCCTCCTCTATCCGTACGCAACGTCACAATCATGACCTCCTGATACTTCTCCACTAGAGCCTTGAATTTTTTGAACTTCTCAAAGGCTTCACTCTTCTCTTTTAGCAAGATTGTCCACATATATCTAGTGTAATCATCAATGATTACAAAAATATACCTATTTAGAGCAAGAGTGGCCGGTGATATAGGTCCACAAAGGTCAGCATGTAGAAGCTCTAATGCTCTTGAAGCTCTATATTGTGTTGCTTTAGGAAAGGCTTGACGAGTTTGCTTCCTAATCAAACAAGACTCACATAACTCCTTTTCACAACTTATCTTTGGTAAACCTTTTACCATTGCATTCGTAGACATAGTCTTGATAGTTTTAAAGCTAATATGACCGAGTCTCGCGTGTCATCTCCATGTCTCTTCTTCGATTCTTGAGTGTAAACAAATTGGATTTCCGATTTTGAGATTGATCTTGTAAAGTCTATTAGGAGATCTAGTTACTTTTACCAAAAGCCTTCCACTAGGATCATGTAGTTTTAGATAATCATCTCTCATCCTAACATCACACCCATACTCGGTAGCTTGTCCTAAGCTAAGAATGTTGCTTTTTAAGTCGGGTATGAAGTAGATATCGGTAAGTAACTTCTGCTCCCCTGTTTTTCCTTCAAAGAGAATTGATCCTTTCCCACGGATATTGACACAAGATCCATCACCAAACTTCACCTTTCCTTTTATCTTTTCATTCAACTCTGAAAAGAATGACCTTACGCCGGTCATATGATTGCTTGCGCCATTGTCTAAGTACCAAATTCCTTCTTCTCTTCTCTCTGTTTCATACCTTTTAGGCATTAGATTTTCTTCGTTAAGGAACACGGTCTCATGCATGTATAGAGCAACATCTGCTTCCTCTGTTTCAGCTTGATTCAACTCTTGAAGCTTTTGCCTTCTCTCGGGACAAACCGAAGCAAAATGCCCTGTTTTGTCACACCTAAAACAAACAACATCTGATCTTTCTTTCTTCTCTTTGTTTCGGTCCTGTGAGTTGAATCTTCCACGGCCTCTTCTTCGAAATCCTCTCCCACGACCACGACCTCTTCCTCTTGGGTTGTCGTAGTTCGTACGATTTCCTTGTGTAGCCGTGTTTGAGAAAAACAACTTTCCTTGTGTTTCAACACTATTCTCTTCATCAAGAATTCTCTCCTCATAAGCTTTTAATCTACCAATAATATCTTCAAAGCTAGTTCTATTCAAATCCAAGACTTGTTCAAGTGAAGCTATGATTTGAATGAACTTACTCCTTGGCAAACTATTAAGAAATTTCTTAACAAGTTTAGGCTCTTCGATTGTTTGTCCAAGTGAGGTAGATTTCGAAGCAATCTCCGATAACTGTCCCGCAAAGCTATCAATTGAATCTGAATCCTTCATCTTGATTTTCTCAAACTCAGACATAAGAGTTTGTAATCTAGCCTCCTTGACACGATCTGCTCCAAGATGACGTGATTTGATCGCATCCCATACTCCCTTTGAGGTTTCTTGTTCGCTGACTTGCATAATAAGATCCTCCGGGATGGCTTGAAACAATAATCCTATCGCGATATTGTTTTTATCCGCATCCTCCGTTCCGGTTTCGATTGTATCCCATACTTTGTATATCTTCAACAAAACTTTCATTCGTATAGCCCATACCGTGTAGTTTGTTGCGTTTAGAATAGGACATTGAATCGATGGTGGAGTTAGTTCCTTCGGACGTGTTGGAATACCTTTGACGTCGTCTCCCATAACTTGTCTTTGACGATGATCTGATCTTCGTCGTGTCTTAGGATTGAAACGCTCTGATACCAAATAAAGTGATTTAAGAACAGACTTACGTTCATGAAATACTTACTTACGTTCATGGACTAAGTACGGACTTAGTACGTAAAGACTCTTAAGAAAAAGCTTATGCTCTTTATTAAGAATAACTCACTTAATAGATGTTTAGAAAATAGCTCAAAACTAAACATTTTTCTTCTTACCTTTGATCACAACTCAATCAAGGTATTTATATCCATAACACAACTTTGCTATTCCTATTAGATAATGGAAAACTACTAATTTCCTTTTCTAAGGACAATGGATATTTTCCTTTTCGCCTATCGTATCCATAACCGTCTTGTTGATGGATGTCTTGGGCTAAAAGCCATTGAAGCTTTATCCAACAGGTTTATGCTCTTTCCTTTCACGGTCTCGATAGAAATATGCATTGCACTCATTCACAAGTGAAAAAGAAATGTTTTAGAATTAGAGTCTTCTCTCCTTCTCTTTAGGGTTTAAACAAAAAAAATATCGTTTCTATTCCTTGACCTAGAAGACGATGTATATATATGTGTGTATCTTAAACCTAAAAGAGATAGAAGAGTATCTACGAGAATATCTGCAGACTGATACGAAATATATACGGTATATAGTATATACTACGATCATATCCTAATAGAGATAAATTTTGTTTTAATTTATTCCTTTTCCCCTTTTTAGAGAACGTCCGTACGTTATGACTAAATTTTATTTTAAGTAGAATAAGTTGATATATATATCTTCTACAACAACCGCTACCACTGGCAAATGCTGCGTTTGCGGGTGATAGTGGGTGAACCAATCAAGCCATGTCTTGTTTAATTGTATTAATCATGTGCTTTGCTTAGGCCACTAGTTTGATTCTAATTTATTCAAACACTGCGCATATTGGTCATTTAGTCACCTGGGTTTGGGTTTTGGAGAAAACTCTCTACCATATGTTCAACCCCAAAATTAGTCTCCGCATTAAGAATCTTAAGGAAAAAAACCCATTAACTTTAACATATGTGATTTTTTTTATTGAATGTAAAACTTAAAATCCTACGAGAAATAAAAAATAAAAATATTTTAATATGTAAAACTTAAAACCGCACGGATTTGTCTTTTAAACTGCTGCTTCCACTTTGATGTGCGCGGAAATTTTTAAATAAATTCGAATAAGTTTAATCTTAGATCATTCACACATGGTTTTGATTTTGGACGAGATATCTTCTCGTTCTTTCAATTTTCTTTCTGATGGTATTAAGTAGAAATAGTTATTGAGGTTGTTGCAAGAATTGCATCAAGCCAAAGTTTCGAATCAATGCCAAAGACTCGACACATGCACGCGGAAAACAGTTGCAATGGAGGTTTGATCAGCGAAGAACGGCTATTCACTATCTCAAGATTACATATTAATTGAGACCTCAACAAATCCAGAGTTTCAGCATAGAGATTCGAGTCCATGAAAGATCAAAACATGAACACAAATATTACAGCTTGTATTCTATTTCTTTGATGTAACCAACTTTTAAACCGAGAACAACCAATGATTAAAAGAGCTCCGAATCACTTGATCATTTAGTTTAGCCATTGTAGTGCATGCTATATCAAATGCTTTAAGATCACACTTCAACAAATTTCTTAAATGATTTTGCCTTGCCACATAGAGAATAAATTAAACGTCTACTTTTTGTTTTTAGAAATGAAACACCAAGTCTTTTATAAACGATATAGATAAAACTTTAGCAACCGCAAAGACGCAACATCATGACGAGGGTCGATCCATTCTTAATGTTGTAGTCAGCTACGGTCGAATTGTCGTCGAGATCATTGTCTTCAAAGAGCATCCTCTGCTGCTGCACTGGAGTGCCATATATTTCCGCACACTTGGCCTTGACTTCTCTAATAGTATCGTACTCATTCACCTCTACATTGAGCGTCTTTCCCCATAGACGCGATACAAAAATCCTCATGACTGGATCCGGACCGAGACGAAGAACCAATTTAAGGGTAGGTCCATGGATCTTGAGGTCGATGGTCTCGGAGCTATCCTCAACTTCTAGGTTTATGTTCTTTCCTTTCACGGTCTCGATAGAAATATGCATTGCACCAATTAACAAGTGAAAAGGTTAGGTTTTAGAATTGGAGTCTTCTCTCCTTCTCTTTAAGGGTTTGGGAAAAAAAATCGTTTCTATTCCTTGACCTAAAAAATCGTTTCTACGAGAATATCTGCAAACTGATACGAAATATATATACGGTATATAATATATTCGATCATATCCTCACAGAGATTCATTTGTTAAATTATTCCTTTTTTTTGCCTTTTTTGGAGAACGTCCGTTTTGACGAAAAAACTATTAAAGTAGAATAAGTATATATAGGTATTGGGAAAAAAAAAAATGGTTACTATCCTCAACCCACTCCATTTTCCAATCTTTTAGGGCATCTCCAACTCATTCTATTTTTCACTGTAAAATGGAGTTTAGAGTAAAATTTTCTCCAATCCTACTCCATTTCCAACTCCAAAATGGAATAAAAAATGGGTTTACTCCAAATATGGAGTAATCATATTCATTATTCTATTTTTTATTTTATTTTCTAAACTGTTAATATCATTAAAATGAAATGTCAGGTGTTACATTAGTGACAACCTATTGGTATGTTCCCTTGGCAAAAAAGAAATAAAAACAAGGAGAACAAAATAACTTGGGAAAGGTACAAAAGAAATATGGAGTTAACGAATCCAGACCTACATTAGGTTTTGGAACCGTCGCCTATGTCTTCTTGCGTTGATGATGGTGCGGATCTCTCTATCCAAACACTTGAATAAAGTGATAGGTGGGATTGACTGTTGGTTGTGTAGAACATTGTTACGCTGTTTTCAGATGTGGAATACCATTGCCTGAGCTACAATTTTTAGCAAAAGAGAAGGAGATGTAGCCGAAGTACCTCTGATCCAGGAGAGAAGTTCAGCCCATAAGTGCAACTTGAGTTGAGTAGGCCGTAGTCTTGCCAAGACCAACCTCCAAATCACAGAAGAGTACTCACAAATAAGCAAGAGATGATCCCTTGTTTCATCACATCTATTACATAAACAACAAGTTTTAGTGATGTTCATTCCCCATGAGGCCAACCTCACTCTCCTTGGCAGTCTGATTAAATTTGCTATCCACATGTTGAAAGTTTGTTTTGGAACACAGTCCTTGTACCAGAGCATTACTCGATTTTTTTTACTCTTCACTCCATTTTCTATTCAAAAATGGAGTGGGATTGAAGTTTAAACTCAACTCCATTTTATAGTTACTCTATTTTAGAGTAAAAAATGGAGTAATGGGTTGGAGATTTAGATGTAAAACTTAACCATATGTGACTTTTTTTATTACATGTAAAACTTAAACTCCAACGAGAAATTTTAAAACTAAAAATATAAGAGCTCAAATTTTATCAACCAAAAATTGATGTAATGCACACACATCAGAAAGAGAAAAAATCTAGATTCTTTATTTTATTTTCTTAGGAAAGGCTTGGATTATTCTTACTTCCCTAGCTAACGTTACATTTGTCTTCAGAGATACGAACACAAACATAGTACTTCAGCAAAACTTATTACTAGTGGTCTTTAAAAACCTAAGTTTTAGACAGCGTCAGGGAGACGACGCACGATATACACTATGTTAAGGGTCGAGTCATTCTGGATTTTGTAGTCAGCTATGGTTCGGCCATTCTCGAGCCGCTTGCCGTGAAAGACAAGAATCTGATCAGCTACTGGAACACCCTCCTTGTCTTGGATCTTGTCCTTTACACTTTTGATGGTGTCGGATTCCTCAACCTCTAGCATCAAGAACAAGTCCAGCGCCTGTACATATATCTTCATAACTCCACACGGATCTTGAAAATATGTCAGACTTTTCTCCTTTGAATGATTTAATCTCTATGCGTAAGAAAAATCTGCATTCTTAGGGGTCTTCTTATATAGATCTTTGGGGGAATTCATTTGTTTTCACAATTTCCCATGTTTGACCCTTTTTGGAAACTGACGTATGGATTACTAAGCTATATTAATCGACCTTGGTGAAGAAAACCAAATGCTTTTATGATTTCCTTCCCGAGAAGTTACTATTTTCGTTATTCGACCATCAAATATTAAGAAAACTAACCGTATTGTCGATTTTTGTATCAAGAAATTCCGGGTCTAAGCCTATAATTTTTTCGGGTCGGGGACTAGAGCAAGTCAATCAGTCCATTCCCCTTTGCCAGTGCTCAAACTCGGGAATTCTCTCAACCTTTCACGTTTGGAGACTAGGTGGTTCGCCGATTGAACTACTGACGCCGAGTACTGTATTATTATAAGCTTAAGAATGGTCTAGACGCCGATTATTTTGTTTTATTTTCTCAATCTTTTATGCATGCATGTATGTTAAATCACATGCGTATATAATAATTTTCTTTTAATGTTATGCCAATTTTTTTTTGTAGATGTCGTTTTCATATTGATTTCTAAACAGAACAAACAAAAGATATTTCAAGCCATTCAAAACATGTTACCAGTAAAATTGGAAATTAAACAAAGAGAGACATTTAGCAAATGCAACCACTTTGCATAATGACAAGATTTGAGTCCGGTTTGATGTTGTAGTCAGCTATGGTGCGACTGTTTTCGAGCTTCGTGCCATGAAAGTTTAGATTCAGCTCGTCCACTGGTGGTCCACCTTGATCATGGATCATGGTCTTGACTTTCTTAATGGTATCGGACCTCTTCACCGCTAGGTTATATGTTTTCTGCTTGATAGTCGATACAAAAATCCTAATGACTGCATCCTGATCCGGAACCAGACCTAGTATCAATTGACGGGTTGGTTCTCCATTGATCTTGAGATCGATTGTGTTGGAGCTATCCTCCACCTCTAGGTTTATGCTCTTTCCCTTCAATGTCTTGATCGAAATCTGCATTGCAAACCCAACTTCTCTTTTTGTTTCTCTCTTTCACTTTTGGGGTTTTGTTTTATGCTACAACTTTTGGGAAGAGATTTATTTGTTTTACAATTTTTCATAATATTTATTCGTTATTTTGACCGTTTATTTGACTAAAAGTAAAAGCTATTAGTGATTGGCCGTTGTGAAGAACCAAATGCTACCCTTTTGGTCTCTATCAAATTTTTGGTTATGCAAACTACGTATATCTTTCGATCTATATACGAAAAAGAGATTAAAAAATCAAAATGTGATTTTAATTCAAATATTTACTCTTTTTTGTGTGTTTGGAAACTTCTTGCCTACTCGAACATTATTTTTGGATGGCAGAATAAAAACAGGATTAGTTATCCTTTTTGTGTTAATTAATACTAGGTGCCGTTCTACGTTAATGTGCGCGGAATAATCTTATACTATATTTGAGAGGTGATTTTTTGGAATAAAGGCCTCACGTTGAAAGTTGAGATCTAAGATTATTTTAATACCCTTAATGAAAATCTCTGCGAAACCAAATCTCTACAACTTAAAACGAATATTCTCTGCATTTAGATTAACATAAATCAATCATTATCTTTAGTCAATAATATGATTTTTTTTCTTATTCGATAATAGTTGCAAAACAGAAAACCTAAATTTTGGAACAACTTTTTATAATCTTATAAATAACCTAAAATTGTTCATCTATGCCACTTTCGTTTTCTTCATCATCTACATTTTATAGTTTAGCTCATGAATAGTTATTTTCAATATTTATGTTTAAATAGTCTTTGATTTCTTTGTTTTTTTTTTGTTTTCTTTTTAATTTGATATGTTCTATTAATGATTGTTTAAAAATTGCTGCAATTCTAAACCTAATTTTGTGATTGTGTCTTCTTTTATCTTCCAAACAGAGAAGGTACGAAAGCTGTTACGATTTCCGAGGCCATCCCAACCTGGATCCATTATCCCTCTTTGTTCTGTATTTCTCAATCATTCTTTTAATTATTATTTCTCTTTGAATGGCTTATTTTCTCTACATGTCTATTAACGAATCGTTGGGTGACCTTTTTCTTTGATCTCGAGATTGAATCTATTATTGCATCAATAGAGAATACGAGTCAAAATCCTAAGAAAATTCAAAAACCTTTTCAATTTTTGCGAGACATTAGAACTTGGTGTGGTCGATAAAAAGGTATGCTTCTATGTTCACTTAATTCAAGACGAGAAGCCGAGGCAAATGAACATAAAAACGTAACAACAAAAGAACATTTTTAGACATTTTTCCCTTTGTTGGAACCACTAGGCGTTTACTCGCTGAACATGCTGCTGCTGAAGCTGTTACTGTAGCCAAAAGGTAAATTAAAATCTAATACCTTTAGAAATCATTACGATTGTTTTCTTTCTAATTCTTGATTAAATCAGTACTTGTTTTACTTCGCGCCCTCGATTGGTTTTCCCTTTTGTGTCTATTTCAGCAGAAAGTACCGTTGCTTTCGGTTGAGGCGTTGCACCATCTACATATATTCATCTTCGTTCTTGCGATATCTCATGTGACATTCTGTGTTCTTACAGTGGTTTTCGGAAGCACCAGGGTGAGCATAAACCATATAGTTTTCCACATTCATCTGTCAATTAATGCGAATTTTTCAGGTGTGAAACTGTGATTGATTCGTGTTTTCTATGTTTATGAAGATTCACCAGTGGAAGAAATGGGAGGATTCGATTGCAGTCGAGAGTTTTGACCCCGAAACGGGTACTAAATTGCACGAATATTTTCTGTTTTGTCAGATGTATACAAAATCCAAGAAGAAGCAGTGGGGTCTTTGTATCTGTTGTTTGATTATTTGCTATGCCTTTTTGCCCCTCTTAATAAAAGAGGGGTCACTTATGTACACCAACATGCTTTTATTAAAGAGCATTTTCTTGGTATTAGTAAAGATTCAATTATCTTTGGATGGACGGTATGATATTGTTTAATTATAGTGCTTATTTTTATTTCGGTTATTTGTCATGTGGAAGTACCCGAATGTTGAGGTTATGTCGTTTACATGATAGTAATCTTTTTTCAAGCAATTCTACGGTTTGTGATGAAATCAGATTATGTTACTTTGCACCTTGGTTTTATTATGGTAAATCTTGATTGTTTTTCGAAAATTTTGGAAAGTTGTAATCAAATTAAAATTTTGATCATTTAGACTATAACATGTATTTGGTATTCTACAGACACATTGTAAGGGAAACCCCAAGCTTAATCCTGCTTTATATAATAAGATTGTTCTCTCCTCCAACAAATAAATGGAAACCAATTTAAATTAGCGGAGGTAGATCATATTTTATTCGATGACCAGTTCAAAATATATTGTTAAAAAAATTTGGGGATCAATAGTGATCCTTTTTTTGTGTCAAAAATATACAAAAATGATAAGATGAATTATAAATGAAGAGGAGTACATGGAAAGGTTGAGAAGCAAACTAAAACCCTCAAAAAAATCTATAATGACAAGATGAATTATAAATGAAGAGGTGTACATGGAAAGATTGTCTTAATAAGACGTTGTGATGTCTGTAATAAAAAAGGAAGCGAATAATCAGAATAATCATAATGTAGCTTAAACATAAATTTTGTGTGGATTTATATATTTATTAATATAACAATAGTATAAAATATGGTATGTTTAACAAATAAATCAATGCCAAAGACTCGACACATGCACGCGAAAATCAGTTGCAATCGAGGTTTGATCAGCGAAGAACGGCTATTCACTATCTCAAGATTACATATTCATTGCAAGGTCCACAAATCCAAAGTTTCACCAAAGAGATTCGAGACAAAAATCACAACATGAACACAACTTTTACAACTTGTATTCTAATCGAGAGTATTTCTTTTGATATAAACAACTTTTAAACCGAGAACAACTAATAATTAAACGGGCTCTGAATCACTTGATCCTTTGGTTTAGCCATTGTAATTCATGGCAATGGTTTGAGTTCACACTTCAACAAGTTCCTTAAATTATTTTCCTTGCCACATTAGAGAAAATAAATTAAACATCTATACTTTTAGTGTTTAGAAATGAAACACCAAGTCTTTTAGAAACGATATAGATAAAACTTTAGCAACCGCACATACTCAGCGTCAGGAAAAGGGTCGATTCATTCTGAATGTTGTAGTCAGCTACGGTCCGACTGTTTTCGAGCTCCTTGCCTCGAAAGATCAGCTTCACTTGTTCCACTGGAATGCCTTCTTCCTTCCCATACTTGGCCTTGACTTCTCTAATGGTATTGTGCTTATTCACCTCGAGATTGTGCTTCTCTCCAATAAGAGTCATTATAAAAATCGTCATGACTGGATCCGGACCTGCATCCAGATCCAAAACCAATTGACGGATTGGCTCTCCATGGATCTTGAGGTCGATGCATTGCAACCCAAACTTCTCCTCCTTCTCTCGCTTTAGGGTTTTGTTTTATAATACATCTTTGGAAGAGACTCTTTTATTTTATTCTACTATTTCCTATGAAGTTTAGTCCTTATTTTGACCCTTGCTTGGAGAACGTTGTGTCTTGACCAAAGCTATTAATGATTGACCCTTTGGTTTCTCTTTGTTCGGATTTGGCAAATTTACAAGTTTTATGTTTCTTCTACCGTTTTTAAAAGAAAATGGGATGTATTATAGAATTATCAGTTCCTTCATTAGCTTGAGATATTATCTGTTGTTTTCTTGCTTTCCTTAATGTTTTGAAGCATTTGGCCTTAATTTTTTGTGTTTCAAGACTACTTTTCAGCTTCACTCAAAACTCGGCCACAAAATTGACTTCAAGAGGACTAGCAATTCAAGGTGGCGTGGTCCAGTGGTATCGTTCGAATGGTAGATGATTCGTCATGTAAGTCAAGGCTAGAGGAACGAACAAATCTTACTATCGACGATCATCATCCTGGATCCTCTTTTCGACATTGTAGATTCTTTAACTGAAAATAATAGTGAGTTTCAGCCAATGATCTATACCCGCATACAAAAAAATGAGATATACTTCCGGTTTAGTGTGTAATGATCTATACCGATATTTAAATCGAGTAAATAATCCCTTCTTGTGACAGGTTTCGTTATCAATATCAGAATTAGTTACACTAAAACGTTCTGTTTCTACTAGCCATATTGTATACAACAATAACCGCACGTAGGCAATGACCACACAATGATTTGAGTGCTCAACCACTTAAATCCTTATTATTTTTCACAACAAAAATAACTTTATAATATTTCAGATGGTATAGATTTATAAGAACAAACAACAACAAAATACAAAAAGAAAATCATAAACAAATGGGCAGTTACAATAATTAGACTTTTTTGTTCTTAGAAATCGAATTTATTGAAGTAAACTTGAAAATGTCGAAAAATATATACATAAGTATAAACAGAGCAATTGCTATTATATTGAGAACAAAAACAGAGCATTTTCAATAATACCAAGAACAACAACATTAAAACATGAAAAGCTCTCGATTAGTTTCGATCATCTTCTTCGTTTACACAGCAATCATATCGATCGGCGGCTCTATCAACAGCATAGACAACAACAATCTGGTTACAAACCAATCCGCTTTGTTCGTGTTTGGCGATTCTGTATTCGATGCCGGAAACAACAACTACATTGATACTCTCCCTAGTTTACGGTCTAACTATTGGCCGTACGGTCAAACCACGTTCAAATTCCCTACCGGTAGAGTCTCCGACGGACGTTCGATTCCCGATTTCATCGGTAACGAAACTACTCTGTTTTTGTTAGTTTTATTTTCCCGGGAAAATTTAACTGTTTTTTTTCAACTGACGTGGCAGCTGAATACGCATGGTTACCGTTGATCCCGCCATTTCTACAACCAAGTAACGGTAACAATCAATTAACCTATGGAGTTAGTTTTGCTTCCGCCGGTGCCGGAGCTTTGGTCGGAACCTTTCCCGGAATGGTATTCATCAGTTATATATCTTCAAATTTGTATAATTTTATAGCTGAAAATCGATGGTAATTGTTTGACTTTTTTTACCACTCAAGGTGATAGATTTGAGGACACAATTAAACAACTTCAAGAAGGTAGAAAAAATGTTGAGGTCTAAGTTAGGAGATGCAAAGGGGAAGATAGTAATCTCAAGAGCTGTTTATCTGTTTCATATTGGAATCAACGACTATCAATATCCATTCACTACAAGTTCTTCCATTTTTCATTCAAATCCGAAAGAGAAATACGTCGATTTCGTTGTCGGTAACACGACGGATGTGATCGAGGTAAAATCATATCAAAACTGATTTTAAAAACTGTTATGAAAAATGAGACTTGATGTTATGTTGTTAGGAAGTGTATAAACTTGGAGGAAGGAAGTTTGGATTATTGAACATGGGAGCTTATGATTGTGCACCAGCATCATTGATTACAGACATTACAAAGATTGGATCTTGTTTTAAGCCGGTTACCGAGCTGATTAATCTACACAACGAGAAGCTTTCGAATGGTTTGAGGCGACTAGAGCGTGAACTATCCGGATTCAAATACGCACTTCACGACTATCGCACTTCTATGTCCGAAAGAATCAACAATCCTTCGGAATTTGGTAACTAAAACTTACATGGTAATTGCAAGTTTATGCAACAGATCTTTAGTATAACTTTTGGATTGTTTTTGAAGGGTTTAAGGAAGGGAAAAAGGCATGTTGCGGAAGCGGACCATTAAGAGGAATCAATACTTGTGGAGGACGAATGGGACTATCTCAAAGTTACGAGTTATGCGAAAACGTTACAGATTATTTGTTCTTTGATCATTTTCATATGACCGAGATAGCTCATCGACAAATCGCGGAACTAATTTGGAGGGGACAGGCCAATGTCACTAGACCTTACAATCTAAAAGCATTGTTTGAATTGAAGTAGAATTTGTTCATGTCTAGTCGTAATAATAATCATGTTTTTTTGTGTGGTTTGAATAATAAGAATGTATGGTTGTTTGTGAATAATATGAACAAGATCTCCTCAAAAAGAAATTCATTGAATTACATTAACAGTTACGTAGACCACAAGAAAACCTAGTAAGGAAGATAGATCACCGATTTTGGGATTAAAAACAAACAGATACATTTTAGCAACCGCAAAGACGCGACATCATGATAAGGGACGACTCATTCTCGATTCCGTATTCAGCTATGGTGTGACGGTTTTCGAGCTGCTTGCCTTGAAATATCAGCCTCTGGTCCTTAACTGGTGGGCCTCCTTGACCATGGATCATAGCCATTACTTGTTCAACGGTCTCGGTCCCCTCCACCTGTAGGTTGTATGTTTTCCCCGTAAGTGTAGAAACAGAAATCATCATGCCTGCATCCGGACCCGGATCAGAACCCAGACGAATAACCAATTGACGGGTAGGTCCATGGATCTTGAGGTCAATGGTTTCGGAGCTATCCTCAAGCTCTAGGTTTATGCTCTTTCCTTCCACCGTCTCGATAGAAATATGCATTGCAACGCCTAATTAGGGAAATCTGAAAAAACCACAAAACAAAAATCGAAATTTGAGACCAAATCAATTGAAAATCTGAAAGCTTTAAGGTTTTAAAAAGGAAGAAGAATATTCAGACACATACCTAAAAGATAACTTGGAGACAGCGAAGGCAAACTCAAGTGTTCTCATCTTTGGGTTTCCTTTTATAACAAAATACAATGTTTTGATATTTGTTTTACAATTTCCCTACAAATTTTTTTTTACCGTTGTGAAGAAACGGCTATTTTCTGATTTGTACTATGTTTTTCAGTTTTTAAATTTGTTTTCGATTTTTTACTTTTGGACCGTTGTGTGAAGGAAACGGCTATTTACAGTTTTTTTTTCAATTTTCGTTTTACGATATTTTGAATTTAAATCGGGCCGTATTATTGCTATATTAAGTTCTATGAATGGAGAATCGATAAAGGCCCATTAAGTTTGTTTAAACTAAAGCCCATTATTACTTTTACAACCAAAACCCTTTACATTTTAAAATTACTTTGGTGATTCGGACCGGAATTGGTGAAAATAAGGATGCAAGTGGTTGTAAAAGTTTGTGGAATTAAGCATTTTTTCCTAGCTTTACATTTAACTGAAATAAAAAATAGTAGAATTAACTATTTTTCTAAAAATTCATCATTTAGGTTAAAAAATGTAAAAATAATATTCAATTTATTTCACCAACAAAAACTAAAAAAATAAATAAAAATCGGGAGAAAAATATTCCTCTACTATTTTACAATAGAATTGATTGGTTGAATTAAAGGAATTAATTTTTTTTTATTTCACCCAATTATATTTCACTTGTGTTTATTACATTAATTCCACTAGTTGCATAACAGAGACGAATCTCATAGCTCTACGCCTCTACCAACTAAACATTTAACCAAATAAACTACACATTTAATAAATTAGAAAATTCTATTAACCAAAGTTCTCTGGAATAACATTTATTGGTGGTAATTAAAAATAATTCGATTTTCACGCTTCGGCGACCAAACGCGATTCACGGTCCAAAATTGCGGCACGAGTTCGTTTCTTCGCTCGATACTTTACTATTTATTGTTACCGTCAAAAGTGACTTAGATGCTTCCAATTATAGAAAAGTACTTTCTCAAGTTTTGACTAAACCGAACAAATATCTCTTGAACGATATATTAATCTTTTGAATCGTTGTATATATTGTTGTACAAATAACTTATTAAATGCAATTATTTCCGACAAAATAATATTAAAGTCTCGACGCACCAAGTATCCAACGTAGAGCTGGAAAAGTATATAGTATACACTATACACTTGTTGAAAAGAAAAAAATTACAAATTACAACGTAGAGCTGCAATTTGTTTTTTTTTAAAAGATGACTTTGTCAACTTCATATTTTTATTAACAAGACATGATCATATCGATTTCAATTCAAAGTCGGGCATCGGGAAATTATGCTTTAGAAAAACAACTTGACCACAATAATACATTTTTATATACATAAAAACAAATTGTTGAAATAAAACGTGTTCGGGAAATTTTTTTTGACAAGTCACCTATATATAATATCCATAAAACAAAACAGACCAAGTACTTTGTATAACAAATAAGACAACATTAAACATGGGAAGCTCTCGATTAGTTTCGATCATCTTCTTCTTCTACACAATAATCTTATCCATCGGCTCAATCAATTGCAGAGAGAACAACAATCTTGTAACAAACCAAGCTGCTTTGTTCGTGTTCGGAGATTCTCTGTTCGATGCCGGAAACAACAACTACATCGATACTGTTTCAGGTTTCCGGTCAAATATCTGGCCGTACGGTCAAACCACTTTCAAGTTTCCCACCGGAAGAGTCTCTGACGGACGTTTGATTCCCGATTTCATCGGTACCAAAACTAAACTACTCTGTTTCGTTAATTTCATTTTGCGGAAAATTTTAACTTTTTTTTGTTAACTGGTTACTAACGTGACAGCTGAGAAAGCATGGTTACCGTTAATTCCGCCAAATTTACAACCAAGCAACGGTAACAATCAGTTTACCTATGGAGTAAGTTTTGCTTCCGCCGCCGCTGGAGCTTTGGTCGAAACTTTTCCCGGATTGGTAAATATCTAAGTTGTTTTGACAAATTTTACTCGGGTTAAGAAACAAATTAATGACTTTAAAAGTTATTTTATGTTTCTTAATTTAAAATTAATTTGGATCATGGATACTCTAAGTATTTGTGATAAAATATTACATTGAAATTGAAATAGAGAGAGTAGACATCTAGATAAAGGTATGAACTTTATTACTAAAAGCTATAATATAGTTATTTTTGACTAATTGAATTTTTTTTACCTCTATAACCATTGAAGGCGATTAATTTAGGAACTCAGTTAAACAACTTCAAGAACGTTGAAAAGAGGTTAAAATCTGAGTTAGGAGATGCTGAGGTCAAGAGAGTTTTCTCAAGAGCTGTTTATCTGTTTCATATTGGAGGCAACGACTTATTCTATCCTTTCTCTGCAAATTCTTCAACTTTCCAATCCAATTCCAAAGAGAAATTCGTCGATTTTGTCATCGGTAACACGACATCCGTGATTGAGGTAAAATTAAAATCGAAAACTGATATCAAGTTATTAACTTTTGGTCTAAAATGTGAGATATATTCATGTTATGTTTCTCAGGAAGTGTATAAAATGGGAGGAAGGAAGTTTGGATTCTTGAATGTGGGAGCATACGATTGTACACCAAGTTCATTGATCATAGACCGGACAAAGATTGGATCTTGTTTCAAACCGGCCACCGAACTTATCGATATGCACAACAAGAAGTTTCCGGATGTTTTAAGGCGGCTACAACGTGAACTAACCGGATTTAGATACGCCCTTCATGACTATTATACTTCTCTATCCGAAAGAATCAATAATCCGACGAAATACGGTAACTAAACTTGGTATAATTACAAATATGTTATAAATCGATCTTTAGTATAGCTTGAGGAACGTTTTGTGTTTTATTTGTTTGTTTTGAAGGGTTTAAGGAAGGCAAGAAAGCATGTTGTGGAAGCGGACCATTGAGAGGAATCAATACGTGTGGAAACCGAAGGGGACCTTCACAAGGTTACGAGTTATGTGAAAACGTTACCGATTATTTGTTTTTCGATTCCTCTCATTTGACAGAGAAGGCTCATCGACAGATCGCAGAGCTGATTTGGAGCGGACCGCCTAATGTCACTGGACCTTATAATCTCAAAGCTTTATTTGAACTTAAGCTTACTTAGAATCGCTCATGTATGTTTATGAAAATAAAAGACGAGGTTGCTATATATCAATGTTCAAGAAAGTGATATGCGATAAATAGGCAGTGACTCAGAACCTAATGCTTAGAACGCCTAATCGGAGCCTAAGCGATTTTGTTAGCAGTCTAAACGTTTACAAAATAACACAAAATATTAAATATATATAACAAAATATATGAAATAACATCATTTATAAATGATAAAATTCATTTTACATTTATTATCGTTATTTCATAGCATAATATATCAAATATCATGATTTATAAAAAAAAAATTTATATTATTTTATTATTATAATACCATATTTGTTTAGGCGGTTTAGAAGTTAATCGCCACGGTCTATATGAGAGTGTAACGCCTAAGCGCCCCTAGACGGATGCTTAGAACGCTTTTTAGAACATTATATATATATATATATATATAGCTTGTCTAATCATCTAAGTCATGTACTTTGTGTTTAAACTAACAATAATAATTATAATTTTTTTTTTAACTTTTAATTTTGTTTCAAACCGGTCAATGTCATTAGACTTAATTAGGCTCAATATCTCGTTTTATAGTTTAAATGGTCATAATGATCTCGATTAATCTTTGCGATAATAAACCGAAAAGAGAGTGACCAAATTAAGTTTCCCAAAATAAAACATCTACTTAGGATTAGAATAGTCTTTAGAAGAAGAGATAAAAGATAACAACTTTGGAAAAACAAACAAAGACATTTTTAGCAAACACAATGTTCCGACATAATGACAAGGTTCGAGTCAGTCTTGATGTTGTAGTCAGCTACGGTGTGAGTGTCTTCGAGCAGCTTGCCTTTAAAGATCAGCCTCCGCTTGTCCACTAATGGACCTCCTTGATCATGGATCATGTACTTGACTTTTCTAATGGTATCGGACCCATTCACTTCTAGGTTGAATGTTTTCCCCTTAAGTGTTGATACAAAAATCCGCATGACTTCATCTTTACCAGGACCCGACTCGGGATCTAGAACCAGAACCAATTTACGGGTCGTATCTCCATGGATCTTGATGTCGATAGTCTCGGAGGTATCCTCAACCTCTAGTTTTATGCTCTTTCCTTTCACCGTATTGATCCAAATATGCATTGTAACACCTAAGGGAAATCTGAAAAAAACACAAAACAAAAATCGAAATTTGTGACCAAATCAATTGAAAATTTGAAAGATTTAAAGTTTAAAAAAAGGAAGAAGATTATTTCAGACACATACCCTAAAAGAGAAATATGGAGACAGCTAAAGACAAACTTAAGTTCTCATCTTTGAGTACTTTCCTTTTATAACAAAATCTATGTCTTGATATTTGTTTTACAATTTCTTTAACATTTTTTAAAAAATTTGTTTTACCGTTGTGAAGAAACGGCTAGTTTCTGATTTTTACTATGTTTCAATTTTGAAATTTGTTTTCTTACCGTTGTGAAGACAATGGACATGTGTTGGAAATTGTTTCCGATTTTTAACTTTTTGACCGTTATGCAAAGTAAATCTCGTTTTGGTTGACTTTTCCGGTTTTTTCACATTTTCGTTTCACGACCGGTTGAAAAGTTCTATTGTAAATCATAAAATATTTGATAATTACTTATCCCACAAGAAACATGTTATTGATTTAGGGTTTCAATATTACCGGTAGCGAATAAAATTTGATTTTTCACCAGCGGACCTATCGCGATCCACGGTCAAATTCTTAGAAAAATTATTTGATTTCTCTTACTGTTTCATGGTATTAATAATTTTTTTTTTTGAAACATTATTATCAAATTATCAACTAACCATATTTTTCTTGTGCTAAAATATAAAGATATATTAGTTTAGCAAAAAAAAAAATATAAAGATATATTTTGAAGTACATAAATTCAAACTGATGAATCTTTAACATCATAACTTTTCTTTTAAGTCTAGGCTGATGTATCCAACCGTGGTGCTGGAAAAGAATACACTTATTAGGTTTTCTACAAAAACCTTTCAAGTAGGTAGGCTTTCAAATAGGTAGGGTTTGCGATTTTATCTTCGAAGTCAATTAAATGCAGGTCAACCCACGAAATAATAGTCAACCCCAATTTGTCAAAACTACGCGTTTTGAGTTTTTTAAAGACAAAATAACGCATGTGGAAGATTTGAACCCCATATCTCTAAGATAAGTTTACATATACACTACCAATTATGCCATGTAAATTTTTGCTAAAATTACAAACATATAAATAAATATATATCAAATCGATATAATTACAACAAACCAAACCAAAGATAAAACCAAACCAATTTTATTTGATTTCACGAGAAAAGAAAAGCCTACATATTTAAACCTTATGCCCACTTCTTCCACTTCCGATCATGCTTCAATCGCGACGAAGATTTTCTCTTTCGATGAAGAAACTAGTAGTTGCAATAGTTTCAAAAAATATTTAATTTAATTTTACTGAGAAAATCCAAATCCAGCGGATGCACCGTTTGGTTTCCGTTAATCCGTCGTCGAAGAAGCTTGTCTTTGCCCAGAATCTGATACAATCGACGATGAAGCTTCTCGAATCTGAGTTTTACCCTGTGTTGAAGGCGAATCGTGAGTATCTAGATCCCGAATGCGTCTTTGTACGATCTTACAGATCTTCCAGATTTAGCACTTCGACTACGGCTAGTGTCTTCGATTCCGAAGAAAATGCCGACGAGCATAGATTCTCCGGCGGAGATACCGACGATTTTGGGTTTCCGTTTCCCAGCTTAGACCATCACCATCCCACGACCGGCAGTGAGTTTGAGTCCGACGAGTGGATGGAGACACTCATTGGCGGTGGAGACTCGGTGGTGGCGGCGGAAAGTCCTGATTGTAACACATGGCAGAGTAATCCCGATTTCATAATCTACGGTCCTGATCCCTTTGCTGCTTACCCGAGTCGACTCACTGTCCCACCGTCAGATCTCAACCGAGTCATCGACACGTCGAGTCCACTTCCTCATCCGCCGGTTTCTTCTACCTTGTGGGCTCTGTCTTCGCCATTATCGATTCCTCCACCTCCATCTACGTCTCATCAGGCAACCAAAGATCCCGAAACTAACGACTCCGAAGTCGGTGGCTCGCTGGATTTCGACCTAGAACCTCCTCTCCTCAGAGCTATCTACGACTGTGCACGGATCTCAGACACTGACCCGGATGACGCTACCAAGGTGCTTGTTCGGATCCGAGGAGATCGATTGTGGACGAGACACTGCATAATTTCGCGTTTTGTTAAAGACAAAGAATCACAAACCAAAACATAAAAGCTTTGATGTGATTTTGCCTCATGATTTTTCTGGGTTTAATTTCATTAAAATAAATTAATCTCTTATATAAATATTTATATGTTTATAGTTTAACAAAAAGTTTCTTTGCACAATTGGTATTGTTAACCAATTTTGTTATAGAGGTCAAGGGTTCGAATGCCTATTGTGCGTTATTTTATCTTTAAAAAAAAATCAAAACGGCGTAGTTTGACAAATTATACACGGTAATATACAGATTGAAAAATCTATATACGGTGGAGGATTATATTGCGGGTTGACTATCATTTCGTGGGTTGACCTGCATTTAATTGACCTCGAAGATAAAATCGCAAACCCTATCCACTTAGAGATTTTTTTGGCAGAAAACCCTAAATTAAATTATACATTTATCGTTATTTTTGATCAAATAATTTATCCAAAAAATATAATTTGAATGACGGCTGATGAAATAATTTATCAAACAAATATTTTGATTGCTCTAATTGATATAATTCATTTTACTATTTTAACTTGTCATCTAACTACAATAAAAAGAAAACTACAATCAGCGATATGGCCACAATATATTCCGATCTCTTAACCATTCGAATCCTTGCATTTTTACTGCAATTTGGAATTAGTTTTTTTTTTGTCATAATTTTTTATTTTATTCCACTATTAAAGGGTCAATTACATTAAAAGAAAAAATTGGGGGCCTTAACGACATCGACAACCGGGTTATACAGTCCCGGACATCTTTATCGAGTAGATGAGACTCAGAACCACAATGCGAGAACTTCTGAAAACAGTGGAATGTAACATCTTGTCGAACAAGTGTTATAGATTCTTCTGTCAATTAACTTGAATAGAGTTTTTGCCGATGCGTGAATGTCGGAGTACGTACAACCTGTTGTTTCGATCGCATAAATATAATAGATAGTTGCTTGAGCAGCTAACTTAGGAAGCGATGTAAATAGGGATGTTAAAGTAGGTAAAATAATCCGGCCTAGTCCAAAATGAGCCCGTCCATCATATACCCAAAACTCGATTTGAGCCCGAAATTTATAACCCGAAAACTGAGTCCGAAATAAATTCACTGTATTTTGGGTCTATCCGTGGGTACCCGATGGGGTTGAGTAAATTTTTGTTTTCATTTCTGTAATACTTTTGTACTATGTAATCATGTATTTTTTTAATAGACCAAAAATTAATTTAGGAAAAAAAATCACAAGTTTTGTGTGCTTTAACTGGTCGCTTAATTGATTAAAAAAAATCCAATATTAGTGGAAAAGGTCTCAAAAACTCTGATTTTCTTCATCAATTCAAAATAACATAACTGAATACAAAGTAACCGAGGTCAAACACAATAAACCCAAAATCAAAACACAAAATATCATAGGTTTATAGTGAACATCACCATCATTAACCGCCATCTACAAAAAAGAAAGATCCAATGTTAATGAAAATTTTACAGTTTAATTAAATCCATAACACAAATTTATTATATGGCAAAAGTATACAAAAAAAATCAACCTCATGCAGTCATATTCTTGATGAGCTACTTGCCATCTTTGTAGCATCTTCATTTCCATCATCAAAGTTATTTTCAATGTAACCTAAAATATAAGGATATGAATTAATCAAACAAAATAGCTTAATTACAAGAAATATGAATTGTTTTTTTATATTTTTACCTTCAAATTCTGCAAAACCACGAAGCCAATTGCGAGTACAGATGAGTGCTTGAACATTTTTTGAAAAGAGACGGTTTCTGTAGGGATTTAACACCCGACCTCCAATGCTAAATGCAGACTCTGATGCCACTGTAGTGATTGGAATGCTCAGCAATTCACATGCCATAGAAGCCAAATCACCGTAACGCTGTCCGTTGTTTTTCCAATAGCTCAAAACCTCTATATCTTCAAAAGACCTTGAGTCTAGTTTGGGTTCCTCTAAATAGATATCCAAATTTGACTTCACATTATCCAAGTCACGAGGGATGTTCTTCTCAAGCTCAAAGAGATCATGTTTTAGAGAAATGCATTAGATAAAAAGTGAGAATTAAGATTAAAAACTTGTAAAGTTGTAATGTAAGAATGAAACAAAGTACTTACATAGTTCAAATCATCTTCAAGTGGTGATTCCGTCAGAATCTCATGTGGAGTAGGTGTTGCTGAAAAGCTGGAAGAAGAAACCCGAGATTTGGTTTGATATTCTTTATACAACAATTTCAAATTCTTCTTCACAACTTCAACCTTTTCCTGAGAAGTACTAGGATCCACCTTGTTATAAGCTGATGTAAGTATTTGCAGCTTCAATCGCGGATCTAAAACAGCTCTCATCGCTAAAACAACACTATACTCATCCTAGTACCTTGCAAACTTCAATTGCATTTTCTTAGCCACCGCTTCCACATAAGCATCACCACAACTAGAATATTTCCTCAATAGCAACTCAATTCTCCACACTTATATGAAATACACATTAGCTGTGGGATATTTGACACCTGAAAAATAAGTGGTGATGGTGCTAAAATGTTTAAGCAAATCACAAATTTTCTCTCCACGATCCCATTCATCTTCTGAAGGCAATGATTTGTAACTTCTGTCATACTCTTTCAGGCTAGCAAATGCCTTACGAAACTCTAGTGCTCTAGCAAGCATATCATAGGTCGAATTCCATCGTGTAGGTACATCTAAAGATAACCCAGATCCGCTCTTAATCCCTACACTTTCCACACATGCTGCAAATGAATCTTTCCTTGTTTCAGAAGCTTTCACAAACTTGACACTATCCCGAATATTCTCCAAAAGACCAGTGGCTAGTTCTAATCCTTCTTTCACTATAAGATTCAAAATATGCGCACAACATCTAACATGAAAGAACTTTCTATCACACAATAACTCATTACCAGGAATCATCTGAAGATGATGTTTAAGGATCATTTGCATATTATTATTATAGGTAGCATTATCCAAAGTGATAGAGAATATCTTTTTCTGTAAACCCCACTCTTTCAAACAACCAAAAATTTTACTAGCTATTTCTTCACCAGTGTGTGGAGATTTCATATCACAAAAGCTAGAATTTTGTTGTCTAATCTCCAACTATCATCAACAAAATGAGTTATTAAACAGATATAACCCATCACTGTGCTGCGAGCTGTCCACAAATATGTTGTTAAACAAACTTGGCCTTGGTGTTCTACAAACAGCTTTTTCACCTTTTCTTTCTCTAACTCATACCTCTTATACATATAGAATAGAAGAAACCAAACCTAAGTCACCAGATCGAAACGCAGCATCGAAATCAAAACAACACGAAATTGAAGCAATGAAGCCAAACTAGAGACCGAAACGAAACAGCGCGATACAGAATCGAAAACCCAATCAAGCACACATCAAGTTGTAACCGAACAACTTACAGTCCAGTAGAAATGGCGGAATCAACGAGTTGTGTCTGATTCCTCGTCGGAGTAGCCGCGACGAAGGAGAGAGACGAGCGTAAGCCAATTTATCCTACTTTGTGTTGTTTAGAGAAGAATGAAAACAACGTCGTTTAAAGAGTTTTTCAATTAAAAAAAAAAAGTGGGTACCCGAAACTCAATAGGGTAAAACCCTATTTATGTTTATATCTAAACATGACCCGCCCATTTTAAGCTCATGTTTTATCATATGGAAAAGGACAGGTTCATGGACTTAAAATTTTTTCCAAATTTCGGGTACCCACTGGATAAAAGCCCATTTTTAACATCACTAGATGTAGATGTACCTTTTTGATCTTGTGCCTTTAGCCAATGTAGGAAAATAGGGTATGTGTTGAATCCCATGAAGTGGTGTTGTAGTTTAGTTGTGCAAAGTCACCATACGTCGTAACTGTAGGGACACAAGTGTTGTCCACTTTCCATATCCCAAGTTTGTGTGGGTAATTTGTTAGGACAAGCTAGCCACATAATAAACGATGCTTCAGCCCGATGCCTTTGAACCACAAATACCCGTGCCAGGTAGCATGAGACAGAGGAGGCCTGATCTTAGTTTTTTAGATTTTTTTTATTTTATAACTCGTTTTTTTATTGTTCTAGATTAGATAGAATAGACTCATTAAAAAAAAAAAAATCAAAACAAATGCATGGACAGTTAGAAGGTCTATTGAACCTCTCTTGGTAAAACTTCATGTCGTTTTCGATTCAAATTAAAGTCGTGCGTTTGAAAATTATGCTTGAGAAAAACAACTTGACCACAATAACATTTTTTTTTCTAAAAAAAACAACAAACCTGTGGAATAAAAACGTTTCCGAAATATATATAAGTAAAAGCTTCACATAAATGAAAACAGAGAAACTACTATTGTATAATTAAGAAGACAACATTAAAACATGAGAAGCTTTCCATTAGTTTCGATCATCTTTTTCGTCTACACAATAATCTTATCCATCAGCTCAATCAACTGTAGAGAAGAGAAAAATAATCTGGTAACAAACCAAGCTGCTTTGTTCGTGTTCGGAGATTCTCTGTTCGATGTCGGAAACAACAACTACATCAATACTAGTACCCGAGCTAATTTCTTGCCGTACGGTCAAACCACTTTCAAATTTCCCACCGGAAGAGTCTCCGACGGACGTCTAATTTGCGATTTCATCGGTACCAAAACAAAACTACTCTGTTAAATTAATTTTATTTTTCAAAATTTTTTAATTGATTGATGACGTGACAGCTGAGAACGCATGGTTACCATTGATTCCGCCAAATCTACAACCAAGCAACGGTATCAGTCAGTTTACCTATGGAGTAAATTTTGCTTCTGCCGGCGCCGGAGCTTTGGTTGAAAGTTTTTCCGGAATGGTAAATAGTATAGGATTTTGTTTTTACAATTTCATCCGTTTTGGTATAAGTGTTGTTTTGACACTTTCCACTCATAACTAAAAAAATAAATTAAATATGCTATTATGTCTTAACAAAAAAAATTGTTTGAAATTTTGTTATATTTCATACTCTCTCTGTTTTTTCTATTAAATAAATTTTTAAGGTATTTTTTTTGTTTTTACTTTTCAATGCAAAATTAATTGATTTTTTATTGTTTTTGATATGCAAATTATTTTTCTATTGGTTGAATTGTGTTTAGATAGATAATAATTGATGTTTTAATTCAGAAAACAATAAAAATTAAATGATTCCTTAATCTATGTACTAAAATCTTAAACATCATTTATAAAAAAAACAGAGGGAGTAACTTTTAGTTGATTTTGATTATGGGTAAATTATGTATTTGAATAGAAAATAATTTGTACTTATTACAAAAAAAAAAAAAAGACAACTATTTAAAAAAATTGAAATAGAGATAGTAGAAAATAATATAATTGTATCAATTTTTATTGTTTGGGGCAATTTTGTATCAATATTGTTACTTAAATTGACAATATAGATATTTGAGTAATTGACAACATAGTTATTTGACTAATTAACTATCTTTTTTTTCCTTTTTAACCATTCAAGGTGATAGATTTGGGAACACAGTTAAACAGTTTCAAGAACGTGGAAAGAAGGTTGAGATCTGAGTTAGGAGATGCAGAAGCCAAGAAGATTTTCTCAAGAGCAGTTTATCTGATTAATATAGGAGCCAATGACTATTTTTATGGCTTATTCTTCAACTCACCACTTTTCCAATCCAATTCCAAAGAGAAATTCGCCGATTTTGTTATCGGTAACACGACATCCGTGATCGAGGTAAAATTAAAATCGAAAAATGATCTAAGTTATTAACTTTTGGTCTTAAAATGAGAGATATATATGTTATGTTTATTAGGAAGTGTATAAAATGGGAGGAAGGAAGTTTGGTTTCTTGACTTTTGGAGCATACGATTGTACACCAGCCTCATTGATCTTAGACAGAACAAATATAGGAACTTGTTACAAACCGGTCACAGAGCTGCTCGATTTGCACAACAAGAAGTTTCCGGATGCATTAAGGCGGCTACAGCGTGAACTATCCGGATTCAGATACGCACTTCATGAATATCGCACTTCTCTATCCGAAAGAATCAACAATCCTTCGAAATACGGTAACTAAACTTTTTTTGTTTTGTGTCATAGATCGATGTTTAGTATAGTTTGAGGGACATTTTGTGTGTTTGTTTGTTAATTATTAAGGGTTTAAGGAAGGAAAGAAGGCATGTTGTGGAAGCGGACCATTGAGAGGAATCGTCAATACGTGTGGAAACCGAACGCAAAGTTACGAGTTATGCGAAAACGTTACCGATTATTTGTTCTTTGATGCCGCTCATTTGACAGAGACGGCTCATCGACAAATCGCAGAGCTGATTTGGAGCGGACCGCCTAATGTCACTGGACCTTATAATCTCAAAGCTTTATTCGAACTTAATTAGGCGTACTTAATTAGAATCGCCGATGTATGTATATGAAAATAAAAGACGAGGTTGCTATATATCTTGTCTAATCATCTTAGTCATGTACTTTGTGTTTAAAATAATTATAACGTTGATGATTATTTCTTTTGTTGATACGAACAATTATATGGAAAGTAAAATTTCTTGATGAAATATTGAGTTACAACTTACAAGACAATTACTTAGACCACAAGAAACACGTGCTAGCAGAAACCCTTAATTATTAGGGCTCCTCTGCGTTTACCTTTCTTGCACTGGAAGATTATTAGTCACCGGCGTGAGAAAGACCGGTTTTTGGAAATTTGCTGCAAACCCATTAATACCCCTACGACGATGATTAAATTACGGTTTATTGCAATCTCGAAATTAATTTGTTTTTTTTTTCTTTCAAGTTAGTCAAATTATATATGTAAAATAATAATTAATTCCACATTTGGTTTTTCAAATTAGAGAAGTCCGATAAAAAAAAAATGATACCCTATTCGACGGATCAATATTATGTGATGCGATTCAAATCTTTTTCACTAAAATAGTATCGAAATTCTAACCCCAACAAAAAAAATCGAATTGATAAATATCAACTTGGACGTTGAGGATAGAGTCAAGATTGGTGGTTGGTTGCAACTAATGTGATTTTTTAAACTAATATTTTTATGTTTCCATATATCTTGCTTCAAGATCGTGAATCGTTTAATAATGTAGTAAGTTTTTTTTTTTGATAAAAGGCTTTCAATTTAAATGCAATGTAACTATTACAATGATATGATGATGAGATCGTATAGTTTGAGAGAGTTTTTTAATGATAAAACATAAAAATTATAACAAAGTATACTTTTAAGAGAGTTAGAGAAGATCTAGAGAAGAAATTCTCTAGAAACTCCTAAAAAAATTGTTCGTGGTCGTCTAGGCCACCACGTCCTCTTTTACCTCGTCTTCTTACTGTGGTCCATTGCATCTTTTGAACTTTTTGCGTAGGTTTGATCGACCTACCGCCTCTAGTCTTTTGAGAAGCAACACCCATCTCTTAACCTGAATAATCTTCCGAGTCTAAGGCAGCCAAGAGATTGCTACCAAAGACATTCCCTTGCACAACTTCATTAGCCAATGAACCTATAGAAGGGGTTGAGAGCATTACCAAATTAGGAGGACTACCAATTGTTGATGTAGTAACTGTGGCAATGAGAGAAGAGCTACACGCTACATTGGTGGTAGATGTAAACTCAGTTGGGATATCATTTGTCAAGGCTAATATTTCTTGGGAAGAGTTAGCGTTTTCTGACGCAGTTGGGGAAGAAAAACCAGTGAAGTTGATAGTGGCAATTGGGGTTGATGGTTCAACATCAGTGAGAGGGGCAGAGATTGTAGCCATAGTAGCAACATGACAACCATGAACAGAGGTTGGAGAAGCAAGAACATGAGTGCTATGAGCAGAGGTTGGATCCGTAGGAGCAGCAAGATCTTGGGAGCCAATAGAGGTACCCTTTGGTGTAGCACTAACAGTTTCATTAGGTTGACTAAGTAAGAGGCACCTAGATTCTTTATGGCCTAATTGTCCACATCTCTGACATTTAGATGGAATCCACTAGTACAAAAATTCTACCATTGAGAGGTTGCCTTTTAAGTCCGCAGCTGCAATCCTCTGCGGAAAAGCCTTATCTAGTTCTACTTCCACCATTAGCTTTGTCTCACCTATTAGATACGGGTCTAACCTTGGCTTGTGGGTTAGCATTGGTTTCCCTAACCCTGAAGCTATCCAACTAATTCTCCACTCTGAGTAAAGACAAGCTGGTATGTTTTTTAGAGTAACCCACACTGGAACTGTAGCTAACTCTCGTAAAGCTAAAGAAGTAGCAGGAGTCCAAGGAACAACAAACACAATGCAATCATCAAAATGTCATAGCCCTCTCTGTAGAACCCAATCTCTAGTACCCTTATCCGGGATATGAAACATATATGAGGATTCTCCTAGTTTACGAGTGAAAATCTTACATTTCTTACCCCATATTTGATTAGTTACTGCGTGGATGAGACCTCCAGAAGGAAGAGAACAGCGATAGAATTGCCCAATCACATATTCTTTCTGATTCTCGAGTTCCTGCATCAAAACATGGTTTGGAATCTCAACCATAGGTGTACCATCCTCCATGTAAGTCGGTGAAGTAGTGCGATGGAGATTTCTGATTTTTGGGTCCAACTTTGCTGTCCAAGGAAACCGCAGTTGGCCATTCTCCTTCAACTCCGGCGGAAGAATGTCAGAAATTGGGCGAGCATTACTCCTAGATGTTGGGGTCTCTGATGGTGGCTCTTTGGGGATCAGATCTTTTAGCTCTATTGAAATCTTCAATGGTTTCACCCAGGCACCTAAAGAAGGAACAAAAGGAGGCATAACTTCCGGCAATGGAGAAGCGACCACATAATCAGAGCCAGTCTTTAAACCAGGACTTCCGATGATAGTGGGTTGTTGGGCTGGGATAAAGAGCAACGAAGGTGGCTCTAGAGTTGTTGGTGACTCCGATGCCATGGAGAGGAGAGGAGAGAAACATTCACAGAGCTGTCAATGATTTCTTCAAATCCATGATTTCCTTTTGAACCTTTCATGCGAGTTGGATCTGAATCACTGATGTATTGCGTTTTTACCCACTCTAACATATGTTTTTAATGGTTTTTCGAGTCGTTTCTATGGTTTTAGTGTCATTTCAGGGCCAGAACATGTTTCGATGAGAAAAGAGGCATAAGGAGTAAGGATTAGAGCAAAGCGGCGGAAAAAGACTCAGATCGATCGATCCACATATGGATCGATCGATCCAACGCTCCAGCCAAAACACCGTATACATTTAGGATCGACCTGATGAGACCAGATCGATCGATCTAGACTGGATCGATCGATCCAAGTCTAGATCGATCGATCCAAGATACCCGGACCTTTTGGATCGACATGAGAAGATCAGATCGATCGTGCCAACATCAGATCGATCGATCCAATCATGGATCGATCGATCCAAGCTACTTTTTCGACGAGAAAAAAGAAATTTTTAATTTCCTATTTTCAGAGGGTTTTGCCGTTTTTTTCTCCCACGTTTTCTGACTTAGATATATATTCGAGTCTAAGCCATTGTTTAGGCTAAGCTTTTTTCATACTCTTTCATACTTGGAGATTTTTAGTTTTCTGCAATTCTGTAAGCCGTGGGAGACGAATTTCCGACTCTTCAATCGTTGAGAAGATTTCTGAACCCTATTTTATTTTATCATGAGTTTTTCTTCTTCTTCGATTGCTTTGATTCTTTCCATGTCTGAGTAGATCCTTAGTTGAGTTTAGGGTTTTCAACGGAGTTTATGAATCATTGAATCAGACATAGATAGGGATTATTATCGTCTTCACCTATTGTCATTCTTATTGCTTAGATTAAATTGATCACTTAATCTCTGATTTAGGGTTTAATCTATTCATCAAAAGTGCTATAGATTGCTTGATAAAACATAGGTGAGCAAATTGTCCTTAACCAACGAAAGCTGATGTTAAGGCAATTTGTGAACATATCAAACCTGTTCGTTAATGCTTGTTTAGAATTTTAAGATCAAACGACAGTTTAGATTTTTAGGTTGCTAGATAAAGTAGTTGAGACCACGAAAGTGGATTGATTATATATTCTTGTTCGAGTTGAGACTGCGTTCTATTTTTCCCTGAATAATTGTCTGGTTCATGACCTCTGAATTCCTGCGAAACGCCCTAGACTTAACGCTTGTTTTAATAGATTTCATATCGGTTAATTTGCTATTTACATTTGTCATTACAATCAACATCATTTTTACCATCTTAGCTTAATTTCATTCAAAAGAATTCGTAGTGTTTCACTTGGTTCTCGTGGATTCGATCCCTAATTACTACTCCGTTTGCTGTGCACTTGCGGTGATATTTAGGGTTAAAACTCATTGTATCAAGTTTTTGGCGCCGTTGCCGGGGACCAATTGCGTTACCTTCGAATTTCTGTTTAGAATTTAGTCTAAGTTTAACTAACTTTCTCTCTTGTGTGTTTCAGGTTTATGCAGAGAAGAAGCAAAGGAGCTGACAACCTTTTCAACTTCGATAACCAGGAACTTGCAAGGCTAGAAAGGGAGAACAGGAAGACAAGGTCGAATCAAGTCACAATGGGTGATTAAATCGACAACAATGCACTAGCTACTGCAGCCGAACTACAGAGGCTACTGCAGCCGAACTACAGAGGCTACAACAGCAGGTGCAACAGTTGCTACAGCAGCAACGCCAGCCTGTAATTGGGGATGCGGACACTCCCCACACTTTCTACCAGAACAGGGCTGCTATCTGTCCACCAGCCATCGCTAGAAATGACTACGAGATCAAACCCCAGATGATAGGGTTGGTGAAGCAGCACGTGTTCCATGGTTTACCCGCTGAAAATCCTATGGACCACATAGAGAACTTTGAGGAGATTTGTAGCACTACCAAGTCAAATGGGGTACCCGCCGACTACATTATGTGCAAACTTTTCCCTTTCTCTCTGGCAGAAAAGGCATCGAGATGGCTCAAGTCTCTGCCTCCTGGGTCTATCACCACTTGGGGTGAATGCAGAGCTGCTTTCCTGGATCACTTCTACACTAAGTCCAAGACGGCTTCGTTGAGGAACAAGATCACTGCTTTTCAACAGCATTCGGGAGAGTCTTTTTGTGAAGCTTGGGAAAGGTTTAAGGAGTATCGCAGAGAGTGCCCTCACCATGGATACTCAGATGTACAAATTCTAAGCATCTTTTATGATGGAGTAGAGTGGGACTACAAGAACGCTCTCAACGCTGCTAGTAATGGGGACTTCATGACTCAGAGCAAGGAAGGAGCCTACCAATTGATTGAGAACTTGGCTGCAAGTTCCAACAATCGCTGTCCAGAGTATGACAGGACCAAGCGAGTCAACAGCGTCAAGTCTCAGAAAATCGACGAGTTAAATGAGAAAGTGAATCTGCTTTTGAAAGCGAGTCAGAATCAGAGAAGCGTTCAGTTTTGTGAGAATGGAGCAGATCCAGTTTTCTGTCAAGAGTTTGCTCAAGAATTTGCTGAAGAAGGGGCTGATGAGTAGCAAGAGGTGAACTATGTGAACGGACAGGGTTTCGTGCAAAACAGGGGTTTTAACCAAAACTATAGAAATCACCCGAATCTGTCGTATCGGAGCACGAACGTCGAAAATTCACAAAATCAAGTCTATCCACAGCAAGCCAACGTCCAGGGTCAACAATTTCAGGGAAAACCCACCGTGCAAAACGCGGGCGTTTCTGCTTTTCAGGGATTTTCAGGACAGACTGGCGTGCAAAATCCGAGTTTCCAGAAGAACTTCTCTCAGGGATTTCAGGGAAATCAGTTCGTGCAAAATCCGGGTCAGAACAGATTTCAGGGGGGATTTACGCAGAAACAGCCGTTCAACAACTTTCAACCGACTACACAAGCCCCATTCCAAGCCTCTACGAGCTCTGCGAACAACTCTGGTGATGATCTCAAGGTTCTCATGCAGCAACTCTTGCTCAATCAACAGAAATCTGCCAACGAGATCAATGTTAAGGTGGATAACATGTACAGTGATCTCAATGGCAAGTTTGAGTCACTATCTGCTCATGTGAAGAAGCTGGACACTCAGGTAGCTCAGACAGCCAAAGCAATCAAGAGACCACAGGGAGTCCTTCCAGGAAAGGGAGAGCAGAATCCTAGAAACGAGTTTGTCAATGCTATTACACTCAGAGGTGGAAAGGTGATAGAGTCTACTGCGCGAAAGGAGAAAAATACCGATGACGTCATTGACTTGGAAGAGAAGGACGATTCAGAAGCTGATCTGGTGAGAGAACCTGCAAGTGACACGACTGCAAAGGTACCACTTCCTGCGCTTGTCTATGCTCCAAGGGTTCCATACCCTACTCGCCCCAAGAAGTCGCGGAAGGACTTAGAAGAGGCGAAGTGCAAGGAGATGCTAGATGATCTGACAGTGAAACTCCCTCTTGCCAATGCAATCCAGATGATACCAGCAATGAAGAGATATGTGAAAGGCTTAGTGACAAGCAAGGTTTCTGGAGAAGATGACTTTGTCAAGGTTTCAAAAGACTGCAGCGCCGTCCTTCAAAACAAGATGCCCAAGAAGCTTGGAGATCCAGGAAGGTTTGTTTTATCCGTGCAGATTGGAGCAATGACGTTTGCTTGTTCTTTGTGTTATTTAAGTTCAAGTGTCAACTTGATGCCATATTCTGTGGCTAAGCGACTTGGATTCACAAAGTTCAAGCCAACCAAAATCTCCTTGGTGTTTGCCGATCGTTCTGTGAAGTTACCGGTTGGGATACTAGAGGACTTACATGTGAGGATTGGAAATGCTTTTGTTCCTGCAGATTTCGTGGTTCTAGAGCTAGAAGAAGAGCCAAAGGATCCTCTTATCTTGGGACGACCCTTCTTATGCACTGCTGGAGCCATCATAGACGTGAAAAATGGGCGAATAGATCTCCACCTGGGAGACATTATCATGAAGTTTGAGATGGACAACCTGCTGAAAAAGCCTATGATAGGTGGGCAGACATTCTCGGTCGATGATCCATTGGAGATTGCTTTGACAAAGGCTGCAAACGAGCATGGATTTTTGAGTGATGACGCGGCTGGGTATGCAGAGATGTTAAACTCGAGCCAGATTTTGGGGAAGACGGTCGCCTACATGAGCTTGGACGAGGCTGTCGAGACAACTCCAGCAACAACCCTTCCTTCGTCTTCTAACCCATGGAGCGAGCTGAAAGCTCCTAAGGTAGAACTCAAAACTCTTCCAGCCGGGCTAAGGTACGCGTTTCTAGGTCCTAACTCTTCTTACCCTGTGATCATCAATGCTGATTTGAATAATGCGGAGACTGCTTTACTTTTATGTGAACTTAGAAAGTATCGCAGGGCTTTAGGCTATTCGCTGGATGATATCACAGGCATTTCACCCGATCTTTGCATGCACAGGATCCATCTAGAAGATGAGTCAATGACTTCTATAGAACATCAGAGACGGTTAAACCCGAATCTAAAAGATGTTGTAAAGAAAGAGATTATGAAACTTCTAGAAGCGGGCATCATATACGCTATCTCCGATAGTAGATGGGTGAGCCCGGTCCATGTTGTCCCAAAGAAAGGTGGAGTGACCGTAGTTAAGAATGATAAGGACGAGTTGATCCCAACTAGGACGGTCACAGGCCATCGTATGTGCATTGACTACAGGAAATTGAACTCTGCTACTCGTAAAGATCACTTTCCTTTGCCCTTCATTGATCAAATGCTTGAAAGATTGGCTAACCACGCTTACTACTGTTTTCTAGATGGTTATTCTGGTTTCTTTCAGATTCCTATCCATCCAGACGATCAGGAGAAGACCACATTCACATGTCCTTATGGCACTTATGCTTATCGCAGAATGCCATTCGGCTTGTGTAATGCACCAGCCACGTTCCAAAGATGCATGATGTCGATTTTCACTGACATGATTGAGGACATAATGGAAGTTTTCATGGATGATTTTTCTGTCTATGGATCTTCTTTTTCTGTTTGTCTTTCTAATTTGTGCAGGGTTCTACGACGCTGTGAGGAAAAGCATCTCGTGTTGAATTGGGAGAAATGTCACTTCATGGTCAGAGATGGGATTGTTTTGGGACACCGAATTTCAGAAAGTGGCATCGAGGTAGATAAAGCAAAGATCGAGATGATGACAAGTCTGCAACCATCTGATTCTGTCAAAGGGATTAGGAGTTTTCTGGGGCATGCTGGGTTCTATAGGAGGTTCATCAAGGATTTTTCCAAGATTGCTAGACCTTTGACTCAACTTTTGTGCAAGGATGTGAAGTTTCACTTCGATACCGCTTGTCTTGAGGCCTTTCTCACAATCAAGGGAGCACTTGTTAGCGCACCAATCGTTCAACCACCAGATTGGGAGCTACCCTTCGAGGTAATGACTGACGCTAGTGACTACGCGGTAGGGGCTGTTTTGGGGCAAAGGAAAGAGAAGAAGCTTCATGTCATCTACTATGCTAGTAGGACTCTTGATGATGCTCAATGCAAGTACGCTACAACAGAGAAAGAGCTTCTTGCCATAGTATTTGCTTTCGAGAAGTTCCGATCATATCTTGTTGGGTCTAAGGTGGTTGTACACACGGATCATGCTGCTTTGAGGTATCTTCTCACCAAGAAGGATGCCAAACCTAGGCTGCTACGATGGATTCTCTTGCTGCAGGAGTTTGACTTAGAGATCAAAGACAAGAAAGGCATTGAGAACGGTGTTGCGGACCATTTGTCTCGCCTACGGGTAGAGGAGGACGTCCCGATGAACGATTGCCTTCCTGAGGAGCACGTGTATGCCATCAGCCTTGGAAACATGGACCATTGTACACCTTCTCGTGACACCACGCTCCCTGAGATCCCTTGGTTTGGTGAGATTGCGAACTACTTGGCTGCAGAAAAGGAACCCGAGAACTTTGTAGGGTATAAGAAGAAGAAATTCTTGAGAGACATCAGACGCTACTTCTGGGATGAGCCGTACTTGTACAAGCAGTGCTCAGACGGAATTTTCAGACGATGCATTTCGGAGGAAGAAGTCCCGGGTATTCTCTTTCATTGCCATGGTTCTAATTATGCAGGGCATTTCGCTACTTTCAAGACGGTGTCCAAAGCTCTACAAGCTGGTTTCTGGTGGCCAACTATGTTTAGAGATGCTCATGCTTTCGTCTCCAAGTGTGATCCATGTCAAAGGCAAGGGAACATAAGCAAGAGGAATGAGATGCCTCAGAATTTTATCTTGGAAGTTGAGGTGTTCGACGTTTGGGGTATTGATTTCATGGGTTCATTCCCATCTTCTTTTGGAAATCAATACATCCTTGTCGCAGTGGACTACGTGTCTAAATGGGTTGAAGCGCTGGCTAGTCTAACCAATGATGCCAAGGTAGTTTTGAAGATGTTCAAGTCTGTGATCTTTCCACGTTTCGGGGTGCCTCGAGTTGTAATCAGCGATGGTGGATCTCACTTCATCAACAAGGTCTTCGAGGGTCTTTTGAAGAAGCATGGAGTTAAGCATAAGGTAGCCACCCCTTACCACCCGCAGACGAGTGGGCAAGTCGAGATTTCCAACAGGGAGATTAAGAGCATTCTGCAGAAAACTATGAGCACCACAAGAAAGGATTGGGCCGTGAAGCTTGATGATGCTCTTTGGGCGTATAGGACTGCTTACAAGACACCTTTGGGAACGACACCATTCCATCTCGTCTATGGAAAGTCTTGTCATCTTCCAGTGGAACTCGAATACAAAGCAGCTTGGGCTGTTAAGTTGTTAAATTTCGACATCAAGCCTGCTGAGAGACATTTGATGCAACTTAACGAGCTTGATGAGATTCGTCATATGGCCTACGAGAACTCCAGGATCTACAAGGAAAGGACTAAGGCCTACCATGACAAGAGGATCATTCCAAGGAACTTTGCTGCAAACGATCAGGTGTTGCTCTTCAATTCTCGCCTGAAACTTTTCCCTGGAAAGCTGCGATCGCGATGGTCTGGTCCTTTCACCATCAAGGAGGTAAGACCGTATGGAGCTGTTGTGTTGCTGGACACTGCAGGAGGAGAATTTGTGGTTAATGGTCAACGCCTAAAGCCATATCTTGCTGATACCGAGATCACTGAAGGAGACACCGTTCCCCTAAGTGATCCGCCTCAAGCCTAGACGGCATCCAAGTCAAGCTCGTGACTTAAAACAAGCGCTTGGTGGGAGGCAACCCATCGGTAAGTGTACATACTTAGATATTCATTTGTTTTCTAATTTTTAGTTTTGTTTTTCACCGTTTCAGGTTCTTCTTCGAAAAAAAAAAAAAAAAAAAAGCCAAAAAAAAAAGGGGTCGGATCGATCGATCCAGGTCTAGATCGATCGATCCAGACACCCAACCAAAAGGCCGAGAGTTTTCAGATCGATCGATCCAGTGTGGATCGATCGATCCAACTACAGATCGATCGATCCATGACTGGATCGATCGATCCAACATCCAGGTAAGTTTTCGGGTTTGATTGTTTTTGGTTAAAACCGGTTTATTTCACTAAAACTAAACCGGAAACACGTTTTAACCATCCTTCCCACGATTTTACGAATCAAAAAACACGAATTTTTTTTTCCTCTCCTTCTCTCTCGCGATTCTTGGGTGTTCTTGGGAGATTTTTGCTAAATCTCTAACTTTCTTAATTCTTGACGGATTTGGACGATTTTTGGCTCTAAACCACTCGGATTTCCCTCCTCTTGCTGTTTATATAACCCATTCACTCGATCTGCAAAGAAATGGTTAAAATGGGAGCTGTGAGGAAAAACCCAACGAGGGGTCTAGCACCACCACCGCCACAACCACGAGTTGACCCGAATGCGCAAACTTCGAGGCGCAGAAAAGACAAAGGCGTAGCTCCATCTTCGGTCCCTAATAGAGCCGAGGACGAGTACGAGGAGGAAGGAGAGCATACAACTGCTCCATGGCCTCGTCCTGATAATACACCCATCGAAGACTTCTTTGTTATCACGATTCCTCACATGACGGTTGGGGAGATGCAGAGAGACACCCGATATCGGATGAGGCGCTATGGTGACCCATGGGCTATTCATAATAGCACCTTCTACAACGGGCTGCTTCGGGTTGAGATAGCCCCTACCAAGTTCATATGCGAGCGGACTTTGCAGAGGATGGGCATAGCGGACGATGTGCAGGCCATGTTGCAGAGGATGGGCCTAGGCACACTTGCATATCAGACATACCCCCTCTACCCGGAGTTGGTACGGCAGTTCCTAGCCTCTGCAGAGATGAAGTACGAGGACATCGCGATCAATGTCCCGAGTGAAGGGAAGCTTTCTTACTTCTCCAGCGGTCTCCTCTACGAGATTTCACTCAACAAGCTAGGTAACCTCTACGACTTTGATACCTATAGAGAGAGCTGCAGGTTCCCGGATGACTTTCCACAGGCTTCAGAGCTATGAAATTTGATTGGGTCCGGGCCATACACATCACGGGAGGCCAAGTTGACATTGATCCGGAACCCGGTAATCCGAGTGGTTGCTAAGATCATCGGGCACAGTTGTTCGCTAAGGAGGAAGCAGGTTCTTTGAGCTTTGATGAGCTGCAGATGTTGCACTACGGGCTTCCTTCTTTTGTCCGTGACATCTACCACGAGCCACCTCGACTTGGGCTCAACACTCAGTTCGGAGCAATTTTTGCTGCGGTCTTGGTCCAGAAGAAGTTTCGCGGGCTTAACACTTCGCGACAGCGGACAGAGTGTATTGGGAGCCTCTTGACTCCTATTTTCAGGTATCATGGGATTGATCTCACTGCGACCGCGTGTGTTGATACACATGCCCATTTCGATGAGCAGTACTTCAGGCACAGCACCATTCTCAAGGCTGGCCTGAAGTATCAGTTCCATGATCGCGCTGACGTCTCTCATCTGTGCCAGCTACCACTTCCTGCCCTCACCGCTCTCACATCCAGGGACAACCTGGAGTTCTTACCTGCCCCGGAGCTCCTGTGTGCCGCTGCACCTAGACGACGGAGTAGTTCTGCGCGAGCCAGTACTTCACAGCCTCACCTGGAGGATGATAGAGTACCGGATTACACTGCACAGGATACGACGGAGCAGCTGCTTCCTGCCTACACTGGTCAGTACGATCTTCCACCCTTCCCTGCAGATGCTACAGATGAGGCTCATTGGGCCTGGATGGTTGAGTCCCAGAGGACCAACAACTCCATGATGCAGAGGATTTGGGGAGCACTCTCTAGGCTCACATGCCCGCGATCACCATCATGTTTCCGCGCCTCCTCCTCTAGACGTCCCACCACCTCTACTGCAGTTCCTGATGTTGCTGGACTCAGGACCACTGATGAGGATGAGTCTGACGATGGACCACGTCTTCAGAGGCGTCGGAGAGCACCAGGAGTACGAGAGAGTGTCAGCCCAGATGACCGTCCTTGATTGCAGTATCATCTCTATCTCCCTTTTACTTTTTCTTTTTTTTCATTTTTATGTACCTTTTTGCGTAAGTCGTATCCTTCTTCTGATTTATTTTCACCCCGAAGACGGTGTGAAGTAAGTCTGGGGGAGGATATTTGCTGGGACTAACGCCATTTTTCTTTGTTTTGTTTATCTTGAGTCATTTTGATGTTTTTATCGAGTGAGTCCAAGATGTTTTATTGAGTCAAAACTCTGTTGGGTATTATGATATTTCTCTTGATTTGTTGTCTGATTTGTTCTATCTTAGTGACCATTATTGCAGAATCCATTCAGACTTGACCAATGAAAAATCCAAAAGCTGACCAGCTAACTAGAGACATCCACATTTTCAACAGAATCCACTAAGCCCGAGCTAATTTCTGAGCTCTTCCTTTTACCTCATCAGACGTGATTGATGCCAAGGGTCTGACTCCTTGTTCATTGCCTGACAAACACATCCTGTGTGAAACATAATGGTACTCCTCTCCCTTATCTAAAAAGGTAATAAGCAGAAAAGATAAAAGGATTTCTTCTAGGGTAAAGGGCTAGGAAAATTTCCCATGATCCCATTATTTTACTCTGAGAGGAATGATCACACAAGGGTTGGAAGCGAGGCTAGGAAAATTTCCCGTGATGCCATTATTCGCCTACACCCTTGAAGCGAAAAAAAAACAAAAGAAAAAAAAAAAAAAAAAAAGAAGAGAGAGAAAAGAAAAGACGAAAACAAAGAACAAGTCTGGGGGAGAGAAAGAGTACCAATGATCGTACAGATGGTTGTCATGGCATTGGACAGGAATGAGTCTATAAGACTCTTGACATTGAGATCACTGATGAGACCCAGCAATGAAAGGCTTATGGACAACGTTGTGAAATTTGTGGGTTGAATCTGGAAGGCTGCAAATGTCTGCGGAGAAGTACATAGTACATAGTGGTTCGATTAAGATTGATTTTGAAATATGTGGATTATAAGGTGAACGATCATTATAACATTTCAAAGAGAAGGTGAGTTCCCGTGATTTTCAAACTTCGACTCTATATTTAGTGTTTGCTTGAGGACAAGCAAAACGCTAAGTCTGGGGGAGTTGATGTATTGCGTTTTTACCCACTCTAACATATGTTTTTAACGGTTTTTCGAGTCGTTTCTATGGTTTTAGTGTCATTTCAGGGCCAGAACATGTTTCGATGAGAAAAGAGGCATAAGGAGTAAGAATTAGAGTAAAGCGGTGGAAAAAGACTCAGATCGATCGATCCACATATGAATCGATCGATCCAACGCTCCAGCCAAAACACCGTATACATTTAGGATCGACCTGATGAGACCAGATCGATCGATCTAGACTGGATCGATCGATCCAAGTCTAGATCGATCGATCCAAGATACCCGGACCTTTTGGATCGACATGAGAAGATCAGATCGATCGTGCCAACATCAGATCGATCGATCCAATCATGGATCGATCGATCCAAGCTACTTTTTCAACGAGAAAAAGGAAATTTTTAATTTCCTATTTTCAGAGGCTTTTGCCGTTTTTCTCTCCCACGTTTTCTGACTTAGATATATATTCGAGTCTAAGCCATTGTTTAGGCTAAGCTTTTTTCATACTCTTTCATACTTGGAGATTTTTAGTTTTCTGCAATTCTGTAAGCCGTGGGAGACGAATTTCCGACTCTTCAATCGTTGAGAAGATTTCTGAACCCTATTTTATTTTATCATGAGTTTTTCTTCTTCTTCGATTGCTTTGATTCTTTCCATGTCTGAGTAGATCCTTAGTTGAGTTTAGGGTTTTCAATGGAGTTTATGAATCATTGAATCAGACATAGATAGGGATTATTATCGTCTTCACCTATTGTCATTCTTATTGCTTAGATTAAATTGATCACTTAATCTCTGATTTAGGGTTTAATCTATTCATCAAAAGTGCTATAGATTGCTTGATAAAACATAGGTGAGCAAATTGTCCTTAACCAACGAAAGCTGATGTTAAGGCAATTTGTGAACATATCAAACCTGTTCGTTAATGCTTGTTTAGAATTTTAAGATCAAACGACAGTTTAGATTCTTAGGTTGCTAGATAAAGTAGTTGAGACCACGAAAGTGGATTGATTATACATTCTTGTTCGAGTTGAGACTGCGTTCTATTTTTTCCTGAATAATTGTCTGGTTCATGACCTCTGAATTCCTGCGAAACGCCCTAGACTTAACGCTTGTTTTAGTAGATTTCATATCGGTTAATTTGCTATTTACATTTGTCATTACAATCAACATCATTTTTACCATCTTAGCTTAATTTCATTCAAAAAAATTCGTAGTGTTTCACTTGGTTCTCGTGGATTCGATCCCTAATTACTACTCCGTTTGCTGTGCACTTGCAGTGATATTTAGGGTTAAAACTCATTGTATCAATCACACGAATCCATGGAGGAAGATGAAGATGGAGGCAGGAAGAGATGAAGCTCGTCGGCGTGGACTCAGGCGAGCAGCCGGCGATGAATATGCGGCAACGACGGCTCCGTCGAAAAGAATCGAGATCTTGTTTTTGTTAACGCTTTCGCCTGAAGAGAGAAAAGATGTGAGCGCGTGTATCGCATGTCTTATACTGAGCGAGCCCGTATTGCCTTCAATTGCTGCCACCACGATGCTGCGTGTCCACGAAACTTGGTTGCGGCAAGGGGAACGCGGCGATCCACGGGAACCTCTTTGAAGTCAAAGGCCTCTTCGACCGCGGTGATCCAATCGATCAAAGCATCACCTCGTACACCACCATGGAATTCAGGGATATCAACCTTAAACCCGGACTCCCATCGTGTGTCACGGTTGTTATGGTACTCACGATGCCCACGATTGTTGTTCTGCTGCATCGGACACCTATCATGCTGTTCACAAGCATCCCGACCGAAAAGATTGTTGTTGGAGTCATCGTCCATATCCTCAAACAGAGGGTTACGATTACCCAATTGTTGAGCCAGAGACTCGGTGAGTTCTTGGATCGATGAGTGAATCGTAGCTTGAATGTTTTCCTGCATCGCAAGGAGTGTGGTTCTTAATTCGTTCCAATCCCCGGTTAAAGCATCGTCACGACGATCCTCCACTGCGGTGTTTTTCTTCGGCGGCATGATTGTTGTGATTGAAATCAAACAAGAACGTTCCAAGTCTGATACCAACTGAAGGAGCGCGGAAGCTATAACTAGCAAGTTATCGAGTCTTCCAAGAAGAGACGACGACGAACTAGGATCTTGTTCACACAACGATACGAAGTTAGAACAATAAGGGAGAGAATACTCTTCTCTTTGCCTGTAAAAACTCTTTATAAATCAAATCAAAAGTCCCCATTACAAAGCCATGGGAGCATCTTATATAATATAACGTGGAAGAGATAACGAGAGATATTGAAGAAGTCTATCCCAAGTGGGATTTGTTCTTATCAAATAAAAGAAAATACGAAAAGAGAAACTAATAAGCAAATAAATGGGTAACTTGTCAATCAAGTAAAAGCCCAACGATGATGATTGACAAGTGAAGAGGATGCTGCATCAGCTGGGCATCCTCGATTTGCATGCTCCAACTTGGAGGGAGGAGGGTATTGGGATATCGTATCAAATTCATATCTCATATGTTCAGGGACTTGACTAATTAGTTGCTTTATCTGTTGTAATACATATTTTTTATAATCTTTTGTATTTACTAGTTTAGATACGCTCTCTGTATATATAGTTGTAATCGTTTTCTTAGAAAGACATACATAAATCCTTTCTCTATCTCTATCTCTCTCATTTTTTAGGTAATTTGTTAGGACAAGCTAGCCACATAATAAACGATACTTCAGCACGATGCCATTGAACCACACATGCCCGTGCCAGGTAGCATGAGACAGAGGAGGCCTGATCTTAGTTTTTTAGATTTTTTTTATTTTATAACTCGTTTTTTTTATTGTTCTAGATTAGATAGAATAGACTCATTAAAAAAAAAATCAAAACAAATGCATGGACAGTTAGAAAGTCTATTGAACCTCTCTTGGTAAAACTTCATGTAGTTTTCGATTCAAATTAAAGTCGTGCGTTTGAAAATTATGCTTGAGAAAAACAACTTGACCACAATAACATTTTTTTTTCTAAAAAAAACAACAAACCTGTGGAATAAAAACGTTTCCGAAATATATATATAAGTAAAAGCTTCACATAAATGAAAACAGAGAAACTACTATTGTATAATTAAGAAGACAACATTAAAACATGAGAAGCTTTCGATTAGTTTCGATCATCTTCTTCGTCTACACAATAATCTTATCCATCAGCTCAATCAACTGTAGAGAAGAGAAAAATAATCTGGTGACAAACCAAGCTGCTTTGTTCGTGTTCGGAGATTCTCTGTTCGATGTCGGAAACAACATCTACATCAATACTAGTACCCGAGCTAATTTCTGGCCGTACGGTCAAACCACTTTCAAATTTCCCACCGGAAGAGTCTCCGACGGACGTCTAATTTCCGATTTCATTGGTACCAATTACCAAAACAAAACTACTCTGTTAAATTAATTTTATTTTTCAATTTTGTTTTAATTGATTGATGACGTGACAGCTGAAAACGCATGGTTACCATTGATCCCGCCAAATCTACAACCAAGCAACGATATTAGTCAGTTTACCTATGGAGTAAATTTTGCTTCTGGCGGCGCCGGAACTTTGGTTGAAAGTTTTTCCGGAATGGTAAATATTATAGGATTTTTTTTTTTACTATTTCATCCGTTTTGGTATAAGTATTGTTCTGACATTTTCCACTCATAACTAAAAAATAAATTAAATCTGCTATTATGTCCTTACAAAAAAATTGTTTCTAGAAATTCTGTTATATTTCATACTCCTGTTTTTTTTATTAAATAATGTTTTAAGAGAATTTTTTTTTTCTCATTTTTCAATGCAAAATTACTTATTTTTTATTGTTTTTTATAGTATGAATTATGCAGATTGTTTTTCTATTGGTTGAATTGTGTTTAAGTAGATAATAATTGATGTTTTAATTCAGAAAACAATAAAAATTAAATGATTCTTTAGTTTTTGTGTTAAAATTTTAAACATCATTTATAAAAAAAACAGAGGGAGTAACTTTTAGTTGCTTTTGATTATGGGTAAATTATGTATTTGAATAGAAAATAATTTGTACTTATTACAACAACAACAAAAAGACAACTATTTAAAAAAAATTGAAATAGAGATAGTAGAAAATAATATAATTGTATCAATTTTTATTGTTTGGGGCAATTTTGTATCAATTTTGTTACTTAAATTGACAATATAGACATTTGACTAATTGACAACATAGTTATTTGACTAATTAACTATCTTTTTTTTTTCCTTTTTAACCATTCAAGGTGATAGATTTGGGAACACAGTTAAACAGTTTCAAGAACGTGGAAAGAAGGTTGAGATCTGAGTTAGGAGATGCAGAAGCCAAGAAGATTTTCTCAAGAGCAGTTTATCTGATTAATATAGGAACCAATGACTATTTTTATGGCTTATTCTTCAACTCACCACTTTTCCAATCCAATTCCAAAGAGAAATTTGCCGATTTTGTTATCGGTAACACGACATCCGTGATCGAGGTAAAATTAAAATCGAAAAATGATCTCAAGTTATTAACTTTTGGTCTTAAAATGAGAGATATATATGTTATGTTTATTAGGAAGTGTATAAAATGGGAGGAAGGAAGTTTGGTTTCTTGACTGTGGGAGCATACGATTGTACACCAGCCGCATTGATCTTAGACAGAACAAATATAGGAACTTGTTACAAACCGCTCACAGAGCTGATCGATTTGCACAACAAGAAGTTTCCGGAAGCTTTAAGGCGGCTACAGCGTGAACTATCCGGATTCAGATACGCACTTCATGAATATCGCACTTCTCTATCCGAAAGAATCAACAATCCTTCGAAATACGGTAACTAAACTTTTTTTGTTTTGTGTCATAGATCAATGTTTAGTATAGTTTGAGGGACATTTTGTGTGTTTGTTTGTTAATTTTTAAGGGTTTAAGGAAGGAAAGAAGGCATGTTGTGGAAGCGGACCATTGAGAGGAATCCTCAATACGTGTGGAAACCGAACGCAAAGTTACGAGTTATGCGAAAACGTTACCGATTATTTGTTCTTTGATGCCTCTCATTTGACAGAGAAGGCTCATCGACAAATCGCAGAGCTGATTTGGAGCGGACCGCCTAATGTCACTGGACCTTATAATCTCAAAGCTTTATTCGAACTTAATTAGGCGTACTTAATTAGAATCGCCGATGTATGTATATGAAAATAAAAGACGAGGTTGCTATATATCTTGTCTAATCATCTTAGTCATGTACTTTGTGTTTAAAATAATTATAACGTTGATGATTATTTCTTTTGTTGATACGAACAATTATATGGAAAGTAAAATTTCTTGATGAAATATTGAGTTACAACTTACAAGACAATTACTTAGACCACAAGAAACACGTGCTAGCAGAAACCCTTAATTATTAGGGCTCCTCTGCGTTTACCTTTCTTGCACTGGAAGATTATTAGTCACCGGCGTGAGAAAGACCGGTTTTTGGAAATTTGCTGCAAACCCATTAATACCCCTACGACGATGATTAAATTACGGTTTATTGCAATCTCGAAATTAATTTGTTTTTTTTTCTTTCAAGTTAGTCAAATTATATATGTAAAATAATAATTAATTCCACATTTGGTTTTTCAAATTAGAGAAGTCCGATAAAAAAAAAATGATACCATATTCGACGGATCTATATTATGTGATGCGATTCAAATCTTTTTCACTAAAATAGTATCGAAATTCTAACCCCAACAAAAAAAATCGAATTGATAAATATCAACTTGAACGTTGAGGATAGACTCAAGATTGGTGGTTGGTTGCAACTAATGTGATTTTTAAACTAATATTTTTATGTTTCCATATATCTTGCTTCAAGATCGTGAATCGTTTAATAATGTAGTAAGTTAAGCCACTTTTAGATCATATCTTATTTAATAATTACTTAGTTAATGACCAGATGAGCTTTGTTTAGTCTTATTTTATTTTATTTTTCTGTCGTTTATGATCCGCAAGATCAGATCATACTGCAGACTCTATATATCTACTGATTAGAATAATATATATTTTTCCCACTGGTAAAAAGATAAAAACTATTTTCGTTTTATAATTAAAAGTCAGCTTAATATTTTAACTCAATGTCATAAAAAAATTTCGTTATATAAAATTACATAATTTTACTTACTGTACTAATCATATTAAATAGTAAAACAATGAAAATGGGATAGTGTTAATACCAGTTAAAATATACTTACTCGAATCTTGAATATCGTTTCATACTTTACCAGTATAATATTGGCTATCAATCTATATGTATTGGCTAAACTCGTTAGTTTACGATTTAGAGTAAACAATCGATGGATTAATAAACTCTCGAATCAGTCGATACGTGGTCAGAGTTGCAAGGATCAATCTTTTATTATAGGGGAAAACTCGCTAGAGAAAACAAAAAAAACGTTACAAGCTAAAAACATTTTGATTCTGGTTTAAACTCATGACCCTTGTAAAACAACCCGATTGATCCAAAGACTGATTTATAGACTTTTAGTAAGACTCGTAACCGAGGCTAGACGACGAGCTAGAGCCGCTGGCTGATGTTCGAGGCACCCAAAAGTCACGCATTGGTTCATCGACAGGGTAAACCACGAGCTCACGAACGTTCATCGGTTGGATAACATTTTGATCGGCTCCAAAAAGAAGATGGCTAAACATTTCTTGCGCTTTCTCGGTGTTGTGACGTCCGTCGAAGAATAGGTAAGACCTTTGGTAGTCGCATAGGTTCGAGTGCACGTTAGGTAAACCGCAACCATAAGCATCATGTGTTCCAACTCCGCAGCACGATGAGTTTGTAACGAAAAACCCTAAAAAATTAACCAATTTTAACGGTTTCTATGTATAAGTATTTCGCATGGTATCAGAGCTTTAAAACATTAAAATGACTAGAAAACCAACTTACGGTAGTCCTTGTTTCTCTCCGTCCTACGAAGAACGACATTGTAGAAATCGAAGACGGTGAATTGGAAACCAGGATTGCTTCTAGCCATTTCGTTCAACATTGGTCCGATTTTTTCGTTGTGTTGTTTAGCCAAATCGTTGAGTTTTTCGTAGCATTGATCCATCCCGGTGTTGTATTCTTGTCTGACGATCGGTAAACAACCCAATGGTGCTAGGGTTTGGATCAAGAACTTATTAGCTCCTGATGAATACAACAAGCTGATATCGTTCTTTAACTTGTTGGTCACGGAAGTAACAAAAGCTTGTTGAGCAGATGCATCGGCGTTAGGGTTTTTCTTGGTGAAATTTAAGTAATCATTAGCACCAATGTAGATCATAAACAGTGACTTGTGGAGCAATTCATCGTTCCAGTTTTCCTTCATTTGATTGAATTTCCTCACTTGTTGATTTAGAGTCAACTAAAGAAACAAAAAAACCAGTATTATAATTATAATTGCATTTATGTGATGATGAATATATAAAACCAAAACTAAAAACAAAGTCCCGCTTATTATGCGGTTCAAACAAAAGACAATTATAATTAATGCTCCTTGAATAATCTTGCATAATAATACCAATAATATATATGCAACACTTCGAATCCATTCCGTACTAAAAACAGTAATAAAAATCTGTGTATATATATATATATATATATATTACTAATCAAACCATCTTACATATATCTCGTTCACACCGTACTATTATTATTATATACATAGACTTAGGTTTTGAATAGTGACAATATGGTGTAGAACGAAATAACTATGGATAATCTAAATAATAACAAATATATATATATATATATATATATGCACATATAATATATATTTTTATTATTATTTAGTATAAAAGGATGCGAGATGTATGATCCTATTCAGAGTTATAATTAAAAAAAATGAAGTGGACTTACAGATTCCACTGGAGTTCCGAGAAGAGTAGCATCTTCGACGGCGAAACTAGCTCCACGTGAGACATTCACGTTCGGTTTAAGCGCCGGTGGGATCTCGTTCACGATTCTCATGGATTTTGCTGCATATATATTGTTTTTCTTAATATATTAGTTTTTCAAATAATTCCTCATTACTACATCTTTGAGCCTGTTTGACAAATTTTTTTTTTTTTTAAATAAGTTATGCATTGTGTTTGAAAAGTCCATATATAGCAGCTGAAAACCTGAAACTTTGTGCACTAACTTTTATGCTTCCTCTCTTTCACAAAAGAAAGAAGTGATTTTAGAAATATTTTTTGTGAAACTTTGTGCACTAACTTTTATACTTTCTCTTTCAAAAGAAAAAAAAAAAAATTTTAAAATTTTTATTTCACAAAAAATATCTTTCTAACGTAACTTTTCGACTGCAATTTTTTTTCTATTTTTTTATTAAAAATAAGAAATATTAAATTAAAATAATTATTATTTAACTAACTGTGTATTAAATATGAATATTTTTATATATTTAAAAAAAAAATTAACTTGCGTAAAATGTGTTAGAATCACATTCTTTGTAAAATGAAAAGAATAATATTTTTCAAACGTTATTTTAATTAATTAACATTTTGTTTGTTTGGAGAATTAATTAACTAGTAATGACAGCCTTTTCTGTAACTATTACTCCTTCATTTCAAATTTAATATTGTTTTGATTAATCTTTTTGTTTTAAAATAATGTTTTTAATGATTTTAATGTATTTTTTAGTAAATAAATTATCTTATTTACACATATTTAAATGAACAAAATATTTAAATACATATGAAAATGATAATAGTCAATCAAGATTATAATAGTAAAATATTTAGCTTTTCTATAAATTACGGTTTAAGATCCAAACTAGAAGGAAAAAAACAAAAAGAAAAAACCATACCGAGAAAGTCCGGTGTGATGAAGCCGTCGGAGAATTTTCCGTTGGGATCATCTCGTGATTTTCCGTACGGCCAGAAACCTTGAGCGACGTTAGCTTTGGTGAGCATTTGTTTGTTTCCGGCGTCTAAGTTGGAATCACCGAACGTGAACAAGGCCACCACCGGAACATTCTGTCCGGCGACGGTGATCGGGTTTTGGAATAGTGCCAATGCCAAAAATACCCCTAGAACACTCACTAAATTACACTTGCCAGCCATCGTTTAGAGAGAGAGAGAAGATTTGCTTTTAGTGCCCAAGTTTCATAGACCGACTCTTCGTTATATTTATATTGCGCAATATAGTTTTTGCCAACTTTATTTTGTTTGTTAATGCAGTTTTTGCCATTTCCGAGAAATATAATTTTTAAAGAATAACGTGTCGCGCGAGGTTAATTTTGTATAAACACAACCATGCACTAATTAAAAGTGAAAGTGAGTAAACGATTTATTGTTGTTTACATGAATCACATCTGACGAATTAGATCATGATCGTGCATTTTAGTGGCCGAAACAAGATTAAAAAAAAATCAAAATCAAAATTTCAAAGAAATATTTAAAAAGTGGACGTTTAGAAATTCTAAGCAACGTGAAGGAAAATAAGACTTGTAAGTAAGCTAAAAACTCAAAAACGTAATTTTTAATGGGTATTAGATAAAATATAAGTTAACCCGCTTTACATGATTTTGTTTTCGAGATATAAACATAGTTTTTATTTCATCAGTTTATCAGTGTTTATAAAATATCGTAAGCTGTGAATGTATTAAAAAACAATCTAGTAATGTTTTTTGGATTTGTTAAAACGACAAATTAAAGGTCCACAGATTTGTCCTATAAAATTTGTTACAAAAAAAAAGTTCAGAAACTATAAAAATAAAAACAAAAATTGGTTACGTGGAGGTGGAGTTATATATGAAGCGTGCCTTATTTGACTCATCTATAAATCATGATTCTTGATTTAAATTTCAAATGATCTTTTATCAAAAACCAAATCGAATTCAAACCAAATTAAAAAAAATTCAAATCAAACTAAACCGAAATAAAATCCAACTTCTATTAAGATCCTATTATTCAAAAATTGAAAAACCGGAAACATGCACTTTTTATTGATCTAACGAACGTAAATATTGAGCTCAAGAACTATATGAGTTACATAGATTCCACTAGCATCGATGTCAAGGTCGTTATGGACTAACGATAGCTTCTTCTCCATTGGATCTTTCTAAAACTCATACATAGGCTCATTAACAGGATATACAATAAGCTCACGAACGTTCATGGGTTGTATAACGTTTGGATCGGCCCCAAAGAGAAGATGAGCGAACGATTCTTGTGCCTTCTCTGTGTTATGACGTGTGTCGACTTTAACAAAAAAGTTATGACGTGCGTCGAAGTAAGGATAGGATCTTGGATACTCGCATAGCTTCGAGTGAATGTTAGGTAAACCGCAACCATATGCGTTATGCGTCCCAACACCGCAACATGATATTTGTAAATGAGAACCCTGATCAGTCACAACAAGTATTATCAAATGCATATATATATTTTTTTGAACGGTAATTATTTATAGTATACTTACGGTAATCCATGTTTCTTTGTATCCTACAAAGAATAACGTTGTAGAAATCGAAAATAGTGAAGTGAAAACCCGGTTTGGTTTTCGCCATTTCGTTCAACATGGGTCCGATTTTAGCGTTGTGTTGTTTGGCTAAATCGTTGAGTTTCTCGTGACAATCGTTACCAATAAAGAACTCTTGTCTTACGATCGGTAAACAACCTAGTGGCGCTACCATATCCATATGCATGACGAATTTAGTAGCTCCCGATGAATACAACAACTGCAATTACCATTATAGTAACATATCAATAATTAACTCGTATTAAAAAATTCGATTAGTTTTAGATCTAAAAGATAACTTACGTTGATATCGCTCTTTAGTCGGTTAATAACAGAAATGACATAAGCTTGTTGAGCAGAAGCATCGGCGTTAGGGTTTTTAATGGTGAATTGGTAGTAATCTTACATACCAATGAATATCATAAACACTAATTTCTTAATGTATTCTTCTTTCCAATTTGATATCATCTGATTGAATTTCCTCACTTGTTGATTCAGAGACAACTACAAAAACAAATCAAAAATATTTTATTACAAAAGTTCGAGAGTTTTTTTTCTGCTTCATATTCGTTTTGATTCAAATTCAATGCCGTTTTGACACTTTTCACGTGAGTTTTTTTTTAAAGTATATGTTCTATTATACCACTAATTGTCTATTGAAATTCTATAATATTTTACATTTTATTAATTTAATTAAAATCAATATATACTTAATCTAAAACCAAAAACATAAGTGTGAAGCTGATATGGAAAACTGTTTGTCTTCCTAAAGAAGAAGGAGGTTTAGGACTTAGAAACTTTAGTGTATGGAACCGAACACTAAATCTGAAGCTGATATGGCTTATGTTCTCAAAATCAGATTCGCTTTGGGTTGCTTGGATGAAGAAACATAAACTTAAGCATGATTGTTTCTGGACCACTGAATCAACGACAACAGACTTATGGATTTGGAAGAGTATGCTCAATTTGAGACCCTTAGCTAAACGTTTTCTCCGGGCCTCTATTTCAGATGGTACTCTGACAAGTTACTGGTTTGACAATTGGCTTGATTTTGGCCCCCTCATCAATTTTATTGGTTCTGAAGGTCCTCGTCTTCTTTATATACATGAATCGAGCACAGTTGCTGAGGCATGCTCTTTAACAAGTTGGAGACTTCCTTCCTAAAGAACCCGGAACCCATCACTTGCCATACTGCGGGCTAAGCTTCTCCAAACACCTCTGCCATGCTTGTCTTTGGGGCCGGACTCATTCTCTTGGGACATCGACGGCTCCCCCGGATTATCCTTTTTAGCTAGGCTAACGTGGGAAAATCTCAGACCAAGGAAACTATGCTTGCCTTGGACAAAAATTGTGTGGTATAAAGGGTACATTCCCAAACATGCTTTCACCTTTTAGGTTGCTCAACTTGACAGGTTGTCGGTGAGATCACGTCTTGTTTTTTGGGTCTAAATTCACCAATCAGTTGTGGGCTGTGTAGCCAAAATATTGAGACTAGAGATCACCTTCTAATCCTCTGTGATTTCAGCAAGCATATATGGGACAAGATTCTCCGTCGTCTCGGTCGCCATTCTCTATCACTTACATTCTGGTTTGATCTTGTAATGTGGCTGTCAAGTCCTTCCTCGAAACCAATTGCTACTCTACGTTGTCTTGTTTCTCAGGTCACTGTTTTCAACCTGTGGAAAAAAAGAAACTCTCGCTTGCATGATGACCCTGCTTTATCACCCCAAGCGCTATTCAAATAAATTGATAGATGCACCAAAAACATCATTCTTGCTCGAATTCACCGTAAACACTTTCAGAAATTGCTTTCTCTCTGGTTCTTTTATGAGCAATTGACTTAGGGATTACTTTCCCTTCATCATGTGTTCGATTTGGCTTTTTTACACTTTTTTTTTTGGACCATTTTGAATCATTATAATTAACTTCGCCGAAAAACTATTATCTTGGTATAATAATTAACATTTTATAAAAAAAAAAAAAAAAAACATAAGTCTAATGCGAAAGCGAAATGATTAATTGATTAGCAAATAAATAACGATAATACATATATAAATTAAATAATTAAGTGAGCTTACATATTCTTCGGGAGAGCCGAGAATAGTAGCATAGTCGACGACGAAGCTGGCTCCTTGTGAGATATCGGCGCCGGGTTTCAGCGCCGGTGGTATATCGTGTGGAATCCCCATGAATTTTGCTGTGATTCACTTTAATTACCAATTTATTTTATTTTAATAATTAAATGTTATTAGGACTGGACAAATTATTCGTTAGATTTGCTCCAATTCGGTATTCGCTCTGATTCGATCCGAAAAATTTCGAATATCCGTTATGAATCAAAGCGGAGCAAATAGTAAAATCTAGTATCCGTCTAAAGCGGAGCAAATCACAAATACTAATTTTAAAAATCCGAATATCCGCCCCGATCCGTATATTACTTATATATACATATAATATGATAGGTTTATAACGTATATTTGTATTTTTAGACTTTTTAAATACATTTGGCGAAATATTTATAGTAAGAATATGTAGATAGATACTAGCTTTTTAATTGAAAATAGATTTTTTTTTCTTAAATAAAAAATACATGTTTCATTTTTCACCATCTTAATCTTTCACTTTTCATTTTTATTTAATTATATCGGATAAAATTATGTAATTTAATATATTTATTTACTAGTTAGTTTAAATATTATATTAAAACAAATTAAAAAAAAATATGGTGTTTTGATTATTTTTTGGGGTTTAAAACGGATATCCGCGAATATCCGAAAAAAATCCGGATATCCGCAATTTCGGATATTCGAAATTTTTCGGAGCAAAGTAAATCGAAAAATTAGATATCCGACAAAAACAAATCGGATCATAAATACTGTATTTTTTTCGGATATCCGCTCCTTTTCCTTTTTCTTAATGGTTGAGGGAAAACATTATCTCTCTCAATTTTTTTAAAAAATATAACGTGTTCCTCGTGTAATTAAAAATATATATGGGAGACCTGAAAACATAACTAGTCCGTTACATTTTAAACAATCTCAACGCATATTATAAAATATTTTGCAATATCTAGACAACCTTCTCTTTCTTTACTATTATCATTTTCATATTTGAATTGCTTGTTTGATATAAATCATTTTAAAATAATTTATGTATGGGATAGAAATTTTCAAATGAAGGATAGCTTAATCGAACAAATTAAATGAATACGCATCAATTCACAAATAATATGGGTCCTCTATATTTTGTTTCTTCTGACTACATGAAAAAAAAAAAAAAAGTTAAATTGTTTTTGGAGAGAAAAAAAAAAACAGAAATGAAATAATTAACTTACCTAGAAAGTCCGGGATAATTACCTAAAAAATTCATATAAACTTTTTAAAGAAAATTATTTTTGTGAAGTTGGTTTTTTGAAAAGGTAATGCTTGATTCGATTGGCCAAGCCTAGCACCCTTAATAAAAGTGTATGTTTTCATATATTTTCCAAAAGCCATAGGAAAAGATTATTTTATTTTACTTCTCAACAAATTATATTAAGACCAATGCATTACAAATTCTACGAGCTCAGCTCGTGCTTGATCTAGGGAGATAGTAAATATTACGCTCAAGAACTAGATAGATCCACTTGCATCATTGTCAATGTCGTTATGGACTAATGATAACTTCTCTTCCATTGGATCTTCCCAAAACTCACGCATAGGCTCATCAAGAGGATATATAATAAGCTCACGAATGGTCATGGGTTGAATAACGTTTGGATCGGCCCCAAAGAGAAGATGAGCGAACGATTCTTGTGCCTTCTCTGTGTTATGACGTGCGTCGAAGTAAAGGTAAGATCTTTGATACTCGCATAGCTTCGAGTGAACGTTAGGTAAACCGCAACCATATGCGTTATGCGTCCCAACACCGCAACATGATATATTTGTAAATGAGAACCCTGACCAGTGACAACAAATATTATCAAATGCTGGTTCCAAGTTTAAACATAATATTAATCATAGTATATATATTTTTAAACGGTGAATTATATATACACTTACGGTAATTCATGTTTCTTTGTGTCCTGCGAAGAATAACATTGTAAAAATCGAAAACGGTGAAGTGAAAACCCGGTTTGGTTTTCGCCAATTCGTTCAACATGGGTCCGATTTTAGCGTTGTGTTGTTTGGCTAAATCGTTGAGTTTCTCGTAACAATCGTTACCGGTTTTAAACTCTTGTCTTGCGATCGGTAAACAACCTAATGGCGCTAACATTTGTATGACGAATTTACTAGCTCCCGATGAATACAACAACTGCAATATGAACACATTAATTATATTAACATATCAATAACTCGTATTAAATTTTTGATTAATTTTATATCGAAAAAGACAACTTACGCTGATATCGTTCTTTAATCGGTTAGTAACAGAAATGACAAAAGCTTGTTGAGCAGAAACATCAGCATTAGGATTGTTCTTGGTGAAGTTGTAGTAATCATCCATACCAATGTAAATCATAAACACTGATTTCTGAATGTAATCTTCTTTCCAATTTGATATCATCAGATTGAATTTTCTCACTTGTTGATTCAAAGTCAACTACAAAAAAAAAACATGAATTACAAAAAAATTGAGAGTTTTTGCTTTGCTTAAGAAATGAACAACGATATTAAATAAATAATTAAGTGAGTTTACAGATTCTTTGGGAGAGCCAAGAATAGAAGCAGAGCCAACGGCGAAGCTGGCTCCTCGTGAGACATCGGCGCCGGGTTTAAACGCCGGTGGTATATCGTGTGGAATCCCCATGAATTTTGCTGTGATTTATTCACCTCTCGTCAATGTTATTAACAGTATTAACATTAATTACCATTCTATTTTATCTTAGTAATTAATTGATATACTATCCTTCCGATCTTTAAAGATTGATTTTATAATTAAAAAAATCAAACAAATTAAAAAACAACTAATGGCTAATTTATACATGAATCGTTTTCTCATAATTAAACATTTTCCCATAATTATGAGCCAATAGCAATTCAATAAATTCAGTTATTTTTTAGTAATACTTTTTGAACTTTACAATTTATTAACATTGATTAATATAGCAAAGTTAAATTCATGAAACGAAGATAAAGACTTTAAAAACTTAATGTTTATGGAATGTAAAGAGTAGTATATATTATAAACTATATTTTAATAACGTGTTTCTCGTGTAATTAAAATATATTTAAGAAATAAGCATGATTCAAAATTGAGACCTTGAAAACAAGAACTAGCCCGATATATTATAAACTATTTTTCAATATCTAGATTACCTTATTTTTTTATTTTCCTGTCATTTTCATTTCACTCAGTTGACCATGCATATGCATATTTAGCATGCATGAGACAAGAATTTTCAAAAGAAGAATAGGTAAGTGAACAAATACGCATCAATCAACAAATAATATGTTGTCCTCTATTTTCTTTTCTTCCGACTACATGAAAAAAATATATATAAAAAAAAATTGAAAGTTTTAAAAAAATCAAGATGAAATAATTAACTTACCGATAAAGTCCGGGACAATTTTACCATCGGAAAATTTGCCATTAGGATCATCTCGAGATTTACCATAAGGCCAGAAGTTTTGAGCAATTGTAGCACTTGTCAAAAACTTTCTATTTCCGGCGTCGAAGGTGGAATCACCAAATGTGAACAAAGCCACCGCCGGAATATTCTGCCCGGAGACGGTGGCAAGGTTATGGAAGCTAGTAAATACCAATAATACCCCTAGCACACTCACTAAACTATAGTTGCTTGTCATTTTTTTAGTCGGATAGAGAATGATAAGTTATAATAAGCTCCTCGGTGTACTATTTATATTTGTATATTGTAAAATATTCGAAACTAAATAGCTTTTTTTTTTTTTTTTAAATTGACAAATTTGAAACAATGAGACCTTGTTTATGTAGGATTTATTATTCAGTCTCTCACGTTTTTTATATGTCTTCATCAATTGAAACTAATTCCATTTCTACCTAACGTTTTTCAAAAACAACCACACTTTTAGAATTATATGCCTACTTTTAAATAAAACTAATTTTGTAAAGTTGTTCTTTGATTCGATTGATTGATTTTGAGATTATTTTATATTTTGAAATGATTTCTTTCAAAACTCTTGATTGACAAACCATAGGTAGATAAATAGAATATTTTTAGTGGTATTAAAAGCTAGCACAATTCTCTTATTCGTTTTTTAACAATATTATATTACACGTTTTCTCAAAATTGTCTGCCAAAATACCTAATGATTTTTCTCAACACAATAAGCTAATAAACGTCATTCATATTTCTCGTTATATTTTTGCCAAATCAAATTTTTTTTAGCACCATTTTGTCCTCTTTTTTTTGTGTCAAGATCCAATTCTTTTAAAGCAGCAGAACAAACACACATGAGTCATCATCATTGAATAATATATTTTCTCTCACGATTTTCAAACCCTTAATAATCAATCAAGATTTATTTTGAACAAAATTATAGTAGAGATATATATACGACAGAAACCCAACAATCACGGGTCAGACTGTGACAAGATAAACGTAAGTTTATTTTTGGTTTTAGTGAAATATCAGTTAGAAAATATGTCATGTGGAACCGTACCCAATATGCTATATATGTGAAATTATTGTGAATACGTGTTGTTTAAAAAAGATAGTGGAAAATTAGTGGGTTATAGAATATATCTGACAATGACACGATGATTCACATTGTTTTTACTTTCCAATCACCACCAATGCATGCATGATGTCTCCATTTTCTTTTCTTTTTGTCATAATATTTTCAAAAGATCACGTACAAAACCATCCATAGACAGCATAATCACATATTACAATAGCCAAAAAATTGCCATCAGACCATAACCTAAATAAACGAAGCCAAAAAATGAGGCATACACAAGCTTACAAAGTTTGTAAAAGCAAGCATTTCTCACAATCAAAGAGTTCTTTTAACCACGAAGAATGGTCTTGAGCTACGTACGATTAGAAACGGTTCTCTATCGTCACATTTTGTGCTATTAGAAATACTCTTCTATTTGAAGCTCTGTTTTCACTCTCCAGTCTCCAATTATTGATAAGAATCAAGTCTATTCGCAATTCAGAAGCATGCTAGTGGAATGGATGCCACGCTCAAAGCCTATTAATTGCATTTACCAACTCCATTGTTTTCTATGCAAATATAATTCGATTAAACTTGTGGTTGCACATTGTACTTTCTATTAACAAAAGACTTTTTAACTTTGCATCTTCTAAAGTCATAACAACACATGAGAATGCTTTTCTGTTGTGCATTAGCACCACTCCATTCTCATCTGGTAACAATCATGAAAAACCTCATAATAATTTCATCTTTGACTATGACATTCTGATGTATCGATATTTTCAATAACTAATTTTTCATGTAATTTTATTTTATATAAAGTAAAAAATAGAAGCCAAAGGAAAAATTATTGTTAAAAAAAAGTAACTAGAAATGTGATGGGATAAAAGCCAAAAACTAAGTTTAGTTTTAATGAAGATTTGCAAAAAATTTATTAATTATATTCCTTGTTCTAAAACTCGTCCGAATTGATGATTCGGCGGCCGAGTTTACTGTCGGTGGTGGGTCACCGTAGAGAGTTGGTCCAGATCGATGCAATTATGTGGGTCACCGAGTTTTGACTGTCGAGACTGTGGTTTAACAAAAACCGCCGATTAATAAGCAAATCCACCGGATTTCAGAGAAAATAATCAGACGAGTTGAGACTTTGCAGCTCTGGTTTCAGATGGTTCCAGATCTGAGTTCATCGGCTTCATTGTTTCATCTTCTTCTGAAATAGAATATGTGAGAAGAGATAAAAACCAGATAAATGACGATTTCATAAGAGAGATAGAAAAGAAAATATTTTATTCTGATTACCTTTTTAAAATGATTCGTTTTCGACGGTCTAAGTATGTGACCGAACCGGAACATAACCAAATTATTAAACCAACGATAACCAAATGCATAAACTAAATTATTGAAAATAGTCAAAATACGAAGCAGATGACATAGATAGATAGTCCAATCACACCTGCATTATGCATGGGCCTATAGGTTGAGCTTAGTCATCCAACATTATATTATTATTCATTAAGCATGATTATTTTTGATGTGTTTTGTATGAATATTAAAAAAATCTAAATGTATAAGCATCTTAAGAAAAATCTATGTATATGAACTTCTAATTTTGATATGTTTTGTATAAAAATGTTTAATAAAATATTAAATTATACAAAAAATTATTTTTCGAATACTCTCGATTTATATCCAATTTTTTAAAAAATAACTAGATCTTGACTGAATGCTCAATTCATGCCTACGGCGATTCCGAACAAGGAATATATCTAAGATATTATACAGAAGCAAGGAGATTTTTATTTTATTTTATTGGCAATCATTAATTAATTATTTCCAGTGTCGCTGTTCGAGGTGAACACATGGAGTTGAACCATAAATGAAATTACAATATTTAATAAAAATAATACTAATAATAATTCCTGCTACTAAAAAACTACGAACTCGTGACAACCCCAATTAATACGTATAACTTAAAGACTACGTGAATGAATGTATACAATTAACTAAATTACTAAATAACCACTCGTCACTCATAAGATTATAAACTTATATTTTATGTAGCTAAATTTTTGGTTAAATACTAATTTATATTTTTTCTGTTTCGAAATATACAATGTTTTAGAATTTTTTTTTGTTTCGAATATAAAATATTTTCATATTTTTTATAAAATTTAAATATATCTGATGTTTTATGATCATTTATATTCTATCATTTTTATTGAGTTATTTTAAATTAAATAATATATTTTTGAATTTTTAAAAGCAATCCTGAGACACAGACATAAGCATATGATATTTTGATATTGAAAAAATACTATAAAACTATACTTAATATAAAAAATAAAGTAATATTATCTTAGATTTCCACATGGAGGTGGATTAAAAATGAAGTTAGGATTAAAGAGTTTTTATATTAATTAATAAATAAATAAATAATTCCACCTCTCGTCGACTAACAGATAAAAGTCTTCACTGTTAATTTAATAATAATAAAAAAATAGAAACGTTGGTCACGTGGCTTCTTCCTTGATTGATCTCTTCACCGTGATTCTAACTAACCACCGTCGAATAAAACTCAAAATCAAACGGAGAAGACGACGTTTTTCTCTCTTTCCGATCTTTCAATGGCGAATCCCAAATCTCATATCTTCTTACTATTCACTACCTTACTATCACTTCTTCTTCTTCTTCACTTCCCTACCGTCATTTTCGCTCAGACGCTTTTCGTGTTCGGCGATGGTCTTTACGACGCCGGAAACAAACAGTTTCTCTCTTCGAACCGTGTCGACGCAAGTTTTCCTCCGTATGGAGTTACTGTAGGAGAAGCAACTGGACGGTGGTCCGATGGTCGGATTGTTCCCGACTTTCTCGGTAAATCGAAGTTTGAAATCCGTTGTTAGGGTTTTTTTTATCCGTTTGGGTTTTTTGAAATCTGAAATTTTCCTTTTGTTCTGAGCAGCTAATTTCATGGGTATACCTCAAATCCCTCCGATTCTTAAAGTCACGGCGGATTTCTCTCACGGAGCTAACTTCGCCATCGCCGACGCCACCGTTCTCGGCTCTCCTCCGGAGACGGTTAGCTTTTTTTCGCTTAATCGCTTATTTTGGCCATCGCTTACTTCGATGCTTGAAACTTTGGAATTAGAGTTTGTAGCCACGCCAAATCTGGATTTGAGTTTGATTTTTTGTGATCTCTGTTTGCAAAATCAATGCTTTTTGGTTAAAGGTTTTTGATTTTGATGGATGAAACTATGTCAATGCTTTAAGGAAATTAGGTTAAGTAGATCTTTGGATGGTTTTGTTTACAGATGACTTTGTCACAACAAGTGATGAAATTCTCGGAAAACAAGAACAAATGGACAAATCAAACACGTTCTGAAGCTATCTACTTGATCTATATCGGGTCTGATGATTACTTGAAATATTCCAAGAACAATCCGAATCCTTCGGATGATCAGAAACAAGCTTTTGTGAATCAAGTCATCACTACTATAGAAGCAGAGATTAAGGTAATGAAAAATCACAGAAGCTGCATCATTTAGCTTTGAGTTTTCGATTTTGTGTTTTGATGTATCGGATTTCAGGTGGTTTACGGGTCTGGAGGTAGGAAATTCGCTTTCCAGAACTTGGCGCCGTTGGGTTGCTTACCGTCCGTGAAACAAGCAAACGGAAATGTTCAAGAATGCGTGAAATTGCCTTCGGAAATGGCGGCATTGCATAACAAGAAACTGTTGCAGCTCTTGGTTGGACTTTCACGACAACTCAATGGTTTCCAATACTCGTTTTACGACTTCTTTAGCTCAATCCAAAACAGGGTTATCAAGTCTAAGACTTACAGTAAGTCTTTGACTATGGATCCATCATCATCAAAATCACCATAACCGCACTGATCTTTTTCGACATTTATCTTGTCTGATGCAGCATTCGAGACAGGAATCGCTGCTTGTTGTGGAACTGGCACTGTCAATGGAAGTGGTTGTGCGGCTAACCATGCATGCGCTAAGCCTGAAGATTATCTCTTCTTTGACGGTAAGCATTTGACTCAAGAAGGGAACCTTCAGGTTGGACATTTGATTTGGGGAGCAGACAAGGAAGTGATTGGACCGAACAATCTCAGAGAGCTTCTTTTCCTTCCTCGGGAAATTACAATCACCTTGGCCAATATACAGGAAGCTGTAGCCGCCATGAGACCGAGGCAGAGCAAAATCGAGAGTCTCTACGATATCAAGAAGATGGAAATGGAGATGGAGAATCAGTGGTTTTATCAAGTTGACAAAGCTAGCTCCTTTCTGATATAAAGAGTGTGGTTACAATATGATCAAAGCTAGAGAGTTTGAGAGCTATTGTAACAAGAACTAGACAAGAAAACTTAAACATGTTTTCTTTTTGTTTAGTAATAAAACGACCGGCCTTAAGTCGATTGGAATCGTGGGCAGAGAAAATAAATTATAAAACCAAAAAAAGTTTAATGATGAAGAATATATCCACATGGGAAGCTGAAAGGAATATGAACTATTGGTTAATCATGTTGGAGCTGAAAATCTATAAAATTTAACATGATATAAGATATAAGAGTCCGAACGCACATCATCCTATTCACTTATTGTTTTAGGGAAATTAGCAAAACTAACAAAGAAAAATTTAATAATTGGGCTAATAACTATTATTTAGGATGGCTAGAATATGATGTGTATCATATGTATTAATGACACTTTTATCCTTCTCTCCGTACACTCAAATTTTTTTTTTCTTTTTATTTAGTTTGGATCTTTAAAAAAAAAGTGAATCAAATTCGTGATATCACCGAAAAAATATAGATTTTTTTTTGCACATGTCATAGTTTGAATTTTTTTAAACGGATAAAATTTTCTCGAAAAATGGATATTTAATTAAGTGAAAATGCGTCGCATTTATTCTATTTAAAATTTTCATATATTATAGTTTGTTCTTTATATAAATCCTAAGATATGATTGCATATACTAACTCATTTAGCAAAATAAATGACAAAAAACCAATACTTTTATTCCTAGTTCTATTATATTATATATATATATATATATATGCACTTATTAATCGTCGGGTTTATGATTTAATATTTTGAATTTAACGCTTAGTTATGTAGAATTACGATGAACTGAACAAAAATAGTATTCGCGACAATCTATATAGAATAGACTGACGCAACAACTACATAAAAACCATACAATATACTAGTATTTGCACAATTAAAGAAATACACCATTAAAGAATATTAAACTTAACAAAATAATCTGAAAGTAATCCCTAAATTCTAAATTTTGAATTATAGTACCCAAAAGTAGAATATTAAATCTTTAAAATAAACTATAAACTTGAAATTATAAACCACAATCCAAAAAATTACGTTCTACATCCTACAAATTATAATGTGTGATTCTATACTATTTTATACCTTCATATAATATAATCGATTCATTTTATAAACTTTTGTATATACAATGACGTGTTATTTATTAGAACACTATAAATAGAATAAATTATTTTGTTTCACATATAAAAGAACTAAATAATATAGAATAAAATAAAGAAAAAATGATGTGTTACTAATAGAAGGATATTTTTGTCTATGGTTATTTTGAAATGGTTATTTGCTTAATTTTTAATTTACCATGCCTATATTCTTCGTTTAACACTCAATTTAGTTGTCTAGCAAATTAACCGCTGTTTTATCGTCATCTCCTTAATTATTTTGTTTTTTACTGTCATTTATTTAACTTGTCTTCCATTTCCTTTGTCATTTGTCATTTCCTTTGGCACGTTTATGAATGCACAATCTTGAATGATATTGTTAGGTTACTTATTGTCAGGTACTTGCTTATGTGTGGTGGTTGCAGATTTGAAGTTGTGCTGGGGGGTACGTAGCGGTCCTACTTAAATCACTAACACAACAAATAATTTATAAGGAAAAATTATTGCTCGCTTTATAAAAAAAAAACAAATAATTTGACCGTGAAATAGACAATATATCGAAATCAAGAATCGACAAACTCACGTGTTGTAATTTCTCAAAGATTATCTGTGATTCTGGCGCCAATTTTAACTTATGATATTTTAATTTGATCTAAGCCTTAAATTTCATGTAACAAACTTGTAAACAACAATCTACATGAAAATAAAAAGTCTTTTAAGATCCAAATTACGCAACAAGTTACAAACTACAAAACACAAAACACAATGAACCATTGTTTCCAAACCACTCAAGAAACCGAGATTTGAACGGTTTTAGGCTTCGGCGGCTGCGGCGGAAGCTTCATCACGGTGACGGTTAAAACCCCTTCTTGATATTTAGCCGTGATGGCTGCCACGTCAGCATCTTCCGGTAACCGGAACTTCTTAACCAGATTCTGTGCAAGCCTCCTCTCGAGTCTAATGTACTTGCATCCTTCTTCACTCTCATCATCTCTCTTCCTCTTTCCATTGCTCTTTATCACCAATGTCCTCTCTTCCTCCACAGTCACCTATTTATCACCACATCCCCATACCTTAAAAACCCCAAATTTCAATAATTACCTATTATTAATCCCCAAATCATAAAACCCTAATTCAACAGATCCTATTATTGTACCACCAAATCATAAAACCCATTACAACACCAAATCCAAGAATCCCCAAATCATAAAACCCTAAACTTCAACATTTACCAGTCACCACCAACCTAAAATCCCCAAATCATTAAAACCCTAATTTCAACATTTACCAGTCACCACCAACCTAAAATCCCCAAATCATTAAAACCCTAATTTCAACATTTACCAGTCACCACCAACCTAAAATCCCCAAATCATTAAAACCCTAATTTCAACAGTTACCTATCATCACTAACCAACTAAAAATTCCCAAATCATAAAACCCTAAATCTCAACATTTACATGTTACCACCAATCTAAATCTCCCAAATCACTAAACCCTACCTTTTATTGCAAAACCAAACAATCCCCAAATCGTAAAAACCCTAATTTTGAGAAATTTAAACATTACCTGAATATCGGATTTGGAGATTCCAGGGATGTCGAGATAAAAAATGTATTCCTTGGGAGATTCCAGAATATCGATTGGGATATTATTACTTCCTCCTCGACTCTCGTTACCGGAGCCGGAGCCGGAAGACGGGCAAAACAATTTCTCTATCGTCTCCGGTAAGCCAAACAAGTGGTTAATCGCAACAGCACTCATTTCTTCGATCAAGAAACTGATTCCTGCCCAAAAAAACAAAAACCCAGTTATAAATTCCACGAATTTCAGAGACCCAAATGATTTAAAACAACATTCGATACTAAAAATTTCGAGATTCCCGGGAAAAAAACAAACACAGTTTTCCCGGAAAAATCGATATGAGAGAGAGAGAATAAAAACAGAGAATTGAGCTAACAAGCGAGTAAGAATAAGATTTAGAGATTTTAAATGCAAATTAAGATTAAATCTTTTCTGATTGTCGATTTGATACGTTTGATTTTCCGGTGATGTTTTCGCTCCATAGTTTATAAACTGAGACACACCAGTAAGCTGGAAAGTTCCAGAGAAGATTTCTAGAAGCTACTAGTGATCTGGAGCGTACACGTGTCATTGACAATAGATTCCGCGACGTTCACGGTCCTCGACGTCATTAATCTCTTTTTAATTGGGCCTTGAAAGTTATTTCAGGCAATAGCCCATTGGACCTCCATTTAACGTTTTTATATATATAGTTTAGATATTGTGTTTGTTCTCTTATGGTTGAGTCTCTCATATTTGAGACAACCCACCTAACCAAACAATTTTTTTTTTTTTTTTTGGCCATGTTAGCAATAACCACCATGAAATTATGTTCGTTTTGTAGTTATAAGCAACCATCGAAAAGTTATAGCGACTACATCATGTTTATTTTGTAGTTATAAACAAAGATTTTAAACGCTAAACTTTTTAGCGTTCAATAATCGTTGAAATCAGTTGTTGAAATAACAACTTACAAGACAAATTTTACCAAAAAAAAAAAAAAAACTTACAAGACAAATAAGTTTGATCGATATAATTAATAACTAGTCTTGAACGATCACAAAAACAAACTACAAAATATATCACTAATTTTATCACTCATCGCTATCATTAACAACTGTGAAACTAATAAAATCGGCATATTAATTTATTTATCTAATCTATAAAAAAAAAAGAAAACCAGATTTGAGATCTAACCGAGTAGTAACTATTCGAATGGTAAATTTGTAGATAACTTGGTCATGAGTTTAAGAAAACCACAAAGTAAAAATAATAAAAATGGTTGTTTTACTTAATATAAAAAAATGAGCTGTTTAGTAGATTGAATCGATTCTGAGAGAACTATAAATCTATGTTTGGTCCGTTTAGGTTTAGAGTCGATCCGCACTCTAATCGAATAGTAAATTTGTAGATAAGTTCTGCATTTTTAATTTTGTAATTTGGTAAAGAAAAAAAAAACTACCATTTTCCCTAATTAATTACAAACTTAAAAACTAACCATGTGCCAATTTTCTCTTTTATATATAACTAGATTAGGACCCGCGTAATACGCGGGGTTTTAATTATAACTTATTTATAAATGATAAAAAACAAAATAAAACGTGTCGGTAATCGATTAAATTTAATAAAGATAAAATTTATGAAAATGTAAGAAATATATGTTAAATCTTGTTGATGTAAATATTTAGATTTTGATTGTTACTCGCACACTTATTTTAGATGTTGATTAGTAACTTTGTTTCAAACTGAATTTCAACTCCACGTATTTCATCTCGCAATACAACTCATGTATTTCATCCATAATATTAAAACCATATTTTTACTCCATGCATTCCTTGTCAATCAATAATACCCAAAATTTTTATATCAAAATAATATATGCATAATGCATTCTATCAAATTTATGTCTATATATGTCATTAGTGTTAAACAAATAGTAAGAAAATTAACAAAATATATTAGTAAATAAATTTAAAAGTATTAATAAAACATGTCGTAATCTCGTGAATATAAATTTTTTTATATGCCGCACTAATACTTTTAGAAATTGGAAATAATTTGTCTTATTTTCCTTTTTTAGTTTTTTTATTTAGTATTCCCTTTTAATTTTTTAATAATATGTCTTATTTTCTTTTTTTGACTATTATTTCATTTTAGTTACACTACAATTATAAATAATTTTTCTTATTTTCCTTTTTTTAGTCTTTTTGATTTATTATTTCTTTTTAATTTTTTTTAATAACATGTCTTATTTTTTTTAGACTATTATTTTCTTTTAGTTACAATACACTTTGATTTAAGAAATAATAATGTAGAGAAAGAAAATTTATATTTTTATATTAATATATTGACACGTGTCACAATCTCAATTAAAATTAACACATGTCACGATCTGGTGAGTTACGATTTTGCCTACGTGTCACACTCACGTTAGGCAAAATTTAAAGTAAAATAGCTTTGATCGATTTGTGGAACTCTCGAATTCATGATTTGCTTGAATGATGTATTTTTTTTTCTTTTTTTTCTCGACTAGTTATGACATTTTTCCTTTTTTTTGTTTTTAAACGTATTGACATGAAACAAATTTTCCTTTTTTAATGATATTTTTTTTTTACAAATTTTTCCTTTTACCTTTTTTTAAAAAATTTCCCATTTACCTTTATTTAATGACATTTTTTTTTACAAATTTTTCCAATGATGTATTTTTTTCCTTTCTTTCTCGATTAGTTATGGCATTTTTTATTTTTTTTTTAAACGTATTGACATGAAACAACTTTTTCCTCCTTTTTAGTGATATTTTTTTACAAATTTTCTTTTTTACCTTTTTTCAATGACATTTTTTACAAATTTTCTGTTTTACCTTTTTTCTTTTTTTACAAATTTTTCTTTTACCTTTTTAGTGACATTTTGTTTACAAATTTTTCCCTTTTTTAATGACAATTTTTTTTACAGAATGACATTGATTTGTTTTTGTTACGTTAGGACAATATTTTTTGGCGATGATGTATTATATTTTTATATTAATATATTGACACGTGTCACAATCTCAATTAAAATTAACACATGTCACGATCTGGTGAGTTATGATTTTGCCTACGTGTCACACTCACGTTGGGCAAAATTTAAAGTAAAATAGTTTTGATCGATTTGTGGAACTCTCGAATTCATGATTTGCTTGAATGATGTATTTTTTTTTATTTTCTTTCTCGATTAGTTATGACATTTTTCCTTTTTTTGTTTTTAAATGTATTGACATGAAACAAATTTTCCTTTTTAAATGATATTTTTTTTTACAAATTTTCCCTTTTACTTTTTTTTTAATAACAGTTTTTATAAATTTTCCCATTTACCTTTATTTAATGACATTTTTTTTTACAAATTTTTCCGATGATGTATTTTTTTTCTTTCTTTCTCGATTAATTATGACATTTTTTCTTTTTTTTGTTATTAAACGTATTGACATGAAACATATTTTTTCTCTTTTTTAATGATATTTTTTACAAATTTTCACTTTTAACTTTTTTAATGACATTTTTTACAAATTTTCCCTTTTTTTAATGACAATTTTTTTTACAGAAGGACATTGACTTTTTTTGTTACGTTAGGACATTTTTTTTTACGATGATGTATTTTTCTTTTAACTTTTGGATAAAAAGAAAATATTATTTAAATTAAAATTAACTTTATACGTTAGTATATTAACACGTGTCATCATCTCAATTAAAATGACACATGTCACGATCTAATGAGTTATAATTTTGAGTGCATTCTCCTTTATATAATAAGATATCATTAGTTCAATACAACATAAATTATTTTATAAAAATACTTGTTTATTCTAAAAGAATTACAAACAAAATTAAAACAAACATTATGTTTGAGTTTCTTTTTTCCAATTTAGGATTTAGAGTGTTTTTAATATATAACTATGAGGTTTAATATTCCCAGTGTGAGTATAACCGTCGAGTAGTCTCCTCATCGAACTTTTTAATGAACCTAAAGCGTGGCACCATTTTTACTTATCAAATAAAAATGAAAGTGTTTCTTCGGGAATCGAATTCGTAGTACCAATGTTTATTTTTTACCCTAAATCTTCTTACCACTGTATATATAATTTAGATTTCTCCTATTGCAAAAAAAAAAATTGATATTGAATTTGTGTTATTATTGAAACTTTAAAATAAATAATAATTATATGTTTGAAATTTTCCAAGTGTACTATCAGATCAATAATTGATCAATTATCAGATCAATTATTGGGTCGACATCTTTACCCAATAAAAGATGGTATGGGTCAACTTTAATTTTCACTAGTGAAAATTAAATAAATGTCTTGAAAATGTGACGTGGATAACACTCTTCTTCTTATATATATCAGATTAAGTCTCACTCCCACTCACACTCACACTCACACCTCTCTTTTGTGAAAACCCTAATTTTGAAGGAAGAAAGAAAAAAAAAGTCTGAAGAAGTTGAGTGCAAGTGTTTGGTCAGTGGCCTTGGTTGGGTTACCAGCGAACAAGAACTAGAAAGTGCGTTCTCACAATTCGGCGAAATTATCGAATGTGAGATCATTAACGATCGTGATACGGGAAGATCAATGGGATTCGGATTCATTACCTTCAAGGATGAGAAATCGATGAGAGATGTAATTGAAGAGATGAACGGAAAAGAGCTCGATGGCCGTGACATCACCGTGAAGGAGGCTAAATCAAGAGGAGGCCCCGGCGGAGGAAGCGGCGACGGTGACGGGTGAGATGGTGGTTGGTAATCGAAGATTTGGTGGGTTTTGTGTTGGTTCTGTTTTCAGTTTAGACTTGGTTATGTTTTTCCCGGTTTGGTTCTGGTTATTCGGGTTTACTTTTTTTGATGTAATAAAATCGTTTAAAAGTCGTCTTTGGCTTGAAACGAAATGTTTAATCCTCGTGTTGTTCACTTAAATAATTGTAACATCCAAAAATGGAGGTTTTTTTATTTAATTGAAAATTCAACCAATTTATTTAAGTAAAAGTGTGTTTAGACAATTGAGGGGGAATTAAATAAAAACGAAAAGATTTGTAGATAAACTTTTATAGAATCACACACGTAAACACATCTTTATTCCAATGACGAAAATCTCAAACCACAAACACACAAATATATACATAATTTGACGTGATCAAGAAAACAACCACCCATAAGTGGTTGTTTACTTAGGTTTCACAAACCTCTTTATTGGATCATATTTACTAACAACACACACAACCATTTGAGAGTGATGGCATTGATTACGCGTAATTGACTGCATAGAAGTAGAGATCATCAACTCGTTCGTTGGCCGGAGTCTTACCTCCATGCATGAGAAGCCCTTTCTTTCCATAGACCGTGGCACTCGTGTAGGCGGTCCAACCACGTGTCCCCGGTTCATCTCCTCCTCCAATCTTCTCCCAAACCAATGTCTCAGTGTCCAATGCAAAACCCTCATTGGACAATATCCCGGGACCGAGATGGGCCTTTGGGTCCGGATTGGTTTCACCTCCAAATATTAATATATGTTTACCCACTACCGCACTCGCGAAAACGCTTCTCGGCGAAGGTTTTTCTCCGGTAGTCTCTACCTCATACCATTTACCAGAAGCCGGATCATAGAATTGCACATGGTTAGACTCGTAATCATTCATTCCTCCAACTTTAGTCGACGTCGCAAACCCATAAACCACCCACAACTTCCCTTGAACCACATGGAAACCAGCTCCTCCTCTTTTCTCAAACTCATCCCCAGGATCAGGTAGTTGAGCCCATTTCTCTTCATTAACGTTAAAAGCCTCGATGGTCCTAAACCGAGTCGGGGTTTTCATCACTCCTCCTTTGCTCACTCCACCGAATACATACACATTGTTTTCATCAGAAGCCATTGAATGGAAAGTACGAGCCTCGGGTCCTCCTTCTTCATCGAGCTTGGTCAAGAACTTCCACTCGTTATTAACCGTGTTGTACGAGTAAAAGTCATTGAAGTTGCGGTTTTCGTCGCGGCCTCCGAAGGCATAGAGCTTAGTACCTACGGCCACCATGCGGACGCCTAAGCAACTGGTCTTAGGGATGTCTCCGTTGGCAGGAGCGATTGACCAAGTGTGAGTGTTGAAGTCGAAGACGTAAAGGTCTTTGTCGATGGATTGGTTTGGTATTAACTCGCCACCGAAAGCGTAAAGCTTGTCTCCGATCACGGCTATGCCGTGTGAGCTTCTCTTTCCTGGTCCCTCTCCTCCTTTCTGCTTAATCTATAAAAACAAAAGCATTAAGATGATATGAAAATGATGCATGTGTTTTTATTATGTTTATTTACTATAAAACATGAGTAGTATCTTTTTCATCTTTTTCTTTTTGTGTCACGTACTTCAATTTATTAGTTAAACAGAAATATTTTTTGCATCCGTAAACTAATAAAAAACCTTTTTTTAGTTACATCATGATTAGTATCTTGATTTAAAGTTATAATATGGAACGTATCACCACGGCCGGCCAGCAAAAAAAGTGATTCAAAGCCACACACAAAAAAACAGTAATCTCTTTTATATTCATTAATAAAAATGTTGCTAGCCCTACGCTATAGCTTATCCCGCTTCTCTTCTAAACTGGGTTTGCATATCACTTCTAAAACTTCATACTGATTGAATAAGAATTCAACGTTAATTCATCAACTTCTTATTCAAGTTTTAGTTTAATTATTAAACAATTACCTTGATCCACTCGCCTTGCAGAGCCGAAGCCATAGCTGCAATATTCAATCTTTCTCGCAATATGAACTACACAAGTCTTTTTTTATTTGTTTTGTTTTGTGTCTCTTATCTTCTTTATGGTGTTATATATATAGGCCGAAAATCGACGTACGTGTTAAGATATTTTCAATTTTGGTTATGTTATAAAATTAAGGGGATAAAAAGGAATTCCGACTTGCAAAAACGGGAATCACGAAAATGGGATATGAATTTAGAAACCAAAAAAATTTCAAAAAAAAAAAAAAATTTAGAAACCAAAATAATTATTTCATTTATATCCCATTTAAAATTCAAAACGAAAATTGGACGGGACGAAATATGAATTCCCATAAAAAAAAATGAATGCAACAATCATATGAAATTATTTATTATTTTATATAATATAAAATATAATAGTTAATATCTTTAGGTAATTACATATATTAGAAAAAACAAAAAATTAAGATTAAGTTTGTGTATAATATTCTATATTTTCAATTTTAATGTGGTAAATGGATATACAACGTACTGTATACACTGTGGGTGGTGAACAACAACATACACCTACGCTGTGCAGCAAACATTGTATAATTACGATGGACTGTAAACAACGAATAGTGAATGATACAGCGAGATATATAAAAAATATTCCAAATATCTTATTTATTTATTTAATTATTTAGATAAAAAAATTTATTAATTTTAGGATTTTATAATTTCTTATAAATAAATCGTTTAGACTTTCTATTGTATTCAATTTATGATTTGATTAATGAAATTGAAAGTTCTCTCTTTATTTCTCTTATTTTCTTTCGGTATTTGTTTCGATCATTCAATAAATTTAAGAAGACTACTTTTCCGTGTATTCGAGGAATCAACGGCAAAACTAGTATTATCAACGATTCCCCTGCATTATTTGGTATAGAGAAGAGAACCATGAGATCTACTGTGTTGAACAGTTTCAAGTGATCAATGGAAAATAAACAATACATGAATAATCAATAGTACACGATCGATTATGTACGATAAAAATTTAAGAGTTAAACTGTATACGATAATAACAAGTGGTAAATAATATAGAACACATTTTAAGTTTGTTTCAAATATAGAACTATAGTTTAAATTTCTAATAATAGCAAAAATTTAATATCAAAATAATTTAAAATTTATTTATAATGGAAAAAATCTATAACTTTAATATTATAATACATAATAATGACACTAGTCTTATTTTGGATCATTCATGCTAGATGTTTAAAACCTAGAATATCTTATTTTTGTGGTGGATAACAATCTGTTGCAAATCAAATTTATTTTTATACAAAACGGTTTGTGATAAATCTGTAACGGATTTATTTTAATTTTTTCTAGTATACATTACTATTACTATAGATTAAAATTTATGAATAATGAGAAAAAAGACAATCCGGTCTATAAACAATATGCCCCTTTAGAGCAACGTCCAGGTTCCACGTCTCATAGCCACATGCAGCCGGGTACGTCAGGGGGTGGTCTTGTCAATTTTAGAGCCATGTGATCGGCAACATAATTGCCACGGAAATACACGTATGAACACGTGTGTAATTAAGAAACTTTATTTTTTATCTTATTTTTTGTTTTTTATAAATCATGGAAATTTCGCTACTTTCAATTCAATTTAATTCGAAATAGATTTTAAATATATCCAATTTAAAAACTAAATCTTCTATTCTAAAGATTGAGTCCGTAACACAAATGAACCAATTTTCTTATTTTTTTTGTCGTCAACTAATTATATTAGATCAAGAATTTAACCCACCAAAAAATACATAAAAAATAGTTGACTTCATAATAGAGGTGAAACAACACTTTTAAAAAGAGTTAAACAAATCCCATATAGGGATTACAAAGTCTAGAATTATTCAGATATCTGATTTCGAATAGTTTCCTACATCTCATTGTTTCGGTTTAAAATCGATTCGGAATATATTTACAGAAAGCATACCTCGATATATTTATTTTCCTAAACCTAATACAAGGGAGATGACAAAGCAAACAAGAAAGAATACAAACATAGCAGCTAACTTATTACACATAATCCAAAAAGCTAAAAGATAGGCACCGATTAATACTACCGTATACATAAAGTCATAAACCTTAATAAAATCATTTGTACAAGAGTAGTAACAACTAACAAGTTGCTATATTCAAACAACATGATTTAACGAAAATTAGGTAAAGCTTGAAGATAAGTTTTATTGGAAATATCAGACGTTCATATACAAAGTAACATGTAACGAAAAAATAATAATACATTTTCTAAATAATAAACTGGAATGATTTAAAGACATGAATCTCCGACACCATATTAATGGAGATCTTGTATCATCCAAACAAATTTATAATCCACTAATCTAGAAACAACGCTCCAAAGAATTGAACCCGAATTTTTACGAATTTACATCTTGAGATTTAAATTGTCATCATTCCACTTGACCACCACTTCTAAACTAGAAAAATATTTTAAAAAAAAAATTTCTACCGAGAAGACTTGAACATAAGCTTCCCAAGCACATGAGTATCACTAGACTAAATAATTATGAAATTATTTATCAATTTGGTCAAATAATTATGAAATTGATCCATATGTGAATTGGTACATTTACAAATGCATCGTCTTGTTACGTATTGTTGTTGCATACTTGAAGTTGTGCTGGTCCTACCGGATCTAGTCTAAAAGTAGATTGATTTTATCTTTGTTTCAAAAATATTCCGTCTAATCGATTATATTTCTCTTGAATATCCCTGCAGTAGTCATTTGCTACGATTAATACATAATCAATTTATTATTTTATTGTTGTCTAATTATTTTTTGTCTAGTCTGATTACCCCTATATAATTCGATTATTTTTATTAAAAAACTTATTTATTTATTTAATATATTTGACTTATAATTAAAACTGAAGATATTTTTGTGTCATTTAATCAGAAAACTAATCAATTATATTTAAAATAAATTCGTAGATTTATAAAAGACATTAAAAGTAAAAAAAACTAATCTTCAATTAATCTTTATTTAATCTCTAATTTTATTATTAGACGCTAAATTCATTTTGACCGACCAACTAACGCTCAGCAAAATTTTGAATATTGGATTTTTTATTAAAAAAAATGAAAAGTAAATAAGAAAAAGTTATCACTATAACGAAAATACCAAAAAGTCAAAAAAAACATAGCAACCTCCAAAAAGCAGAGCAAGTCCAAAAAACAGAGACGACACAACAACCCGAGCCGAGAAGCCCATTCCACAGAGGTAACAACTGGTTCCGGTCTCAAAAAGTTTTTTCAACCACAGTTTCATGCCAGTAGCAACATAAGACTGTCGACGATCTTCAACTTCGACACTACGGATAATTAGATAAGAACCTTTGTTCGCAATCGTAGATTCACACTTCATAGCTCATTCATTAATTCTTCTTAACGCATGAATCATCTTCAAAGAAATATATCGAAAGGCTGGCCACTCCGTAGGCTTTCTCACTGCACCTAGTACCTCTGAAGCCTCCAATGCGAAGATGACTCGAGAAATATGGTGATCACGTGATCTAAAAATTGAATCGGAAAACTGAAACTAGGGTTTAGTATGAAGAAGAAGAAAAAATCACGTGATCTAAAGATTATCATATGCTTTGTTAAAAATATTATCCATGCATGGGCTTTTTTATAGTTTTGATGAAATTAAATGATACGAGTACGACATATTTTGTAGATAACTTCTACACTCTATAATAGATAAGTCAATTTTATATCCCATTGACAACAAATCTCAAACCACAAACACAAAATTAATACACACATAAATGATTTTAATCAATAAAACAGCCACATATGAATGATTCGCAATATTCACCACACACACACATACACAAACCCCTGAAAGTGATCGAGAGAGCATTGACTAGTAATAAAATTTTTAATTGTTTATTTTTATGTAAATGCAAACGTAAATAAAAATTTCATCATATGTGGTTCTTTACTATCTCTCGGATAATCTGTAACGGAATTGCTCGGACAATGTTGTAAAAAGAATCTAAAACTCGCACAGAAGAAAGAAATGGATGCAAAATAATAAACATTGAGAACAAGAATGTCAGCTTCATTTAGAGAGTAAGTGAAGCTTCCTGTCATACCTGCATTAACGTTTCTTTCCATCATGTTCGATGGAAAACATTTCAAATATCATCATCAAACATAATTATATTATTAAACAAAAAAATTCTCATATAGAGATTTTGAATTGTTTTAAAGCAGTTCACTCACTTTGCAAGCACGAAAACAGCCACCAATCATGTACTCATGGCAATGGCCTCCACCGCCTTCAACTACTGCTTCAGTGAGTGAGTTTCTCACTAATATCTCTCCATCTTTGCTTCTAACGAAAATTGGACTGTCTGTTGCACCATGATTGCTTCATAGAGGGCTTTCCAAAATGAACCATAAGAACATCAACGCCATTCTTTAGGCCTCCATTGACTCTTAGGATGACACTTCTTAGTCTATTTTCGAAAAGAGCCTGAAAAAGAGAGCAACGCAAATAGAAGAAATGATTTTTTTATCAAGAGAACCGGAACATCAAAGAGAATTAGTACCACATGGTAGCTAAAAGGTTTTGTTGGTTAGTTTTTGTTAGTTCAAGTTCTCACAGCCCACCAAAGTGATGAAAGAGGAAAGAATCTTGAGGTTCAATGATAGATTTCTTGAGTATGCAAATTCTCCAACACTGTCATTGAGTTTGTGTGACACTGACCGAAGAAGAAACGGTAAATTGTCAAACGAAATAACACAAAAAATTTCCATACTCAAAGCAAATTTAGAATAGCCATATCACATATTTCCAAAATGCAATGTAGCAGTCCAGAAGGTAATACGAAGAGAAAAACATCAGCAGTCCATCAGGCATGAGAAATTTAACTACAGAGTTAAAACATATAACAATCCATTGATAAATATAGCGATAACAGCTTGAGTTTTCAGACGAACTCTCTAGATTCTAGATCCAGATTCACAGATCACAAAATCATAATGATACGTTACGCCTATGAAAAATAAACTAACAAATATCAAATCACTTACCAATAACATTCCCAAGTGCTTGTTTGCACTCCTGGCAATAGCTGATTTGAGGATATAACCGAATATGTCTCTGCATTTTTCAGGGGAAAAATATATTTTTCTTAAAAGTTAGGAAAAAAGGCATGTAAAGAAGCATAGTGAGGGAAAACCACTCACGGTTTTATTTCTTAAGCCAACGAATCCATGGGAGAGAAGGTCCTCAATGTTAAAATGATAGACCCAAGACCTTTTGTTTGTTATGTCATGGATGATAATCCCATGATTGAAACCCCACCAGAGCTAAGACTTCTTGATACTTTGCATACAAAATAAATCATTTGTCCAAACTTGTGAACAATTTGCCAAAACAAAACACTGTTTATACAAGATGGTGCTTTCATTAATGTTATTGAACTGCAACATCTTTTTCGTTTTTAAGGCTACAGACGATGAGATAACCCCAATCTTATTTACTTTTGATGACATCAGTAGGGTTTTGCTCACGCTCCTATACGTGAACCTAACAACAGACAAATCTCGAGTTTGTAAGTGAATGATATGAGTAAAAAGGAAGGTTTCTGAAAATAAAACAAAGCACGAAAGAATATGTGAGACGATTCACAGAGAAGGGTGTCCAAAATTTGATCCAAGACTGTAATGGCTATTAAACCCTAAAAAGGAAGGTGAACACGAGAAGCTGCGGAAACGGAAAGAGTTTCAGAAACTGAATCAGCAAAGAAATTGTTTGACACATGGCAGCTTCTCCAATGCTGACATGGTGCATAACTGGAGAGAGTTGGGCCAGTTGGCCATCTTTTATAGTATAGAACTTACGTTTCCACGTCATCATAACCACATGCATCCTCACTACAAGAAACGCGGTATTTAACATCGTTTGTATTGGACCTTCACGTCAGTAAGACTTAAACCAAATAGCATCGGTTGGAAAACCGTCTTAATAACGTGGGACTTAAAAGTCAAACTCTTTTTTTGTGGAGTCAAATATACAACCGACGTATGTCTTAATAAATTTTTTTAATTATTTTTATGCTATTTATTATTTTATATGTATATATACATTCTGATTAGCTAAATTTTATAATGATAACCCAAATAAAAATTTTAAATGAATATGTTTTTACATAGAATATAAATGCCACTGAAACTATAATATGATAGATACAATTTTATTATATTGTGTATCCATCTATACTTCTCTTCGTGGATTTATCTTTTTATACTCCTCTTCAAAGATTTCAAAGTGCTTCTTTTGTAACACTACTTGCCTGAAATTAGATTCAAAATATAAATTATACAATTTATACATAATATCACTAGAGATCACAAAAGCAGAAATTTTCTAGAAGCTACTAGTGATCTGGAGCGTACACGTAATCTTTCTCTCTATTTATTGGGCCGTGAAAGTTTATCAGGCTATAGCCCATTGGATCTAATTTATTTCTAATATTTTTTTTAAGCATTTTAACCTTTTTATTATATTCAGTTAATTGATTTTTTGATATTGTTTTGGTTTGAGTCCTGTTAGACAACCTACGTAACCAAACAGTAAATGAAAACATATTCGTTTTGTAATTATTAACGACTACTAAAAATTATAATAACTAGGTGATTATCCGCGCATATTTTTATCGTATAATATTTTGCTAAATTGTATTTGTGAATAATATGATATACTTTATCTTTAAGAGAAATTATTATAGAATATGTCGTTTCTTGCAATTTTTTCTGTTAATATGATTTCTTTTTTTTCGTTTCATCTCTTTGTCATATACAAACATCTGCTAAATTATTGGTTTTGAGAATTGAAGTATTTTGTTGGCATAATCTGTTTTTTCCTTTTTTTATTGAGACTAGTAGTCTATTACGTATGAACATATATAATTCCCTTTTTCGCTGGGAAATTTTTTTTAAAAATCTCAATTACATAAAGTTGGCAGATGAAAAGATGTCTCCGGAAGTAAAGCCGATGGAAAACACAATATCCCCAAAAACAAAAGCCTGAAACCATGGAAACTAATACCTAATCATGAATGGAGTTTTAAACAAAATCATATTTCTTTGGTCAACCACCTAGCCATCTTATAAAAATGATGTTGACGGAAAAGTTGCTTCTGATCCTAAATGTCCTTTGCTCAATCCCCAACCCAAACCTGTTAAATATCTTGAAATTTTCGTACAAACATGATAAACAAGATGTAATCAACCTAATAATCTTCTGAATCTGTAGGCTTGAACAAAATTCTTTGTTTGGCTTCTTCTTGGAACACTAAAAAAAAAAGAGGAAATATAGTTGAACAAACTTCTTTGTTTGGCTTCAGCTTCTTCTTTGGTTCATTGTGAATGTCTGAGATTGAAGTGAGGGTTACAGTGGAGGAAAAAAAGACGGAACAAAGGATGATCATAAAGCTGTAAATTGTAAAGATGTACGAATTCTATTTGGAAAGGGGAAGGAGATGGGTCATTTGGCAAAAAAAAAATCCACTCTAATCTGCACATGTAGCATCACAAAGCATTATAGTGGCAATTAAGTTTCTAAATGAGTCCCGTAAGATAAATATGCATCACAAAACGTAAGCCAGTGGAAGAACCATAGATGCAGTAGTCGGCACCACAAATCAGCTGTTGAAATAAGGACCTAGCCTGAAAAGATAAAATATAAAAACCAAAACTTGAACAGACAAAAAATATAACCAAAGAAATGTCGAAGAACATATAATTCAAAGTATTAGCCTTTGTAGAGAAAATGATCTCAACTTCAGTGAATCTATTGGTAGTGCGGATTCAAGCAATGAGCTCTCCTCTGGAAACATACTCCATCACAATAGCAAGATAAGTGAAGGTCGGAATAACCTTGGACGAAAATACGTGTTAAATCTAAAGACATAATCCGAGGTTTATCTTAGCATTTTAGATCTGTAAACTGTTATTCAAGATTCACAACTAACTTACATGGAAACTCCAAAGGTTTTCTCCACCTTCATCTACTATTTTTTGTTCAATTCCTACTTTGACTGTAAAGACAAGTGCAAACGAAGGTATTAAGACGACACAGAGAAAATATAATTTCAAGGATGAAGTTTCGTCTTCAATTACTGATTGTGAAAAGCTTGTAAACATAAACTCATCAATATCTTACATTGATCATGCTATATGCAGTCCACCATATGGGCCGAATGAAGAGGAAAGAAAATATTTTGCTTTACATGAAAATATCGCTCACTATTTCAAGTTTGTCGAGAAACTGAGTCTCATCTTCGTCCAGAGTGACAGGTGGTCCTGGCAATTCAAAGAAAAGGATTAGCACGTCTCTGCTTCAATGAAGTCATCAATTAAACCAAAATTGTGATTTCAGAAAGGAGAACAAAACCAAAGATCTAGCTAACTACAAGGTTTTGATTTACGCTAAAGAATCAAAATTTAAAATTATTACTTCCGAAAATTCCAAATAAACCTCACGAAAAGAGCCCAATAATAGCTATTGACAATATTTCGTCTGCTAAAAGAAATTGACCTAGCATAATTATCATTATATCTTATGGTCACCAATTATGATAATCACATGGTCAATGTTTTATCATCGAAAACTTCGCATGGTATATATTGTTTCTTATACGTCTAAAAACTTACGTCAAAATTTGGTATGTTTTTTTTTAGAGCATGTGTTCTGTCAGCAAAAGCTGAAGAATTTGGCTGTGTTATCTATTGCATTACATTTATATATTTAACATTACAAACATATTGATCTATGATGCCTAAAAATCTTAAACGTTCTTATTCATGAAACATAAGCATTGAGAAAATCACTACAAGTACAAAATGCCATTAACTCTTTTATGTTGTTAACTTAATTGAGATCAGCAGCACCATAACCATGGTCTTAGTGTACATATGAGTTCTATATCAGCACACCTATACCATATAACACAAGCATTGTCAGTAGACTAAGAATGACCTCCAAGGATATAATGAAATCCAGATTCTCTTACCAGAATAAGAACACAAAGTAAAAATAATGTTTTAGTAACTGAAGACATGAGTTGAGCAACCAGGGAAACCCGTCAACCTTCTTTGGAATATCATTATCTACTATAATAAAACCGAACCATTTGTACCGACCATAAAATTACCAACAAGTACGAAATAAAAAAAAATTATATAGTGGGATATTATTTACTCGTCTCCTATTTGAAACAAAATTAGGTTCCACAAATAAATTAAAACCAAAACCATGACCATGCTTTCTTTATAACATATTAGAAGAGATACTCATATGTGAAATGGAGTTTCATACCTAGCAATTTGAGGTTGCATGACATACCCAGGGCTCGAAGGTAGGTAGCGGTAAGGGTGATCAGAATTGTGACAAAACCAGAGGCAGAATATCGTCACAAATAAGAAGTGGAACTTGATTATGCGATTTCGAAGACTGAAACCAGTTTCAAGTAAAAAAAAGAGACAATCATCAATCTTATATAGATTGCTAGAGGCAGATGGGTCAATAATAATACTAAGACGGGGATTCTTACAGGGACGTAGATATGATTATCAACTGGCTTGTAAAACAAGAAGTCTAGAAAATAAAAGGAGAAGCATAAGGGAAATTGAGGTAGTTTAAACCCACATATTCAAAATCTCAGTACATTAATCTATCGAAGGCATCAACAGTAGAAGCGAAAGATGATATACATGAGCAAGGTTTTTTGCCTAAACTTATCTCTCTATTTATGTGGACGTATAGGGAGAAAACAAATTCAACAGCGAAGCAAAAAGCCTCGGTTTTAAAAATGTAAATATAGCTGTCGATTAAACCCTAACGTTAGAAACGAGAACTTTTTTTCCAGCAAGATAGAATCTCCTTTGCATGACTATAGACATATAAAACCGACAATACAATCCATGTACTGAGATTTCATACCTTTTGCATAACCCTAACAAGATACTATAATCCATAAAAGTCGAAACAGAGCACGCTCCAGATCGATACTGCACGGAATGATATATGTCAAGTCCACAAACTAAAAACACAAACCTGAACGGGACCAAGCAGGAGGACCAAGAAGCCGATTGTGGTTCCTGGTCACATCACACATAGATGATTAGAGTGAGTTTTTCAGAAAAGAAAAAATCCAGAACAAGTGAGGGGAACTTACCAGAAAAATTTGAGTCCATCCAAAATATTCAGGCCTATTGTTACGAGTGCAGCTCATATTGGTAACATTTAAGTGGTCACCAGATGGACAATTACAAAGCTGCAGATCACACTCCAGATCGATACTGCACGAAATGATATATGTCAAGTCCACAAACCTGAACGGGATAAAACTGCAGCTTTGTAATTGCCCATCTGGTTACCACTTAAATGTTACCAATATGAGCTGCACTCGTAACAACAGGCCTGAATACTTTGGATGGACTCAAAATTTTTTTGGTAAGTTCCCCTCACTTGTTCTGGATTTTTTCTTTTCTGAAAAACTCACTCTAATCATCTGTGTGATGTGACCAGGAACCACCATCGGCTTCTTGGTCAAAGATGTGGAGAATGAAGTGTTCTTGCAAAGAGGTAGCCCTTTCTCAACAAACTCGTTCTCATTGTAAACGTTGTTATTTGCAATATACATTCATCAATCGAAAGGTTTGTTCTCTAACTATGTTATTTTCATGAGAATCAAAAGCTCTCAAGCTTAATTGCATATATAAAAATAGAAGTAAGTCCTCTTCTTCTGAAAGCATATGTTTTTTCTCAGATCAAATGGCCAACGATGATTCCGATATGCAATTTGATAAAACATTGTAAAAGGCCAAGAATTAAAGGAAAAAAAAAGAGTAAGAGATTAAGAAGTTGTCTAGGTATTTGTAACTCCTTTCTTGCTGGAACTTTTGTCACTGCGTCCGTTAAGTCCTTACGTTTGGTTATTGACTAGGAATTCCACAACCATGCACAAGCAGCTGTCGTTTACAGTTCCACAAAATACACCAATTGTGCAACACGAATAATAAAAGACAAATTACACTTAAGTGAGGTAGAATTATCTAGATGTTTAGGTGTTACATATGAGGTGTTTTTGATATAGGCCTCTTTTCATATGTTTGGTTGTCACCTACCTACGAGGTGTTCATGATATAGGTTTTTTTCTTTAACACTATGGCAATGGACCACTTAAACTATGAGAAATGAGGTCTCTTCAGAACTTCCCTTCGGAACTTAGTTTTTTTTGGGCTTATGTCATGGTTTGTTATTTCACATGTTCTGCTTAGAAGACACTGTTCCTTTGCTTTGTAGGTTTGGTTGCAACAAATTATGAAACGACAATATCGGGAAATTAAACCTCTTGGGAGGATGACCCTCTACATCTATATATATATATATATATATATATGTGAGAGAACAACTATTGCAAAATGTCTTGAGCAATTGGAGAAATTGAGAAGTGTAGACAAAAGGCCATCCTCCCAAGAGATTTAATTTCCACGTTCGATATTTTATATATATATATAATTTCCTTCGACTACTTCTATCAAATGATTCATTTTTCCCCTCATGTATTGTCATGCTTTTCTGAGTTTTCTCTATGCTATATAGCTCCTTTCTTGTACGTGGAAGAAGGGAAAATATTGAAGGCTATATATAGAGAACTCATAAATAGATAACCATACAAGGTAGATATGGTGGTAAGCGATTGAAGATCGAGAAGGAAGAGATGAACCTCCGGACGAGAGAATGATTACAAAGAGAAAGACAACAGAGGGACTATCATGTGCTAATGAAATGGAATGGCAGATTAGTTAAACTTTTTTTATTGTGAAATTAGTCATGCACGGAATAGTCGAGCTTCAAAACCAATCAAACTTTCTTTATCCAAAAAAAACACAATAAAACTAAAATATCAAACTCGCAAAATTGTTTTGGAATAAATGTATGTATTGCATGATTTATTAATAAAGCTTAGTTTTGTTTGATTTAAAAATGCAACTAAAAATTGTAAAGCAAATGCAAAGTGTATTATTCTTAAAGAAATAAATCCGCACGTATGCGCGGGTAATCAACTAATTTAATTAATGTTTAGAGTCGTCATAACCCAAACATAGATCATATGGTGAAAACTAGGCCCGGATATTCGGTTCGGTTCCAGATTTTTCGGATAGAGGAGTTTATGACCTATATAGGTATCAAAACAGTTTCGGTTCGGATCGGTTCGGTTCCTATCGGTTCCGGATCGGTTCGATTCTAAATTTTCAGAACCAAAAATTATCCAAAAACTTTCCGTTCCTATTCGGTTCGGTTCGGTTTAATTCTGGATATTTTTTACCCAAAAATATCCGAAAATACCTAAAAATATCCAAAAAATAATATTAAAAAATCTATAAAATTGAAATAATACACATAAATTGGTTATTTTATCCGAATTAACCGAAAAATAACAAAGAAAAAATTGTAAAATTTACACGAACTACCCAAACATACCCAACCTAAAACCAAAATATCTATATATTAATATATGTTTCGGGTATTTCAGATACCCGTTCAGTTCCGATTCTTCGACTCTAGACATAAGATTCATCAGTTATTTTGAAAAAATCGGTTTGGATAATATCGAGTCGATTCCGAGTTTTTTGTCCAACCCTACTGAAAACATTGTGTTAAGGATCACATCTCAAGAAAACATAAAATATAATGTGTGGCAGTAACAAAATGACCTCTCGAATTGTCCTTTAGCTGCAGCTCCACGCTGAGAAGAAGAGGATTGCGAAGATTCGGATTTTGTTGGACGAGCATTCAAATTGGATCTGATGTGGTCGGAACCAATGCAACTTATTCATTGGTTCCGAAGACATGGCGGAGAGTTGCGGTAGTGGTTGTTATCCGCTGATAGATCTGATGTGGTCGGAACCAATGCAACTTATTCAGATCATTGTTGCAGCAATGAATGAGGCGGCGGCAATGGATGAGAACGCAAATCCCGGACCCGGTCGAAAACCCCGAGCACGAGGAAGCGGAAGCTACTAAAAAGGCAGAGGATGAGGCGTAGAACAAATTCTCACATTTTGAACAGATTATAGCTGCTCCACGCCATGTTCATGTGGATCTCTCCATTGATGACCGTAACTTTGGAGTGCACGTACTCTTTTGCTTACGAAAATGCCCTGAGGATTTTCCCCCAAGGTTTCAATATGAACGCCTTCAAACCAAAGCTCCAAACCGCGTTTAGGAGGGTTTTCATGAGGAACTATAGAATTTTGGGTGTGTATGGAGCCGATACTGTTACTGCTTTCTGAAATGTGTCAAACTTTGACTCTCTTACTAAAGCGAATGGCTACAATATTTTTAATATAAAGGGAAGAGACTCAAAGTGCAGCTGCGCGAGAAATGTTACATACGACCCCAAAGTGATCTACGAAAGAACGTCGGATCGTGCTTGTGATATGATCTCATAAAAAATGAGCTCCTATCCAACTTGGGTCGATCATTCTCCAGATTTATATTGTAACATTTTATTGATATCTCGCGACCGAGATTTTGAGAGTGTTATGCGTAGGTTAAAACGCAGAGAAGTTATGGTCATATTACATATCCCGGAGATGATATTAAGTATGCTTTACCATATCTCTTATGTTCTGCATCTCCAAACTACGTAATGAAATTCAAATGTGGAAGACTTCCCGCGCTTGAATTTTATTACGTAGTTTGGAGAGACACAATTTAATAGATATGATAAAACAACATGCTTAGTTTCATCCCCGGTATATGCTAACATTACTGTAACTCTTTTGCGTTTTAACCTATGCATAGCACTCCCTAAATCTCGGTCGGGAGATCAATAAAACGTTACAAGATAAACTCGGAGAATGAGCGACCCAAGTTGGATAGGAGCTCATTTCCTATGAGATCATATCACAATCACAATTCGCCGTTCTTTCGTATATCACTTTGGAGCCGTATGTAACATTTCTCCCACAACCAATGCACTTTAAGTGTCTTCCATGTATGTCGAAAAGATTGTAGCCATTTCGTAAATAAAGAACCTCTAAGTTTATCACATTCCAGAAATCACTAAAGGTACCGGTTCCGGACACCCCCAACACTCTAAAGTCTTTCTTGAAAACTCTCCTAAACGCGGTTTGGAACTTTGATTTGAAGGCAGTCATACTGCAATTCTTGGAAAAATCCCACAAGGCATTTTCGTAATCAAAAAATACTTGCACCTCAAATTCGCAGTCGGAGAGATTCACAGGAACAAGGCGTGGAGCAGCTGTTATCTGTTCAAAAAGTGAGAGCTTGTTCCACGCCTCTTCCGCTGTTTTTTTAGCAGCAGAAGCTTCTTCTGCCCTTCTTAGTGCTGCTGCTTTCCATCGTGCGTTTTATCCGGGTTTTGCATTCTCATCCGGGTTTTGCGCTTTCATCCGCTTCCACCGCCTCATTCATTGCTGCAACAAAAGAACTTTCATGGTATAGAGGATCCTTCACTAGTATCACTAATATCGGAATCATCGTCCTTAGAATTATCATCTTCACTTATGGTAGGGGGTATAGGGGATCCTCCACTTACTAGGCTTGTCCAACGCCATACAATGAAACTAGATAGTACCTTTGATGGGTATGCGCACTTGTCTTCTTCATCACCAAACACTACTAAGAGAAGAATGTAATCTCTTTTTTCCACCTTTTATGTCTTCCTCTGGCATGCCTTTTATGATTAACATGAGATTTGCTTGAGGATCCATACGTGTATAATCAACCATATCCACTAATATTTTATTTACATACAGACATAAATAGATCTGCTCATTTCGAATCGAATAAACTCTTACCCGGCTCAAATTACCTAATCCTTTCGGGTAAGGGTAATTGATATTACCCGTTCGGATAACGATAATTTATTTTAACGAGTAAAGATAAAGATCGGATAATTACTTTGGATACCCGATTACCTATTTAGATAATTAAAAATTTTAAATCATATAAATTTACTTAAATCCTATATATAAATTTTTTAAATTATATAAATTATCATCCGATAATTTTAGAAATGGATTCTTAGAACATTTTTCAAAATTATTATTAAGGGTTGAGATCTTGTCCAAGAAACTACTTTCTTTTCAGCCGTCGGATCTCTCGTGGTTTGCTAAATTTCGATTCTGCCCCTTTTCACACACCCAATTATCGGATGGTTTTTTTTTTTCGTCGTCTCAGATTTTCCATTGAAAACCCTTTAAAGGGCCAAATTCTACAAGTGATGCAAGAGGATCCGAGCAAAATTGAAGGAGAAGAAGTTTCACCTCTTTCACCAGAATAGATAGTATCAGGTTTGACTATCTCTCTCTGAAAGATTTCGAGGAGAGAAGAGAAAGTATCGGATGGTAATAATTAGTATTTATCAATTTAGGAATAGAGAAAATAATAAAAATATCTCTTTTTGTTTCAATTTGAGTTTTGTAATTCACATAAACAAGTCATTTGAGTTGCATTCGTCTATGGTCTGCTTGCTCTCTGCTCTGTTTAATCTCTCCACTTACTCTGACAATATACTTCTGAAACCAAGGCCACTGAGCACAAACCTTACAATCACAAGAGGAAGATATGTTTTAGTTATGCGATAGTGCTAAGGGAACTTTTGACTGGTGATGTAAGAATCTAATCACCATTCTTTCACGCTAATTGAAGATACTGATGTGTGAGATTCTCAGAGCAGGTTGTAGATGAGGACCTTGGCAAGGACAACCAATGTCTCATTGGTTGTACTAGGGAAATCACATGAGATAAAGCAAATTTCGATATAAGCATTGTTTTTGGGTTTGAGATAAATGTAAAACTAAAAAAGCATTGTTTTTGAGTTTGATGCAGATAATGATACAAAAACCTTATTGGTGTTTTTTGACTAAGAGAACTATATGTTGGTCCTTTGGTAGCTCCATGTTCAACCATGGCAAGGAAGTAGATGATCTTCCAAGGGGGAAAATCCGACCTTAGTAGTTTATGGTTTGGCACCAACATCCGGGCACTTTCATACATAAATCCACACCATGAGTATATATATATATAGGTTTAGACCCAGAGGAGGAAGAACTTGTTTCGACAAGCTTGTAACTTATTTTATTGATGATGGGACGGTGCATTATTATTAACCAGTGCCATAAAAACTAGGTTCATTTGTTCTCTTGTTATAAAAACACTTGTATACTCAAGTAAACTGCAAATAATTTGAACACAAAGACTAGTTTTAGAGAATCAAGATGAAAAGTTACACAAACCCAAAGCCTTTTGACTAGGAGAACATTGTACCACCCACAGCAGAGTGTTTTTTGTGATTAACATCAAACTTATTGGTGTAAAATCATTACCAGTTGTTCATGTCAACTGCAAATCATTTGATCAGAACCAGCATCATCAGATATCTTGTGACGTTTAGGCGAGCTTCCCTCGTCGTCACAAGTATCAGAATCATCCTCTTCATCATCTTCATCCTCCTCATCCGGGGGTATAGGGGGTCCTCCACTTACTAGGCTTGTCCAACGCCATACGGTGAAACTAGATAGTACATCTGATGGGTATGCGCGCTTGTCTTCATCTTCATCACCCACTACTAAGAAAAGATTGTAATTTCCACCTCTTCAATGATGCTGACGAACTCCGTGTCTTCCTCTGGCATGCCTTTCATGATTAACATGAGATTTGCTTGAGGATCCATACATATAAAATCAACCATGTCCACTAATATGTTATTAAGTCTCGCATATCTGCTGGCTGGAAAAATACATATAAACAAACAGACATCAAATGATTGATAAGTAGTAAAACAGACATCATGCCGGGTTTTTCCGATTTATTCCATAATATTACAAGAAGAAAAAAAAATATGCATGCTTGTTGGTGTTTGCCCAAATGAACCTTGGAATCATAATGTGTAAAAACAGTTGTTTCTCAATGTGGAAATAGGTTTTCTAACAGCTTTTATATGCATTTTGGAAATCTAGGTTAACAAACCAAAGGCTCTTTTGATGATCATTCCTGAGATTGATAAAACATAGATTATTTTCCACACAGAGAACAAGGATCCGTCTGAATGTCCTGTGGTGGTTGTCGATTGACCTGTGGTAGTGGTCGATATACTAGGCTATGGTCTAGAGGATATCCTCCGGCACATAGGTCACTCCAAAGCCATACTGTGTAGTTGCACTCCAATGGCATCTTTTCTAGTTGGTAGTCATCAGGCACTGCTAAGAGAACATTGTAGCATCTCGAATTCATAACTCCAAGATAATAGGCGAACCCAGTGTCGTCGTCATCGTCAGCCGGCATCATGTTTTTTGCGATTACCATCAGGTTTGTTAGTCCACAAGTACGATTGTCCGCTGCCCAAAAATGCATGTCCACTAACATCCTATGCATTCTAGCACGTTTAGAGCCTGTAAATGCAAATAATCAAAGATTACATTACAGAAATATATAAGTAATAAGTAATACTCCCTCTGTTCCTAAAATATTGATGTTCTTAAAAAGTAAAGGAAAGCTTAACCTCTGGATACAAAGGTGATTCCGGCATTCTTATAGTATTCATCGTCCGGTTTCTTATCACCATAAGCCGTAATTGACACTTTACCAAGATAGCCCGCATTAGCAAGACCTAATCTGATATTCTGATTAAACGAAACAATATCGGTGAGTGCGAAATGCTCCACGTCCCAGTAGACGACTGTTTCAGCACCTGCGAGGTTTCACAAAACATAAACAAATACGAAAATAAAATAAAATCGATTAGAGATGAAATCTAAGACAAACAATTTCCAGCAAGAGATAGATATTTTTTTTTTTTTTTTTTGTTAACCGTGGGGATCCCAAAGCTTTGTAGGCCGAAAGACTAATCCCACGTTTCACCGCATATTTCTCTGTGGTGGCCAAGAATCGAAACCGGGTGGCGAAACTCACAGCCGTGAGCCCATTACCACCAGGCCACGACCGCCTGGTTGAGATAGATATCTTACTAGCGAATGTTTCGCGTATTTCCTTCGTATTCATGACTAAGACGCAGACATCCATTGTGTCGACGGAGATGGAGAAAAGTGGAGATTTGGAGAAGAAAAGAAAAACAATTTAGGGTTAGCATCAAGGATGGGAGACGAATCATATTAAGGGTTGAGATCTTGTTCGGATGGTAATAATTAGTAATTATCAATTTAGGAATAGAGAAAATAATAATTAAAAATTCTTTAATGCCGTGAATTTTTTTTATGGAAAAAAAGTTAACTGAACCTAGAGAGCATGCCCATTTGTAAGGATGGTTTCAGTTTTCGGTTCCGTTACGATTCGTTTCTTGGATTTTGAAAAATTCAAACCATATAAAAATTATTTGTATTTCGGTTTGGTTATGGTTCAGTTTTTTCGAATTTTCGGTTTTACAAAAACTCAAACCATATAAAAACTATTTGTATTTCGGTTAAATTTCGGTTTTTTCCAATTTATTCCTTAATATTACAAAAAAAAACAAAATATGCAACATAAATTGCAGATAAAATATTAAAGTATATCAAAGTTATCAAAAACCTAATTAGGAGGGAGATGAAAAATTCTTGATAATTTTAGTTCTAGTTTGTTTTTAAGATTTTTTTTTTTTTTTATAATCGTTTCTTTTTCAATAACTAGCTAAATAAACTTAACAAAATTAATATTATAAAATTAATTTAAAAACCCTAAAATCCGAACGGTTTTAAACTATAAATTAATATAAATATTTTTTATTGTCTATATTTTTTAAAAAACAAAATTATTTAAAATCATAAATACCTTAAAATTCATACAGTTTCTTCTAAATTTATTTATTTATTTAAAATTTCTCAAACTCATCTCCCTGATCAGGTAGCTGAGACCATTTCCCATCAACAATGTTAAACGCCTCGATCGTCCTAAACCGCACCGGGGTTGTCATGAGCCCTCCTTTGCTCACTCCACCGAATACATACACATTGGTTTCATCAGAAGCCATTGAATGGACAGTACGAGCCTCGGGTCCTCCTACTGAGTTATGGAAATCTGATGATTTATTATTGACAGTGATACTCTCTTTATATACACAGAGGAGGAGCTCTTGTTACAACGGTAAAGAATATACAAGAGTAATTACAGGGCTGATTAGATATTTAGATCAATTAGAGGAGGTGTTTTGATCTGTTGTATATCGTGTTTCCTTATTCTATCACTTTCTTCATCAAGCTTGGTCAAGAACTTCCACTCGTTTTTAACCGTGTCGTACGAGTAAAAGTCGTTGAAGTTGCGGTTTTCGTCGCGGCCTCCGAAGGTCTAGTTCCTACGGCTGCCATGCGGACGCCTAAGCAACTGATCATAGGGATATCTCCTTTGGCTAGAGCGATTGACCAAGGGTGAGTTTTGAAGTCGAAAACGTAAAGATCTTTGTCGATGGATTGGTTTGGTATTAACTCGCCACCAAAAGCGTAAAGCTTGTCTCGGATCACGGCTATGCCGTGTGAGCTTCTCTTTACTGGTCCTTCTCCTTTCTGCTCAATCTACAAAACAAAAGTATAAAGATGATGAAAATGTTGTTTATTTTGCTTATTTACTATAAAACATGATTAGTATTTTTTTTTTTTTTGTTACATCATGATTAGTATCTTGATTTAACGAATTACTTATAATACGGAACATATAAGTTGTAAATCTTCAAATTGATTGAATAAGAATATTCAACGTTAGTTCATCAACTTGTCATTCAAAATTTAGTTAATTAATTTACAATTACCTTGATCCATTCGACTTGCAAAGTGGGAGCCATAGCTGCAATATTCAATCTTTCTCGCAATATAAATTACAAAAGGTTGTAAGGGTTATTTTTGTGCCTCCATCGATGTGTTCTCTTAGCTTGATAAATTACAAAAGGTTGTAAGGGTTATCTTTCTCGCAATATAAATTACAAAAGGCTAACTCCAAATACTGAGGAGATTATAAACCAAAGGTTCGGAACTCCCATAATTTATCCAAAAAACATAAAATAAACTACAAAAGACTTGTTTTGTGTTCTCTTAGCTTCTTTGCATGGTGTTCAATATATAGGCCGAGATCACTACAACAAACAAAGTAGATGAGTCACTTATTTTATTTGTTTATCAGTTATAATTGATGTAACATTATATAACCGGTGATGCAAATATTTTCATCAGTTTTTATAATATATTATAAATTATGCAACTTATACCATATAAAAATCAAATTATAGTAGATATATATCGAAAAATAGTAAGTAGTGTATAAAAAAATATAGCCTAAAGTGTATTTACAAAAAATGGATTAGATATACGGATAATCGATAGGAACATCTTCAAGTATTTTAAATCATAACCCAATTTTTTTCTAAATCAAATAAAAATCGAACTCAACTATTTTGGGTAATTATGTGTAGGTGTGTCTATCAAAAGTATCGAAAAAGATAATAATGGCTACATATCAAAAATAGACAATTCATATATTTAAAAATAATACTCAAGTTTAGCTTTAGAAAAACAAGATTAAAATTTTGGAGATTTTTTTGGTTGACGAAATTTTAGAGATAAAAGATGGGATTTGGGTAACTAATACAATTTTCATACTTTTAAAAATTTGAAAAACCGCTTGTGGACGGCACATCCATTGTTTGAGACATAACCACATGCATCCGGGTCCAGTGTCAGGAGTGGTTTTATCCATCATCATAGAGCCACGGAAACACGAATATGAAACACGTGTGTTATTAGAGAAAAAGTTTGTTTTAAGGTGAAGTGTGGATAGAAATTACAATATTTAACAAAAATAAAAATATATATATATATATATAATTATTACTAAATCGAAGATATTTTATTATATAAAAGAGAATGCACTCAAAATTATAATTCATTAGATCGTGACATATGTCATTTTAATTGAGATGATGACACGTGTTAATATACTAATGTAGAAAGTTAATTTTAATTTAAATAATATTTCTTTTTTATCTAAAAGTTAAAAGAAAAATACACCATGGTAAAAAAAAATGTCTTAACGTAACAAAAAAAAATCAATGTCTTTCTGTAAAAAATCGTCATTAAAAAAAAAAAAAATTTGTAAACAAAATGTCACTAAAAAAGTAAAAAGAAAATTTGTAAAAAATATCATTACAAAAAGGTAAAAGAGAAAATTTGTAAAAAATATCATTAAAAAAGAAAAAAATTTGTTTCATGTCAATACGTTTAAAAACAAAAAAAGGAAAAATACCATAACTAATCAAGAAAGAAAAAAAAATACATCATTGGAAAAATTTGTAAAAAAAAATGTCATTAAATAAAGGTAAATGGAAAAATTTGTAAAAAATGTTATTAAAAAAGCTAAAAAAAAAAATTATCATTAAAAAGGAAAATTTGTTTCATATCAATACGTTTAAAAACAAAAAAAAAGAAAAATGTCATAATTAATCGAGAAAGAAAAAAAAAAAAAAATACATCATTCAAGCAAATCATGAATTCAAGAGTTCCACAAATCGGTCAAAACTATTTTACTTTAAATTTTGCCCAACGTGAGTGTGACACGTAGGCAAAATCGTAACTTACCAGATCGTGACATGTGTTAATTTTAATTGAGATTGTGGCACATGTCAATATATTAATATAAAAATATAAATTTTCTTTCTCTACATTATTTATTGACTACTAAAAGGAAATAATAGTCAATAAGATATGTTATTAAAAAAAAACAAAGGAAATAGTAAATCAAAAAGACTAAAAAAAGGAAAATAAGACAAATTATTTATAATTGTAGTGTAACTAAAATGAAATAATAGTCAAAAAAAGAAAATAAAACATATTATTAAAAAATTAAAAGGAAATACTAAATAAAAAACTAAAAAAGGAAAATAAGACAAATTATTTCCAATCTCTAAAAGTATTAGTGCGGCATATAAAAAATTGATATTCATGAGATTACGACCTGTTTTGTTAATACTTTTAAATTTATTTACTAATATATTTTTTTAATTTTCTTACTATTTGTTTAACACTAATGACATATATAAACATAAATTTGATAGTGCATTATGCATATATTATTTTGATATGAAAATTTTGGGTATTATTGATTGACAAGGAATGCATGGAGTAAAAATATAATTTTAATATTATGGATGAAATACATGAGTTGTATTGTGAGCTGAAATACGTGGAGTTGAAGTTCAGTTTGAAACAAAGTTACTAATCAACATATAAAATAAGTGTGCAAGTAACAATCAAAATCTAAATATTTACATCAAGAAGATTTAACATATATTTCTTACATTTTCATAAATTTTACCTTTATGAAATTTAATCGATTACCGACAAGTTTTACTTTATTTTTTATCATTTATAAATAAGTTATAATTAAAACTGCGCGTATTACGCGGATCCTAATCTAGTTATTATATAAAGTTTGATGCGTCAAACATTGTAATTAACACGATCATGACATGTGGCATTCGATAGATAAAATTTTGATACGCGTAAATTTCTTTTCTAATTAGTTTTTGCCACGTGTCAAAATAGTTTTATATATTTAAAAAATAATATTATTATATTTTTGAATTAGATTACAAAAATAAATTAAATTTTGTTTTCATTAATTCTTTTTTTTAAAGTTTGATACTTTTTTTGCTAATTAGTAAATTTTAAATATATATATATATGAGTAAATAAATAATAAAAAATAAACCTAATTTAAATAGGAATAGTAAAAACATAAATATTAAGAAAATATGACATTTTTTCTAGCATAGACAAAACGAGGGATAATGAAACGATAAGGCGATTAGAAGTTTAAATATTTCGTAGATCAACCATTAATATTAGCCACAAAATTTTATCAGTTTATTTGCTTAACAAATTATATGTTGTTTCATATATTACATGACACAAATAGAGGTAACTCAATTGATTATAACGTATATCCAATAACAAGATTTTTGCGAATATATTATATATATTTTTTGTTTGTGTTGGTAGATGTTATTCATCGTTTCTATTGTACTAAATTAATGGTATGGTCATCTTTTTATAACTAAAAATGGAGAACCTCCTAAAGTATCTATTTATGAAATCAAATGACTAGATGTCACGATTTATACATCTAAGACGAAAGAGAATCCAGGAAGACCTTTCTTCCGTTATTTAACCAAATGCGATGTAAGTTGTGGTTTAGCATCATATTTTTATCAAGTTGATTCGATTTTAATCAACAGAGAACTTACAATCATTAAATTTTTTTTGTGCACTAGGATCATCTGTTTAAATGGGTGGAGGATGTCGTGTATGAGGAGATTGTAGATGGTTTACCAAAATTAGGAGTCTTTGAAAGTGAGATTAGCAATGCCAAATCCGTGGTTGAAGAGTTAAAAGCTACGATCCAAGAATTGAAAGAAGATGTGACCGCTTCAAGAGCCGTCTCCTGTTTTGTATTCTCTCTTGATGTCAAGAGCCATCTCCTGTTTTGTAAGTTTCGGATTCACTCTCAATCTTTCCGAGAACAACCAAGCAATTGTTGACCGCTTCAACATCTTAGAGTACCATGATCTAACGCATATATGGTTATCCACATAGACCTTTATTTGCATCTTATGTTTCCTCTTCTCATATGAGCAATAGACTCTCCACGGGCATTTGACATCAGTGTCAGAACACTTTGCACCAACCTTCATAGCCTGAGACCTATAGAGCTTAATGTCGTATCTAGTTTTCAGAGAATATCTCAGAACCGCAATCTTGAAATCATCTGTAACTCTTCCCCAACGCTAGTAGCTCATCGGGATCTTCATTCTCTCTACGCTCTGTCTCTTCGTCGTCTTTATCTTCGTCGCTAGATGACAAAGGATCTGGAATCCTCTCATCATCTCATATATCATCTCCACTATCTGCATCACTCTCACTTTCCTCATCTCTCGCAGCCTCTCCAAAGTCATCTTCTAAGTTTCCTTCTTCTTCGACACCTAAACCGTTCATGCCTTCCTCATCAGCTTTTTCATCATCCACCATCTCATCAACCGCATCGCAATCATCGTCACCAGCAACCGCGCGGTCATCTCCACTGTCTGCCTCACGTTCACGTTCTTCATATCCAGTTTCTTCCCACTGTGGGATTCGCTCGTATGACTTCTCCATCTCCGAACACAACCTCAGGTGCTTCTCGTTGGAAGCTTTTTGCATCTTCCTTTCATCATTTAACAAGACGAAATCGAGAGAGAATAACTTCTAAGAAGAAATCGAACCAAGAGGAAGGAGGAGTGAAATCGAATTGGAAATTTTTAGAGAATTAAGGTTTATGTTCGTTTACCAATTAATGTTATATACAAATAATTTTCATAAATTTAACGAAAGTCACAGCAGCTCAATGGTATAAAGCTCATTTTTGAATAACAGGTCATGAGTTCGATCTTCTGTTTCGCAAAATCTATGTTTTTGTACAAAAAAAATCCAAACGACGTCGTTCTACTTAACTGTGTTTATCAACGGATAATTAACTCCGTTTTTTGGTTCCGTTAAACGACATGCCTAAATTAACTCAGTCAACAAAAGTTCAGGATTTTTAAAATAAGTCAACAAAAATTGGGGATCTAAATACTCCACGCCAAAATTCATGCTTTAAATGGCCGAAATTTGGAAGTTGAGGATTTTTATGACGTTTTCCCAATTTCATTCCAATTAACGCGACGAAAATTGGGACTGAGAGCATGAGGGATTCAGATCTATTCGAGACGAAGGGAAACTGAATCCCACCGCCGTCTTGATCGCTTTCTCAATCTCACATCGTTCTTCTGCTCTTGCATCCACGCTTCTCTCGTAATGCTACTGATCGTCACCGTGAAGCTGATTGCTTTCCCCTGTGAACTGAACTGATGTGAATCCCCGTTTCGTGTTTGTTTTGCAGTAACGAGTCAGGCGAACACAGCGAATGAACCCGAATCCAGTCGTAAAGCAAAACGGAATGCATCAAGGGAAGAAGAAAAGGAAGAGACGTATAACAAGCTCTCGCCTTTTCAGAAGATAAGAAGAGATACAAGCTTTGTTCCTGTGAATCTCTCCTATGATGACCGCGACTTGGGGGTTCATGTTCTATTCGACTATGAAAACGCCTTAAGGGATTTCCCCCCAGGTTACAATTTGAGAGCCTTCAAACTACAGCTCCAAGCCATGCTTAGGAGGTTTTTCGGGAGAAAATATACGATTTTGGGCGTCTACGGAGCGGGTACACTTACCGCTTTCAAGAATGTGACATATTTACACTCTCTTACTCCTCAGGCTGGCTACATTCTACAAGACATAAACGAAAGAAGATTCTCAAAGTGTGCATGCGGGGAAATTGCTACACACGGCCCTGTGACCTCCAAAGTGAGCTTCGAAAGAGCTTCGGATCGTGCTTGTGATATGATATCACAGGAAATGAGCTCATATCCAAATCGGGTCGGTCATTCTCCTGGTTTAACTTGCAATGTTTTATTAATTTCTGGCAACCAAGATTTTGGGAGTGCTATGCGTAGGTTAACACGCAGAGGAGTTACAATCATGTTAGCATATACGGAAAATGATATTAAGTATGATGCTACATCATACAACATACTTAGTATCATTTTTCGTATATGCTAACATGATTGTAACCCATCTGCGTGTTAACCTACGCATAGTACTCCCAAAATCTTGGTTACCAGAAATTAATAAAACATTGCAAGGTAAACTAGGAGAATGACCGACCCGAGTTGGATAGGAGCTCATTTCCTGTGATATCATATCACAAGCACGAACCAAAACTTTTTCGAAGGTCACTTTGGAGGTCACGGGGCCGTGTGTAGCAATTTTTCCGCATGCACACTTTGAGAATCTTCTTTCATTTATGTCTTCTAGAATGTAGACAGCCTGTGGAGTAAAAGAGTGTAAATATATCACATTCTTGAAAGCGATAAGTGTACCCGCTCCGTAGACTCTCAAAATTGTATATTTCCTCCCGAAAAACCTCCTGAGCATGGCTTGGAGCTGTAGTTTGAAGGCTCTCAAATTGTAACCTGGGGAAATCCCTCAAGGCGTTTTCATAGTCAAAGAAAACATACACCCCCAAGTCGCGGTCATTGTAGGAGATATTCACAGGAACAAAGCTTGTATCTCTTCTTATCTTCTGAAAAGGCGAGAGCTTGTTATACGTCTCTTCCTCTGCCCTTTGAGCAGCTTCCTTTTCTTTTTCCCTTGATGCATTATGTTTTGCTTTTCGACTGGATCCGGGTTCATTCGCTGTGTTCGCCTGACTCATTGCTGCAAAACAAACACGAAACAGGGATTCACATCATATCAGTTCAGTTCACCGGGGAAAGCAATCAGCTTCACGGTGACGATCAGTAGCATTACCAGAGAAGCGTGGATGCGAGAGCAAGAGCAGAAGAACGATGTGAGATTGAGAAAGCGATCAAGACGGCGGTGGGATTCAGTTTCCCTTCGTCTCGAATAGATCTGAATCCCTCATGCTCTCAGTCCCAATTCTCGTCGCGTTAATTGGAATGAAATTGGGAAAAACGTCATAAAAATCCTCAACTTCCAAATTTCGGCCATTTAAAGCATGAATTTTGGCGTTGACCATTTAAATCCCCAAATTTTGTTGACTTATTTTAAAAATCCTGAACTTTTGTTGACAGAGCCAATTTAGACATGTCGTTTAACGGAACCAAAAACGGAGTTAATTATCCGTTGATAAACACAGTTAAGTAGAACGACGTCGTTTGAATTTTTTTGTAAAAAAACATAAATTTTTCGAAACAGAGGATCGAACTCATGACCTCTAATTCAAAAATGAGCTTTATACCATTGAGGTACTGTGACTTTCATTAAATTTATGAAAACTATTTGTATATAACATTAAAAGCTAAACGAACATAAACCCTAATTCTCTAAAAATCTCCAATTCGATTTCACTCCTCCTTCCTCTTGGTTTGATTTCTTCTTAGAATCACCCCCCCCCTCCCCAATTCGATTTCTCTCTCCCCAATTTGATTTCTCTCTCTCTAGGATTTTCTACTCACGATTTCGTCTTGTTAAATGACGAAAGGAAGACGCAAAAAGCTTCCAACGAGTCGACGAGAAGCACCAGAGATTGTGTTCGGAGATGGAGAAGTCATACGAATTGAAGCCCCTCCACAGCTTCGAATCCCACAGTGGGAAGAAATTGGAGATGAAGAACGTGAACGTGAACGTAAGGCAGACAATGGAGATGACTGCGCGGACGATGATTGTGATGCGGTTGATGAGATGATGGATGATGAAGAAGCGGATGAAGAAGGCATGAACGGTTTAGGTGTCGAAGAAGAAGGAAACTTAAAAGATGACTTTGGAGAAGCTGCGAGAGATGAGGAAAGTGAAAGTGATGTAGACAGTGGAGATGATATATGGGATGATGAGAGGATTCCAGATCCTTTGTCATCTAGCGACGAAGATGAAGACGACGAAGAGACAGAGCGAAAACGTAGAGAGAATGAAGATCCCGATGAGCTACTAGCGTTGAGAAAGAGTTACAATTCTACAGATGATTTCAAGATTGCGATTCTGAGATATTCTCTGAAAACTAGATACGACATTAAGCTCTATAGGTCTCAGGCTATGAAGGTTGGTGCAAAGTGTTCTGACACTGATGTCAAATGCCCGTGGAGAGTGTATTGCTCATATGAGAAAAGAAAACATAAGATGCAAATAAAGGTCTATGTGGATAACCATATATGCGTTAGATCAAGTACTCTAAGATGTTGAAGCGGTTAACAATTGCTTGGTTGTTCTCGGAAAGATTGAGAGTGAATCTGAGACTTACAAAACAGGAGATGGCTCTTGACATCAAGGGAGAATACAATTTGCAACCGCCTATGACGCATTTCCAAATTATGAGAAGACCAGCCTTAATTTCATCTTTAGTCATTCTGATTTGGCTTTCTCCTTCAACTATCTTCCTATAAGAGTTCCTCTCTGTGTGATAAGTGTTAACGTGACCAATATAATTTTGGAGGTAATGTTTTCAATGATATCTCAAGTTATTTTGTTTTAATTTATTTCAATTTGTATTTCAATTTTTTGTTTTGTTTTGTCCAGTTAAATTGAAATACAAATTGAAATAAATTAAAATTAACAAATCACCTAATTTACAAAGTGAAAAACAAAGAAATAAAATTAACAAATCACCTAATTTACAAAGAAATGACATGGTTGTGGCGATACTAAAGAAACAGGAGATTGTGATCTACCAACTATGATCCCTACACGATTCCCTCTCTTGGAGATACCAAACTCAACAGCAACAATCTAGACCAGAGGAACTATTATCCTTTCTACTAAACGACCTAAGATCCAAACCACTTGGTACCATTACAAAACCCAGAAAACGAGAATGATCCTGAGTAGTTTCTTTCTTTACCTTGGAACAGCTTGATGGGCTTCCTGTAAATGACTCGCCCTTCGCTTCGACTCACTGTGTCAGTCAATTGAATCGATGACTGAGCCAGCAAGTGAATCTCCAAACTTGTAGCTTCCACTTGCTCCTGTAAATGGCTCGATTTTTATAGCATCAAGGATGGGAGACTCTTATTAAGGGTTGAGATCTTGTCCAAGAAACTACTTTCTTTTCAGCCGTCGGATCTCTCATCGCTAAATCTCGATTCTGTCCCTCATCACACACCCAATTGTCAGATGGTAATAATAATTAGTTTTTATCAATTTAGGAATAGAGACAAATATATAAATATTTCTTTATTGCCGTGAACTTTTTTTATGGACAAAAAAATTAACCCAACTTGTAGCTTCCACTTGCTTCGAATCTCAAAACTTGCTTGGATCTAGGGTTGTATAGAAACACTCCGGCTGAAGTAGAAGGTTCTCAAATGACCAACAACTCAGTGTTTAGAGCAAAACGGCTGCGCTTCAACAAAGAGAGATTGGGCCAGACAAAGACAAAGCCCATCTCTTACTCAAACCCTGAGACAGCAATGGTCTTGCTTCAGCTTCGAGCCTAGCACTTTCCCATTGAGCCATATGACTAAGTGTAGCTGCGTTCTTGGATTGACCAGAGGAAGAAGAAAGAGTCTCGTTCTTGGATCTATCCCCATTTTAACCAGACGTTTCTTCAAGTGTGTGTTCCAGTAGTTTTTGATCTCCTTATCGTCTTAGGTAGTTAGTCCATCTGAGTCTGCAACTCTTTCCACATCTTTGGAGACCTATAAGGAAGGAGTTGGAAGATATAAGAAGAAGGTTTTGAATAGAGATAGAAGACGAAGAACAAGGAAGAAATGTGCGGTTTTTGGAAGAGGAAAGAGCTGAAAAATGTGCAAGTTACCGGCTTTTTCATGCCAGCTTCCATGGCCATGTTCTTCAATGTACGCAAGAAGTTTTTGATCCTCTTCTGGTGTCCAAGGCCCTTTCTTTAACCCGGCCTTATCACAGCACGGCGATGTAACCATTGTTTGCGACACAATTAGATTAAAGCTTACTTTTTTCTTCTTATAATTCTTCAGTCTGATCCACAGTGTGATGTAATGTATGAGATAGTAGTAGTCATTACCTATTAATCATGATCATGATCATTATAATCACAAAGTGTGCTTTCTTGGCTTCAGTCTGATATATAGAGGGACTGAGGGAGAGACACAACAAGAGATGTCTCTGTTTAGGTTCTGTAAGCGCCACATGGATTTGCATTCAATTAGATGACCTCTGTGGTTCCAACACCTTGATTTCCTTTTAAAGACTCAACAGAGCAACCAAAAAGTAGTCATCTTTAACTTGCAATTTGTACCGAGGTAAATCGGTTAAATTTCAGAGCAACACCGAGGTATATCGGTTAAATTTCAGAAACCAGGAGTAAATTCTCAGGTCAACATCTATCCATAGCACTCACTTTGATAAACCTCTAACTTAGGATAATGTCACAGAGAAAATAATGTTTTCTTCATCACACTTAAACCAAACTCTGTGGTCCTTTCGTGATCTTGAAAAGCTTTGACATTTAAGCCATTCTTGTTATTTTAGATGCACTCTGACACGCCGTCACATCCCTTCACAAATATTAAACAAAATTTTAGATTATCATAGAAATACAACCCATCTTTTTTTTTTATATATATATTACAATGGTATATACATAAAACAAATGATAAAATAGTACGAATCATATATGATTAGAGAGTTTTCTCTCCATTTAGAATTTTCATCTAAACAAAAAAAAAAAAAAATTACATTAAAAATTATTTGAGATGTTCATTTAATCTATATTAATTGTAATGCATAACATTATAAGTAAAATGAATAGTGATTAATAAATTAATATCATAATATATATATATATATATATATTAATTAATAAAAATGAAATGAAAATATAATGAACTTGATAGAAATTATTTTTTAATTAATTTATTAATAACAATAATTACATGATTATTACTGTTATGTAACCATTCGATTTCTAATTATTGGCGATTAATGTTTTTCATTCTCACATACTTTAACACAAATATATTTATGTTTCCACGATCCAAACATTTTTAGAGGACGATTTTTAATTGTAAATGAATTGCAAATATTTAAACAAACATAAGTGAATAGAGCTATTTTATTGTTAGTGATGATTGTCAGGGCATCTTCAATAGACACCTCAAAACTTCATTTTTGAGGTTTTTGGTTCTCCAAGAATAACTTCAAAATCTCAAATTTTGAAGTTTTGAATAGTGAAACCTCAAATTTGAGGTTTCACTATTCAAAACCTCAAAATTTGAGGTTTCATATTTTTCTTGCATTTTAGTCCTTAAAATTACATATATCTTAAAAATAATTTTATTAATTTATCTTTTTATCATTTTAATCCTTACAAATTTATGTCTCATAAATATTTTACATATATTTTATAAATTTAATTTCTACATATAAAATTAAATAATAAAGAGGCTCATTTATCACTTCGAAATGCATTGATTGATCATATTTGGGAGCATTACAGAAATAATTTTATTAAAAGAGATGTTTTTAGGTATTTTTTGTTTTTTTCAACGAGATTTTTAATTTTTATCTAGTGCATATAAAAAAAAAAGATTTTCAAACGATATTTTATTATGAAATAGAAGAAGTAGTTTTTTTGACTTATCAAATATATATAAATATACGTATGTACTAATTATAAATTGAAGTCGTTGGTAAATGGAAATTGGTTTCTGTCGGTGAAAGTGAAATAAAATTTACTCAATTTATTCAATTATTGTAAAAAAACTACCTATAACTATCAAGTTTATAAGCTTTATAAACACGTTTTTTTTAATAATGACAATGCGGTGCGAAGATATCTAGAAAGTTTGATATATACGTATACATATGTAAATGTTAACAAGAGAATCAATTATTGACTCAAGAAGAGTCGCGGAGTTTGTCACTATGGTCCACATATCTGGAATAACTAAACGATATTCACTCGTAAACCCGAAAACATCTTCAAATGGATTGGGTAAGCGCTACCAAAAAAAAACCGAAATTCTCTCATCTTTTCCGGTTTAGTTTACTGAAAATCTCTTTTCACTGTGATGGTTTTAACTACTAGACCAATGGGAAGTGATTGTGGTATTGTGAATGTGAACATACCGACGAATGGAGCTGAGATCGGAGGAGCTTTTGGTGGCGAAAAGGCGACCGGTGGTGGTCGTGAAGCCGGAAGTGAATCATGGAAACAGTATATGCGTCGATCAACTTGGTAAAAAAAATCTCAAGTTTCTCTTTTTTTTAAACAAAATTTCCGGTTTTAAGTTTTTGATTTGTAAATCGGTTTGTTTTTTTTGACAGTACAATTATGGGAATGAGTTACCTCTAGCACAAGGAATCAACTTCGGTTAATAATTTCAGAGATTTACGTAACCGGTTTAATGATGTATTTGGTTCGATGTTTGTTGTATGGGTTGGACTTAAAAGATAATTACGATCTAATTATTAGTAGTAATAATAAAATAAGTTAAACGTTACTTGATTATTAATTTAAAGTTTAGTCATGACTTTTAAGATAATGATTAGTCGGACTAATAATGCGTGTAATTTAAGCATCAGTCAATTCTCATTTACAAATAACGTATTTATATGTAACCGTGGTCCGTGTACATATATAAATTATAAATACCGAAGTAATGAAAAAATCTATTATTTTCTTGTCAACTATAATCAAAATATAAAAACATTCAAGTATTTGACAATTTGAATACGTATATACATGGAAATCATCATTTTGAATAAATTTATACCGCATATTACAAAGCATTATTCGTTATGGTGATATAACAAACGTTTTTTCGTGGAAGTCGGCTAAATTTATGTCAAATGTTATTTTGAGAAATTAAAAAAATTAGTGGAACCTAGAATTTTCCTCTAGTTTTATATATCGATTAATGATTAGTTAAGACGAGACCAGATTAGAAAATAGGTCCCATTAAATCCTAATCTGACTGTTAATCTGACGATAAAATAGGTCCCATTAAATCCTAATATGACTGGACGAATAATCTTAATCATTGATCCGATGTTAAAAAAAAAAATCTTATCATTCATCCATTCGGCACATGCAAGATTATATATTACAAAGTATTTTGACAATTTGAATACGTCTATACAAGAAATCATTATTTTGAATTAATTTATACCGCATATTACATATTACAAAGCATTATTCGTTATGGTCATTTTTTTCGTGAAAGTCGGCCAAATATATGTCAAATGTTATTTTTAGAAAAAAAAAAAAAAATTTAATGATTAGTGAAGACGAGACCAGATTGGAAAATAGGTCCCACTAAATCCTAATATGATTGTGTGAATAGTAGGGAAAACAACCAATTAATACACCAACAATTGGTCACGGTTACATATCGAATATAAACTGTATATCTGTGCGAATTCATACATCAGTTCATATAAAATAGTTAAAACATACATTGATAAGTCAACAAGTGTTGAGTCAGCTGCCATGTCACCGAATCATCACCAGTCAGCTGCCACATCACCTAAATCATCACCAGTCAGCTGCCACATCATAAAAAAAAATCTATAACATAAAAAAAATAAAAATTACACTTAATTTAAAAATAAATTAATCATAAAAAAAATAAAAATTACAATTAATTTATTTTATATGTAATTATTTTTTCTTGATTCAAATAGAAATTTACTTTTCTAAAAGTATTCTATTTGCATCGACTTCTTGAGTTAAGATATACGTGCATCAAAAAAATTCGCTAAAGTCTCTCAAAATATCGGAGGTATGCTTTTCGAAGATTTTCATCGTTCAAATCATATGAGATTCGAGAACGGGTTGAAAGAGAATGTAAATTTGACTTTTTGTAAAAGATAATAGATTTTTGAAATTTTCAGACTTCTATGTATATGTATAATTTCTCCATGGCAAACTAGTGATAAGACACGACATGTACATTTTTTAATTTTTAGCATTCTCGTTCTCTTTTAACCCTGTCCCGGACCTCATATTTTTGTACTTCGAGTGATTATGATATTTTCTTTCTGGTGTACGTACATTTATTCATCAGAAGTCGATGAAAATAGTATATTTTAAAAAAAAATTATATTTAAATCAAGAAAATAAAATTATATTTAAATCAAGAAAAATAAAATTATATTTAAATAACTTTTATGATTAATAGCATTTCTAAAATATTTTTTGTTGAAAAAACCAAAATCTATGTTGGATAATTAAAATATGTAAGATAGTACAAAATTTAGATAAAAAAACAAAAACTATATAAAAAAATCTAATTTTTCTTTGATTTTTTTCTTAAAATTATAGATTTTTTTTATGACGTGGCAGTTGACTGGTAATGACTCGGTGACGTGACAGCTGACTCAACACTAGTTGACTTGTCAATGTATATTTTAGCTATTTTATATGAGTTGATGTATGAATTCGTACATGTATACAGTTCATATCCGACCTATAACCGTGGTCAATTGTTGGTGTATGAATCGGCATATGGCACATGCAAGATTGTAAGAATCCATTTTTTTGTTTTTGTCGTCGATTGTAAGAATCCAATTAATCAAGAAAATACAAATGTTAGCAAATAATGATAAAAATAATTAGGAATAATTATTACGTCTTTGATCTTTCTAGACTCTTCTTATTCATAATCGTCAATCAAATCTTAGCTAAGAAAAATTAGAAGAATGAAAAGGTAATTAGAGTTTAGTACTATAGGTGAACCGACTCTCAATTATAGAGGTCCGTAACATTTTTTTAAAAAATAGATCATTTTGTAGTTATAATCAGCTTTGATTTTTAAAAAACCATAAATCCATATTTGATCCGTTTGAGATTAACAATGATCTTGATTATTAGTTCAAATTGTTGGTCCGGTAATCCCAATTTTTTTTACCAAAATGCATCTCATAGTTATATATTTTAACATATGCTTTGAATCGTTGAACGGGGCAAAATGGAATATCGATTTTGTGTAAAAAACAGTTTTGTTCACCATTCGTATATTTATAGTAGTACGAACATATTATTTTTAATGAGCCGTTTTAAGAAAAAAATTTGGTCTGCAAAAAATTATTCTGACTCAAAAATAAAATGATCTACTTTCCTAAACATATTTCTTTTTCTTAAAATGTGCAGAATCATGAATTTAAGAGCCTTCAAATATCAACACACCAAAACTTTCATTAATTAAACACTCATTTCAACATTTTACATTTTTCACATAAACAGTTAGATTACAATCCTAAATTCCCCGATTTTTACTTTTACTAAATATTTACCGCTGTTTTTTACCTCTTTTAAGATTTTTCAATTAATAAACAATTGTTCGCGTTCACACTCACGACGCACACTTTCTTCTCTGTTTGATTCTTCGCCGGAAAATCGAATATTCCGATCTATACACCTCCGGACAAAGCAGGCAAACAACTTCCAGTCCCACCAATCACCACCGCAGCACAAACCACTCCACCGTCCACCGCCGCAATACTCGCCGGAGCTAGCTCCGGCGCTGCTGACGTCACTCTCGGCAAATCAAGAACTAATCTTCTCCTAAACATCTCTCCAATCGCCGATATGAAATCGATCGTCGGAGACGGAGAAGAAACAAACTCGCCGTGAAACCTCATGTGAATCGCTAAAGCTTCCTCGACTCCGATTCGTCGCCGGAAAATCTCGTACTTCACCGCCTCGGAACAGAGCCCACAGATAAATTTTCCGGCGTAGAGATTCCGAACACTCTGTATATACTCCCACGTGTATTCCTCCGTCATATCGCAACATTCGCAACTCGCGAATTCTGTCTCCGACGATTTCGAATCGGTGATCGTCGCCGTAAAATTCGCAGACATGTTTCTGTAGTTGAAGAAAACATCAAAATGAGACATTTAAAAAAAACAGCGACAAAACTAAAACAGATTTCATACATAAAACACTAACCTTTTGCACTCTGGTAATAGATATATATATGTACAGTATATATATATATATAGATATAGTTTGTGTGTATGTTATATATGTATTAATGTATGTAAAGGTTTTTTCTATCTCTCTTTCTCCCACTCTGTTACTTGTGCTTCGCCATAGAAGAGCTCTGAGAAGAGAATCATTTTTTTAAAAGAAGAGAAATTATTGAAAAAAGTTTAAAGATTTATGGAGAAGAAAGTCAAACACAGCAAGAACAAGATTTCATTTGAGCGATACTTTTTTTGTTTTTGTGATTCAAATTTTGATCAAATTGATTTGCAGGTGTTTTCAGAGAGAGGAGAGAGAGTAAAGAGAGATTTCTTGATTTAGAGAGAGATAGAGAGAGAGAGAGAGAGAGAGAAAGCAAAGAAAATCGTTGGAATTTAAAGGAAACGTTTTTGAAAGACTCTTCAACGCATTCTTCGCATAATTAAACGTTAAATCGCCAAAAAAGGAGAAAATAATATTTTCAACAAACAAAATAAGCAGACAAAACAAGAAAATGTTTGATTTGTTCGTTAATATTCCACGTCAGCATATGTTTAGACCAATTAATCGCTGCCACTCCAGTATTTTGTCAGCGCCAGCTAAGCATTTTTTGTTTTGATTAGCAACACTAAACCATGTTTTAAACTGTAAACGTAAGTTTATATACTTCTTACGCACCATTGATTTTAAAAGCTGGCATTTTTATCCGAACTTAGTAAACCAATTTCGCATCCAATTAGTTTTTATATATTTTTGAAACCCAAATGTATATTAAAGTGAAATTAAGGGAAAATAATTTGGAAAGAAAAATTAATGGACAATTGTTTTAGGCTAGCAATGGACAATTGTCTTTACAAACCGAACAATTCGAATTAATTGGTTTTTTTTTTCTCCGAATCTGAAGGATTATGATTTTTAATGTTCTTGAAATTCCATAATCGAAAAATTACGAACACGAACAAATGGGTAATAGACACGTGTATGATATTATTTGAAGCGTGCAAGAAACCTCGGATTTCAATAAAAATCGCTTGCCTTGGAGAAGATAATTACTAAAGAAGGTTCGTCGAATATTACCATTATTAATCATAGTTTATAATTTTTAATTTGTTTGAAAATTGAAATTATGTGTGTTGGGAAGAGAAGCCAACGAAGGCTTACGCTATAATTTGGTTTGTAACAAGCAAACTTATCTTTTGGTCTTTTCTGGTTTAGGCATTAAATAATCTTGTTAGATAAATTATTTTAAATCCATATTATTCACCACAACAACAAAAAATCCATAATTATTCTATTTTGTCACATAAAAATGTACAATATTTTGTTTTAAACTATCACTACGCGAGTTTGTATCCAGATTGTCAAAATTGTGACAATTACAAACTATTAGATTACAAATTCGATTAAAACCCTTTTGTTTTGTTTTGTTTGCGATTAAGATAAAAACTTGTGATTATTGACTCAAAGAAGAAATCAAAATGCATATTTATGAAGAAAAATAGTACACAAAAGTTACAAACACAAAAATCAAACATTTATCAACAGATGGAGTGTTGAAATTTGACAACAAACAAACAAACAACACACACAACAAATATGCTTACAACATGTGAAGAAGATCATTCACCAGAAACTGGAGATTTCTCTGGAGAACAATATAAACACTACTACATGAAAAGGAAACAATTCAAAGAATGATATTATGGCTAATTCTAATGTAGACACACACACAAAAAAAGAACGATTTTCGGGTTTTTCAATCTTCTTCGTCTTTTCACTGAGACTGTCTTCTCAAATGTGGAGCTGTTGTATATCCTTCGAAGAAATCCAAAACAGCGATTTCAAGATCTTCAACAGAGTATTTCAAGTAGTTCTCGGGATGTCTTCCGCTTTCTATATGTCCTCTGAATCTTCCGATAAATGATCTATAAGCCGGGATCAGATGCTCCGATAAAGATATCCTGAGTTCTTCTCTAAGCTGAGTATCGGGAACAGACCATGTCGATTGAATCTTATGAACCTCTTCAAACATTGTATTGAAAGCTTTAAACCTCTCTCTTAAAGCACTTCTAGATACACCTGAAGAGAAGCTTCCGCTCACATGTAATCCTTCATCTCTCAAGCTATTCAACACTCTGACCCATGTGGCTCTCTGATATTTCGTGGCTGCCTGTCTAAATATCCCTGTAAGCTGTCTTAAATAGAGGTCTCCGATGATCTCTCTCAGCTCGGGCGAGCTTTTGACCTTCTGAACAATGTAATGGATATTGTTCATGATGAAGATGTGTGATAAAGCTTCGTCTTTGTAATGCAATGACTTCTCTTCTAGATTGAAACGTAACATCACCATTGTCCATATCAAATGTAAAGCTAAAGGAGATAATCCTTGAAGCTCGGTGAGATCCATATCGGGTTTATTCGGATCATTTGTACATTTCAAACCAGGACACGGTTTCGACATGATGAGATCAACCAATGTTTGCTTATAGTCAGAGATCAAGTTGAGGTAATTCATCACATACCTTGTCAATGGATGTATAGTTCCTCCAGGGACAGGAACTACCGAAGGTTCGCGAAAAACCGCATTCTCAAACTCTACGAGTATACCTCTCACCGCTTCTCCTAATCTCGATTGAATCTCTGTTGCTTGAACAAGAATCGTTTCGGATGTTTCCGAGTTAAAGATCTCTTCCATGTCTGGTAACAAATCTGTTAAAGCATCATGTAAATCAAGAATCTTGAATAGTTTCTCAGGTGATCTTCTGCTTATGCTTATAGCTTCAGGGAAAGTGAAAAGCTGCAAAGCAGAGCCTTTCACAATCTCCATGAAACATGTTGTCTCTTCCATGGCACCATCAAATATAAGCTCACAGAGTCTCTTCTCGCTAGCGAAAACAACCCTAACACAAACTTTAGCTGCACGGATCCATCTTCTGATTTTCACTTCAACAGCTTCCCAATCGAGTCTCTGTACATCTCCGATCCCTAATTTCACAATCCCTAGCTGCTTGAAGATCGTTTCCATGGCGGATTTTCTCACGTTTCCGTATACTTGAACACATTCACGTGAATACCCAGCTCCGATCATCCTCTGAGCAATCGATTTCAGATCGGAAACAGCTTCAGACGAAATCAGATCGATCTCTCGTATACTCGTCGTAGATTTGCAGCTGCTTCTTCTACTCGATAATCGACTCGAACCCGAATCAGAAACCGACCCATCTGGTAAAACCAGATCTATCTCATCTTCTTCGTTACCATCACCAACAACACTAACGCTACTACTCTCTTCTTCAAGCTCGTTACGCGAAGAAGCGAGAGAGGATGATGATGATTCGAGAAGAAGAGAATCAGGTTCGAAAGTAGAGGTTTGAGAGATAAGGATGTTTCTAAACTCATCTTCAAGTCTAGCCATGGCGATTTGTATAGTTGAGCTAGCTTTGACTTCGTCGCTGTCATCGGAGATTGAGACGGAAGTGGTGGAGATGTGTCTTTGGATTTCGTCGACGGCTCGTAAATATCGATCTACTTCTTCACGATCGCTTTGGAAAATCAAATTCTCTTTAGCTTCTTCAGATGTTGTTGAATCCCACCGGAGTATTATCTTCTCCGCCGTCTCTAACGTCGCTATATCGGAACCATCGCCGTCACGATTCTCCGGTGTTTCCATAATCCAAAATTAAACACACAAAAAGAAGCAAATTTGAGAATAGTGATCGTCTTCACCGATCAAATTAGGTTTTGAAAAGGAGATTTTAGGTAAAGATCATAGAGAAAAATCCAAGCTTTTGCGAGTTTTTTAATCAAGAATCAATTTTTTTTTTTTTGGGATTTTGGGAAAAGAGTCAATAGAGTTTTCAACGCTAAGCTCGTGGGGTGGGTTTTTTTGTTGTTGTTTACGTTGAAAGAAGGAGAAAACAAAGTTTATCGGATTTCTCGCCGGCGGCGTGAAAAACTCCGGCGAGTTGTATTTACTTTCTCTTTCTCTTTTAAAGGTGGCGTTTGTGATAATATTTCATTTTATTTTTATAGTGGAATCATCACTGTCACTAACTTTGGTTTTGGATAAATATGATAGATTAGTAGATTGGTCTTTATAGTATACGTTAAAGAAGCCTGCCGACATAAAAGAAAGAACAAACATAAAAGGATAAATGAACAATGAATTATGTAAGAATTTTTTGAATTTTGATTAAAAACTTCATTAAGTAATCACTCATGAAGTTCTTAATCAAAATTTAAATGAAATACACTCTTTAAACTACACCAACTATTACAGACAAAAACGGGATCCACACAAACTCTTATTCTCTTCTTCTAATTGCACAAACTAATCCACTTAACAAACAAAAAAATTACACAAACTAATTTGTTTGATTTAAAAACTACATAATTTTAAAGTTTTGGTTTAATTTAGTATGCGGTCAGAACGATATATATATACTTTTTTGAAATATTTATTATAATTTTTTTTGAGAAAATAAAATCATAAATCTTGAAAACTATGTCGACGGACAACTAAATATCCCCGGATACTAAACTCTAAGAGAGAAAGCATATAATCTTACCAAAAACAAAACAAAAACCTAAAATATGTGGGATTAAAACGCAAAATTGAATCCGAAATCTAGCAGTTTTCCGAAAAACCTGAAACCTAAAATGCAACAACTTAATGATTTTTGAGTGGCAAGTCAATTTGGGCCTTGGACTGGGCCGTTCAACAACAAACAATGATTGGTCAGTCACAAAAACGAATATCACAGCTCCGTGACATTAGTAAATAAACTCTTGTCTTAAGAGAGAAATCGTCTCACTCTTGTTCCTATATATTGGTCACTTGTTTCGTACGGCCTCTCTTTACTCCTTACACAGAGCGTGCAATTTTGTTTCTCTTTCCTCTTTTTTCTTCTTCTCTTCTTGATTTAGAGAACCCTAGGCTGAGGGAAAACAAAATTTTCTCGGGAAAACAAAATTTTCTCGGGAAAACAAACAGATAGTGAGAAAAAAAAAGAAAAAAAAATGCAGAATCCGAGGATGAAACAACAACAGCAACAAGCTATGATTCAACAAGCTATGATGCAACAACATCACTCTCTTTATCATCCTGGTGTTATGCCTCCTCCTCAGGTTTTTTTCTGTCATTACTAATTTGGTTTTTTTTGTTTTGTTTTGGGTGTGAAACGGATTTGATTCGATTTCTTCTCAATTGGGTTTGTTTCTGAAATCCCGAGTCGTGGGTATTTATCCCTGAGTGTTGCAGCTCTTATCTTTTTGTTTCTAACATGAAAAAGTTTTGATCTTTTTTGATTTTTGGGTTTAGGGTTTCGTGTTTCTCTGTGGATTAGATTAGAAAAAAAAAGCAGTGGTCTTTGCTAGTTTTTCTGTAATAATAACCTCTACAATGTTCGGTTATGTTTTTTCGTAGATGGAGCCTTTATCAAGTGGAAACCTTCCTCCTGGTTTTGATCCAAGTACTTGCCGTAGCGTGTGAGTGTGTTTTTGATTGAAACATTTTAGAGAGTTTTTCGACCCGTAAATTCCTTCTTTGGTATTTGCAGGTATGTTGGTAACATCCATAATCAGGTCACTGAGATTCTTCTTCAAGAGATTTTTGGAAGTAATGGTCCTATTGAAAGCTGTAAACTCATCAGAAAAGATAAGGTTGAGTTTCGAAAACTCGGCTTTCTTGTTATATTGGTTTATGCCGAGCTAACTTTGAAATGTTCATGTTTCACACTACACAGTCATCATATGGATTTGTTCACTACTTTGATAGAAGATCTGCTGGTCTGGCTATAATGTCACTTAACGGAAGGCACTTGTAAGCGTCGACATTGATAGTTAAATGTTCCTCTTTGTTCGTTATATTCATACATTCTTGTGATTTTTATACTACTTTTTTGGACAGATTTGGACAGCCTATCAAAGTTAATTGGGCGTATGTCACTGGTCAAAGGGAAGATACATCGAGTAAGTTGTGAATCATTAGGACGGATTTTTGATATATCAATGAATCGCTTTTTTGTTTTGCTTGTTCTTCGGTGAGGTGTGATGCTTAATGGTTTTTGTTTTTTCACGAAATGCAGGTCATTTCAACATTTTTGTTGGAGATCTCAGTCCAGAGGTTACTGATGCAGCATTGTTTGATAGCTTTTCCGCCTATAACAGCTGCTCGTAAGTTCTTGTGCTTAGTAAGCTGCTTTTAGCGACTAGTTTGGTTTAAAACTAATTTTACACAACTGAAATGTACGAATATCTGTATGGATTACAAAATTTTACCAATTGATTAAGCTTATTTGTTATTCTTTTTGTAGGGATGCAAGAGTAATGTGGGACCAGAAAACTGGACGCTCAAGAGGCTTTGGGTTTGTTTCCTTCCGCAATCAGCAGGTTTTGTATTCTTTGAATCACGGGTGACGGTTTTTGTTTTAGCCCCGTTCATGATTTCATATTGATTTTTGTTTGTTCAAATGTCATTTTCAGGATGCTCAAACTGCCATAAATGAAATGAATGGTAAGAATGATCATATAGCAGTTTATTGGTCTTAGAGCTTCAAAGGTTCCTTTTTGTTGTAAACTTTTGTCTCTCGATGCTTATACTCTTAAGGATGCATTTAATTGTATGATCTAGAGAAGTGAAGCTTTTGCGGTGTTGTGTGTTTTGCAGCTTATTGGCGAAGAATTGTTGAAGTTTACATGTGATTAGACTTTGTATCTAGAATTGATTAAGTTTCTTTTGCCTCATCTCAGGTAAATGGCTAAGTAGCAGACAAATCAGATGCAACTGGGCGACAAAGGGTGCTGCTTTTGGCGAGGACAAGCATAGCTCTGATGGAAAAAGTGTCGTGGAACTTACAAACGGCTCTTCAGGTTTTCTTTTGATTATTGTGCGAAAATTCTGTTATCTTTGTGTACTCTCTCTTAAGAGCAGAGATTGATGAAGATTACGGTTGATTTAATACTTTGCGCAGAGGATGGTAGAGAGATATCAAACGAAGATGCTCCTGAAAACAATCCTCAATACACAACTGTCTATGTAGGAAACCTCGCTCCAGAGGTAAGTCAGCTTGACCTACACCGCTTATTCCATCAACTTGGCGCTGGAGTGATTGAAGAGGTCCGTGTCCAGCGAGACAAAGGGTTTGGTTTCGTTAGATATAACATGCATGACGAGGCTGCTCTTGCTATTCAAATGGGCAACGCTCAGCCTTTCCTCTTTAGCAGACAGATAAAGGTACTAACTTCGGTTATGATTACCGATCTTGCATCATTCTGACTTCTCTGGAGAAGTTTTAGAAAACCAGACCCTGCTTGTAAATTGGTTTTCCCCTAAACCCATTTCCTTGTTTCTGCGATTAAATTGCAGTGTTCATGGGGAAACAAACCAACTCCATCAGGCACAGCCTCAAATCCACTTCCCCCACCAGTACCGGTCCCAGTCCCTGGTATGTCCACAATGGACCTCTTAGCCTATGAGAGACAACTGACACTAGCCAAGATGCATCCTCACGCTCAACATTCTCTAAGGCAAGCAGGTCTTGGAGTCAATGTAGCTGGAGCAAGTGCAGCTATGTACGACGGTGGCTTTCAGAATGTAGCTCCGGCGCATCAGCAACTCATGTACTATCAGTAATAAACTCATACTTCGCTTGTGGCTCTGCGATACTACTTTTTCTCTTTCTTTCTTAATTTTATCACTTTCTTGCTTTTTTTTCTAGACCTTGTTCAGAGTGTTATGTATGTGTCCTCATTTAAAGGCCGTGTATGCTCAGTTTGTAAACCTATGGGTTACTTGGATTGTAAGCCAAGCAATAGAATAACATTAAATAAGAGGGATCTGGTTTGGGTGGGGTTTATGTTGCTTGAGAGGGAGCATTCTTGTTATGTACTGATAATTTTGAATCAACCTTATTCAAAGTAGCTTGTTTGTTACATATATATATCAAAAGCCACATTTCCTAGTTTTGACTTATAAGTTTGCAATTCGAAACCAATTTGTTGAGAGATACATATGGTTGGTAGTTTTTATAGTTCATTTGTTTCAAACTGAATGTTAAATTTTTTTCGGATCGGGTATATCCGTTTGAGCTTGTTGAGCTTTGATATTATGTAAGTCGAATGTCGTTTTTCTTGGATCGATTAGACCCATTTAAGTTTGTTGAGTTATGATATTATGTGAATTATGAACTCTTAACTCAAACGGTAACATAAGGAGGTACGACTTTTTTGATGGCACATGATAGCGGTCTCGTACAAGTAGAAGCATTACGAATAGTGATAAAAGATAGTTGTACAATATAAAATAGTAGTACCACATCTCGTAACGTTATTTTTTTACCATTTCACTAATTGATTACATAAAAAATTATAACGTTCAGAACCGATCTCTTTTATATAAACTTCATTTTCAATATGATATATTTTCTAACACAAAACATGCACTATTTGGGCCGTAAATGGGCTCTTGATATGGGCATAGAAGACTATAGTTGGCGAGTCCGACGAACAATCTTTAAAACAGAAATGGTGACGTTGCGACTATAGCGCTCCAATTTGTTTATAGAGACATAATTTAACAGTGACCATAACAGTAAATTATTTACATAATTACATGCATAAGGTTAATTTATATTTACACAAAAACCCCGTAGATCTCTCTCTCTCTCTCTTTCTCGGCGTCTTCAACGGTCCAATGCGTTTAGCACAATCCTGTATCATCATCAGTACACACTTAAAGCATCATATATTATATATAAAAAGGGATCATATAATGCAATTAAATACGTAAAGATAATTTAATAGGGAAATTGAGATAATAAACCATTCATAAGTTGTGAAACTTGAGGCATCAGCTTCACCGGAGGAAGGGATTTTATCGGCGGTGAATGGCCCCAAATTATCACATGGTGTCCCGGCTGCATAAAATATGAAAGTTTAAATTGTGATAATGAAAAAAATATTGTGATAAATCGTAATCAATCATTTATATTTTTCGCGTGTGAGTGTAATATCATCAAACAAAAGAATATGATATATTCTAAACATACCCGTGAAATTCATATTATCTTTAAAACGATATTTTGTTATAGATTAGAAATCTCACATCGGAGATTAAAATGATCCTAAATAATATTTTTTCCGTTTCATAATATAAAATATTTTGGCTAAAAATGTTCAGATTAAGAAATTATTTTTTTCAAAAAAATATTATTTAATATATAAACAAAAACAATTCAACCAATCATGAAAAAAACTGCATAATACATTTAAATAAAATTAAAAATTATATAGAAGTGTGAAAACATTTTATATTTTGAAAAAAATATTTAAAACATCTTATATTATGAAACGGAGGAAGTATATAAAAAATATGAACCAATCAACTTATTGCCAATTAATTTTAAGTTGTAAATCCATAATCTCACGTGATATCAGAATCCGAATTTGATCCAAGTAGGATGACCCAAAATAAATATGTGACGGATCCTAGAATGGGATTCGGTTCGAAATATGTCGAAAGAGCCATCATCTCAAAAAGCCGTTTTAAGAATCCCATATCGAACACTAAGATGAGACATAAGTAACATATAAAAGATATGTGCCAATTAACTCATTGTCAATTAATTTTTAGCTTGGAAGCCTAGAATCTTACATTCCGTCATTTCTACAACCAAAAATGTAGAATTCGACTATGGCTACTTAATGCAATCATTATTTTTGTGATACTAATCTCATATTTTATTATTGTGATTAGTTTAAAAGTTTGTAAAGGAAGGGGGAGAAATATATAATACGGGTTAAAGGCGTTCCCGGGTTGCTACTTGACCCGGCTGGAGAATCCGGAATACGACCCGGATCCATCTTCAATTTACGGAGACCACGGACATTGTTATTCCCTTTAGTAACGGTTATGCTTCTGGTGACTTGATCGGTGGAGAGAGGAGGAGATCGGACGGTGGATAATGAATCTTGCTTTCTCAATTTTCCGAGACCATTTTCCGGCGCCGGTCCGGCCACCGTTTCATCCCACAACTTGTGTAGGAACCCCATCCGATCAAAAACAAAAATATATAACAATATATTATTATATATTTTTTATTATTTTGTGTTTTAAAAAAAAAATATTGTCTCTATTTTCTTTTTTCTTCTTCTGCTATGAAAATGGTTTTATAGAGGTAGAGAAAGAGATTAAGGGAGATAGAGAGAGAGACTTCCATTGAATATTTTTAGTGAGGCTAATTATTAGCTTTAGCTTAATTAAGGAGATTTTAATTATGGATAAAGATTCTGACTAATCAAATATTCTGTTTAAGTTGTGTCTTAACTTAGAATCACAAACTGTTGAATTTAGATTTCTAGTTTCTGCTAATAAAAGTTTCTGCTAGTTTCTAGTTTCCGATTCCAAGAATAAAAAAGTTTCGAGACACTTTTTTCGTCAACAACATGCAATATACTGGTTTAAACTCGGATAATGACTCAATAACGGCATTAGCACAAACCAATAGACTATACGTACTCATGGTGGTTTCAGGACATTCAAGATCAAAGCTTTTTTAATTTATCCATGTTTTGAGACGAGATAAACAACAACAACATGATGATCATAGTGTCATGTCATAACTTCTACATTTACACATCCCACGAGCCGCACAACAACAAGAACAACATCAAATCCTAATAATCCAAGCAATCTAGAGGACACTTTATCATAGCAAATCACCAAGAACCATTTGTTGTTCAAATTGTTAGCTACTTACATCGCCATTATTCTTGACATTGCGATGATCATCATTGTCATCATCATCATCAACGATCCTTCTTTCTCCTCGCCTGTTCCTCTCCTCTTCTTGATTGTTCTGTGTTATCTCCATTTGAGTTCTCAAAAACTGCATTCTCTGCAATTCCATCTCTTTAGCAAATTTCATCCTTTCCTTCTCCAATTCCACCATTAGCTTAAGCTTAGCAGTTTCCGCCTTCTCGTAAGCTTCCGTGAATCCGAGTATCGCCTTAGCTACTTCTCCAACTCCACTCCCACCACTCTTATCAACCTTAAACCGCTTCGGAAGCTGAAACGACAGCGGTTGAGGCGGCTGCAGCGGTGGCAGACTCTCTGCTGAATCAGGAGAAGCTTCAGGTTCAGGATCAGACTCAGACTCAGTCTCAGAAGCACTTCGTTTCCTGAAATGCCAACGCATCGAATCAGAGCTTCGTTTCGACTCCCCTTGTTGCAGAATCTGTGTTCCTTTAGCTTGACGTTTATACATATTCAAACGACTGTTCACAAGAACACCCATTGGAGCTTTTTCAGAAGATTTCGAAGTGGTTGTGGTTGTGTTGCCACCACCAATCAAACTCTCAAGCTTTTTGAAGAAAACCCATTTGCTAGGTCCATCACCAGAAGCGATTTTAGCTTTCTCTTGCTTATACTTCTTCTTCACCGTATCGATCCTGTTCTTACACTGTATATCAGTTTTTGGATATTTGCATTGATGACTATTGTTCACAATCTCAGCTACTTCTTTCCATTGTTGTTGCTTCAAAGTACCTTTACCTGGCTCAGAAAATCGATCTCCCCACGCATCGATTAAAACCTTCGTAGCTTCTTCGCTCCAACAATCATCTCTTCCTCCACCACCACCGCCGCTTCCTCCGCCGCTGTTTCTTCCGTTCCGATTACCGGTAACTCCACCACCCGTATGAACCACTAAAGCCAAAGCGTTCCTCGCCGGAGATTTAGGTTTCGTCGTTACAGAAGCAACCGTAACGTCGTTTGTAGGTAAAATCGGGGGAGAAGAAGGAGCTTGTAGTGGTGGTGAAAAGGAATCAACCGGAGATTGTAGAGATTGAGTCTCGTCGTCTTCTTCCATGGAATTTTGTTCAGATCGGAGAAAGTTTTTGGATCTGAAAGATTTGAAATTTTTTAGATCTGAGATTGGATTCACCGGCGAGGGGATAAGGTCACCGGCTGGTTTAATCTCCGTTATTGACCCGATTATTTTGTGAATTGACGAAAATGCCCATTACTTTTTCCTTTAATAACAAAAAGGCAATAATTTAGATATTGTGAATATTCGCTTGGTATTTTATGGTAAAATTGACTTATTGCTACAAAAAATATTTATGGTTTTGCTCGTTTTTTTGCTATGAATGTAATATTTCAAACTCATTGTATCAAATTAGTTTTCGTTAGGAATATATATATATATATATATATATACATGACTGATTTCAAATGTCAAAAAATTTCCTAAGTTTTTTTTTTTGGGTTTCTACCTAAAATACCATTTTTTAGGCAAAATATTCAGAAAATACCATTTTTTAAAAAATATTCGAAAACTACCACAAATGACACTGTTCACGGATTGAAAAAGGCATTTATACTTTTAGTTATAACTTCATGGTATACAATTTCATCCACAATGTTGTCGTCTTTGTCTACCGTATCCGTTTCCGTCTTTGTCCACGGAGACGGATACAGTAGATAAATGTGTTTTGGGGTAAATTGGTAAATTTACAAGAGGGATGTGTTGTGGGGTAAATTGGTAAATTAGTAAATTTATAAGAGAGAAATGTGTTTTTAGAGAAAAATGGTAGTTTTCGAATGTTTTTTAAAAAATAGTAATTTATGAAGATTTTGGAGAAAAATGGTATTTCTTGTAATTTTTTTTTTTTAAGTCTGCTCGGAAAAAAAAATGTTTTGTAATTTTTTTAAGTCTGCTCGGTCATAATTTTTTTTAGAGAGTCGCAAACGAACCTCTATAAATTAATAATCATTATAAATTTTTTCCAGTCCCGAGTCGGGCCAATGTACAAATTAACGAAATTCGATAACATAATAAGATAATAATTTGTTTGAAACTTCTGCGTAAAATATGGTCCCAATAATAGTATAAATTAATAATTATAAATTTTTGCCTATATTCTAACAATTTAGTAAACATATGACTTTCGTGTTGTTTTTTTTTTTTTAAAATTAAAATCTCGTTGGAATTAATCTCTAATTTTTTTATTGTATCAAAAATTCTTGATGTTGTTATCTCGATTTGCATCCAAAAATTATAAAAAAATTAGATGCGATAAATGTTTTTTTTACTCGTAACCATTTTAGGTATTATAATCTCGTCTTCAACTTTATCATCAATATTAAGACTTATAACCGTAATTTTTTCTAAACTCTAAATTTTGAAAAATGTATCGTTTTCATCCAAATGGTCAAATAAGCTATTGACATTATTCTATTACTATAACCGAGATTATTAACATAATGTGAAGTAAGGTAAATATGTAAATAATAAGAAATTTTAAATAAAAAAAAATTTTAGAAGAAATTGTATGAATTTTAAGGTAAACTTATAATTTTAAATAATTCTTTTTTTACAAAAATATGACGATAAAAATCTCTCTATCGATTAATTAATAACTCTATAAATTAATAAATTTTCAAAGTTCTAACATTATTAATTTATATAAGTTTTACTATAATCTCTAATTTTCTTTATTGTATCAAAAACTTACGGTGTTGTCATCTCGATTTGCATCCAAAATTATAAGAGTTTTAGACGCGATAAATGTTTTTTTACGTGTAATTACTTTGGGTATTGTTATCCCGTCTTTAACTTTATCATCAATATTAAGAATTGTAACTGTAATTTCTTATAAACTCTAAATTTTAGAATATGTATCATTTTCATCAGGATAGGCAAGTCGACTATTGACATCTATTCTATATTACGATAACCAAAATTATTATCATAATATAAAATAAGATAAATATGTAAACAATACAATATAAGAAAATAAAAAAAAATTTAGAAGAATTTGTATGAATTTTCAGGTAAACTTCTCATTTAAATTTTTTTTTTTTTTATAAATTATGGATTAGAAAATATCTCTATAAATTAATAAATATTAATTTATCGATTAATTAATAACTTTATAAATTAATAAATTTTCAAAATCCCAATATTATTAGTTTATAGAAGTTTTATTGTAGTTCAGGTTTTGGAAGATGCACTAAATTTATCATCATCACCATATATGTACTCAACATAAACTAATAATGAATTTGTTGTTTATATTTTTAACTTCTTCGGTATGAGCTAGATACCTCTTGATTTTTGTTGATAGTTAGATTTATACGTTCGACCTAGCAAGGAGATACAAATGGGTATCTCTTTTTCTCAAAAAAAAAAAAAAAAAAAAAGGTATCTCTATAGGTTTCATAAAAAGGAGATACAAATGGGTATCTCTATAGGTTTCATAAAAAAATTCGTTTAGTTGCTATTTTGAAATTATTTTAGTTTCGGTTTAAAACTGTAAAACCGATTTTTCAAACTAATTTGATAATATTAGTTTTGTTAAGTTTGTTTAGCTAGTTATTGAAAATGAGACGATTATAAGAAATTTTTTTTTAAAATAAACTAGAACTAAATTATCAAAAAAATTTCATCTCCCTCCTAATTAGGTTTTTGATAACTTTGATCTATTTTAATATTTTATCTACAATTTATGTTGCATATTTTTTTTCCGTGTAATATTATGAAATAAACCGAAAAAAATCGGAATCGAACCGAACCGAAAATTCTCAACCCTTAATATGATTCGTCTCTCATCCTTAGATGCTAACCCTAAATTGTTTTTCTTTTCTTCTCCAAATCTCCACTTTTCTCCATCTCCGTCGACACAATGGATGTCTGCGTCTTAGTCATGAATACGAAGGAAATACGCGAAACATTCGCTTGTAAGATATCTCTCTGATCTTGCTGGAAACTGTTTGTCTATATATATATTTGTCTTAGATTTCATCTCTAATCGATTTTATTTTATTTTCGTATTTGTTTATGTTTTGTGAAACCTCGCAGATGCTGAAACAGTCGTCTACTGGGACGTGGAGGATTTCGCAGTCACCGATATTGTTTCGTTTAATCAGAATATCAGATTAGGTCTTGCTAATGCGGGCTATCTTGGTAAAGTGTCAATTACGGCTTATGGTCTGAAGAAACCGGACGATGAATACTATAAGAATACCGGAATCACCTTTGTATCCAGAGGTTAAGCTTTCCTTTACTTTTTTATTTTAGGAACCGAGGGAGTTTTACTTATTACTTATACATATATATATATATATATTTCTGTAATGTAATCTTTGATTATTTGCATTTACAGGCTCTAAACGTGCTAGAATGCATAGGATGTTAGTGGACATGCATTTTTGGGCAGCGGACAATCGTACTTGTGGACTAACAAACCTGATGGTAATCGCAAAAAACATGATGCCGGCTGACGATGACGACGACACTGGGTTCGCCTATTATCTTGGAGTTATGAATTCGAGATGCTACAATGTTCTCTTAGCAGTGCCTGATGACTACCAACTAGAAAAGATGCCATTGGAGTGCAACTACACAGTATGGCTTTGGAGTGACCTATGTGCCGGAGGATATCCTCTAGACCATAGCCTAGTATATCGACCACTACCACAGGTCAATCGACAACCACCACAGGACATTCAGACGGATCCTTGTTCTCTGTGTGGAAAATAATCTATGTTTTATCAATCTCAGGAATGATCATCAAAAGAGCCTTTGGTTTGTTAACCTAGATTTCCAAAATGCATATAAAAGCTGTTAGAAAACCTATTTCCACATTGAGAAACAACTGTTTTTACACATTATGATTCCAAGGTTCATTTGGGCAAACACCAACAAGCATGCATATTTTTTTTTCTTCTTGTAATATTATGGAATAAATCGGAAAAACCCGGCATGATGTCTGTTTTACTACTTATCAATCATTTGATGTCTGTTTGTTTATATGTATTTTTCCAGCCAGCAGATATGCGAGACTTAATAACATATTAGTGGACATGGTTGATTTTATATGTATGGATCCTCAAGCAAATCTCATGTTAATCATGAAAGGCATGCCAGAGGAAGACACGGAGTTCGTCAGCATCATTGAAGAGGTGGAAATTACAATCTTTTCTTAGTAGTGGGCGATGAAGATGAAGACAAGCGCGCATACCCATCAGATGTACTATCTAGTTTCACCGTATGGCGTTGGACAAGCCTAGTAAGTGGAGGACCCCCTATACCCCCGGATGAAGATGATGAAGAGGATGAAGATGATGATTCTGATACTAGTGACGACGAGGGAAGCTCGCATAAACGTCACAAGATCATTGCTGGTTCTGCAAGTAGCCTCTGTGCGTTTTAATATGTTATTTTGTTTTGGTTTATGTTTCTTCTTGTCTTCGACGATCAAATGATTTGCAGTTGGATTGCTATTATTTCCCTTGTGTAATTGTTTATGCGTTATGAGGGCAAGAATGTGGGTGAGGTTGTTGGACATGAACAACTGGTGGTACAATGTTCTCTTAGTCAAAAGGTTTTGGGTTTGTGTATGACAACATTTAACTTTTCATCTTGCTTCTCTAAAACTAGTCTTGTTTATTCTCGTCTTCAATGCATTCGAGTATACAAGTGTTTTTATAACAAGAGAACAAATGAACCTAGTTTTTATGGCACCATCTTAAACGAATTTTATAGCAATCAAAATCAGAACAAGAAGCAGAGCATTAGTTTACGCATGAATAAGCTATAATCATGACATGCATATCTCAACCTTCAACACTTGTTACTCACTATATAAGATTTATCTGTAACATTGAACACAAGTTGGAGTAAAACTCAAATCAAGAAGCCATACCGTGACTTCGACGGGGACAGTGGTATCAATTCGATGCTGGTAATAAAGATCAATGGAAGTAACACCAAGACGCCTTAAGCTCGCCTCACAAGCAGACCTCACGTACTCTGGATCTCCTTTGAAACTAAATGTTCCATCTTCATGCAGAGCAGTGATCCCAAATTTTGTGGCTAATTCCACTTTCTCCCTCAACCCATCTTTCAAAGCCTGCACACGAAAAAAAGGCAAACAAGATTGGTATCAACCTTAAACGCTAAATCATAGCCTAAAACCCTAATTCTGGTCTGTTTTGTCATGAGATGTGTGGGCTCCTAGCCAGCTTTCCTTACTTGTGTAGGGCCTCCTCAACGCCTTCCAAGCTCTCACAAACTTGTCCAGCGTTGCCATTACTGGCCAGATGGTGACGAGTGCTTTTAAGTTTAAAGAGGATCCGGTCAAGATATGACTAAAATATAAGAGAAATTTGGGAAGAAATTCGGAGATAATGACCCTAAACAGTCAGAATGAGACTAAAACTCAAGGAAATAGGCCTTAGTCTCGAGAGAAATCGGCTCAGTGTAAGTGTTCCTTAGCCAAAAGATCGGATCCCTTTTCCAAAGGAAAGAAGGTTATGCGTCCTTAGGTTTGGAATTCCGGGTTTGACCCGGTACGGAGCACTCGAGAGATCGGACGGCTGAAAAAGAAAGTAGTTTATTGGAGGACAAGATCTCAACCCTTAATATGATTAGTCTCCCATCCTTAGATGCTAACCCTAAATTGTTTTTCTTTTCTTGTCCGAATCTCCAGTTTTTCTCCATCTCCAGCATGAGTATCGAGGAACAAAGCAGAAAATTCGTCCGTAAGATATCAATCTCTTGCTCGAAATTCTGGATTCGATGGGATCAATCTAATCAATTTGGTAATTGTTTATGCATCACTATACAGATACTAATACATACGTCTTCTGGGACATTGTGGATTTCCCCCTCCCTAAGGATGAGATTGATTCGTTTGAGCGTAATGTCAAATCATCTCTCCGAAATTCGGGTTATTACGGTAAAGTTTTTATCACAGCTTATGGTCATAGAGAACATTCTTCTCCGATGAAGATGGAGTCTGTACATCCCAGCATCACTCTACTACGACTAAGTGAATTCTTTTAACACTATAGTTTTCTCTGTTTTACTACTTATCAATCATTTGATCTCTGTTTGTTTACATGTATTTTTCCAGGCAGTAGATATGCGAGACTTAATAACATATTAGTGGGCATGGTTCAATATGCTTCACGTATGGATCCTCATGCAAATTTCATGTTAATTATAAAAGGCATGGCAGAGAAAGAAGACACGGAGTTCGTCAGCATCATTGAAGAGGTGAAAAGAAGAAATTACAATGTTTTCTTAGTGGTAGAGGGTGATGATGAAGGTGAAGACAAGTGCGCATACCCATCAGATGTACTATCTAGTTTCACCGTATGGCGTTGGACAAGCCTAGTAAGTGGAGGACCCCCTATACCCCCGGATGAGGAGGATGAAGATGATGAAGATGATGATTCTGATACTAGTGACGACGAGGGAAGCTCGCCTAAACGTCACAAGATAATTGATGCTGGTTCTGATCAAATGATTTGCAGTTGACATGAACAACTGGTAATGATTTTACACCAATAAGTTTGATGTTAATCACAAAAAACACTCTGCTGTGGGTGGTACAATGTTCTCCTAGTCAAAAGGCTTTGGGTTTGTGTATGACAACATTTGACTTTTCATCTTGATTCTCTAAAACTAGTCTTGTGTTCAAATTATTTGCAGTTTACTTGAGTATACAAGTGTTTTTATAACAAGAGAACAAATGAACCTAGTTTTCAATGTGCCTCTTAAAATAAGTTACAAGCTTGATGGTGTGGATTTATGTATGAAAGTGCCCGGATGTTGGTGCCAAACCATAAACTACTAAGGTCGGATTTTCCCCCGATCATCTACTTCCTTGCGACGGTTGAACATGGAGCTACCAAAGGACCAACATACCAATCCCATCAGCAAATATATAGACAGTCAACTATTTCCTTCCCAATCTTCAAATATAGCCGGTTTTGTTTATAGAAGGAACATTTTTGTCTCTATTCCTAAATTGAATTGATAAATACTAATTATTACCCTCCGATAGTTGGGTGTGTGATACAAGATCCGACGGCTGAAAAGAAAGTAGTTTCTTGGAGGACAATAGTTTTCTCTGTTTTACTACTTATCAATCATTTGATCTCTGTTTGTTTATATGTATTTTTCCAGCCAGTGGATATGCGAGGCTTAATAACATATTAGTGGACATGGTTGATTTTATACGTATGGATCCTCAAGCAAATCTCATGTTAATCGTGAAAGGCATGCCAGAGGAAGACAAGGAGTTTGTCAGCATCATTGAAGAGGTGAAAAGAAGAAATTACAATGTTCTCTTAGTAGTAGAGGGTGATGATAAAGAAGACAAGTGCGCATACCCATCAGATGTACTATCTTGTTTCACCGTATGGAGTTGGACAAGCCTAGTAAGTGGAGGACCCCCTATACCCCCGGATGAAGAGGATGATTCTGATACTAGTGACGACGAGGGAAGCTCGCCTAAACGTCAGAAGATATCTGATGATGCTGGTTCTAATTGATTTTACATCGTTTTTATATTGCTATTTCGTTTAGCATCACAACAAACAACCATTATTGTTATCTTAGCTTAGTTTCATCCATTATAATTCGTAGTGTGATACTTGGTTCTCGTGGGTTCGATCCCTAAATACTACTTCGTTTACTGTGCACTTGTAGTGATATTTTAGGGTTAAAACTCTGTGTATCATTCTTCTAGCTCTTCCTGTATTCCTTTTGCTGCAAACACACTGGCCATTTTTGCTTTTCTTGACAGAATTGTTCCTCCAATCTCCAATTTCACCTGCAAAAGTTTAAAGAGAAACCAACCCGTTAAAGTTCTTCTGTTGTAGTAGTGAATGAGGCGGCGGCAGCGGATGAGAAAGCAGAACCCGATTAAAAAGCACGACAGAAAGCATCAGCACTAAGAAGGGCAGAAGAAGCGGAAGCTGCTAAAAAGGCAGTGGAAGAGGCGTGGAACAAGCTCTCACCTTTTGAGCAGATAACAGCTGCTCCACGTCTTGTCTTGTTCCTGTGGATCTCTCCAATGATGACCGCTAATTTGGGGTGCACGTACTCTTTGATTACGAAAATGCTGATTACGAAAATGCCTTGAGGGATTTCCCCAAAAATTTCAATATGAATGCCTTCAAACCAAAGCTCAAAACCATGTTTAGGAGAATTTTCAGAAAGGACTTTAGGATTTTGGGGGTGTACAGAGCCGGTACATTTACTGTTTTCTGGAATGTGATAAATTTTGATGTTCTTAATTTACAGAATGGCTACAATCTTTTTGACATACATGGAAGACACTCAAAGTGCATTGGCTGCGGGGAAAATGCTACATACGGTCCCAAAGTGACCTACGAAATAACATCAGATCATGCTTGTGATATGATCTCACAGGAAATGAGCTCCTATCCAACTCGAATCGATCATTCTCTGGATTTATCTTGTAACGTTTTAGTGATTTATGGCGATCGGGATCTAGAGAGTGTTATGCGTACGTTAAAAGACAGAGGCGTCACAGTTATGTTAGCATATACCGGAGATTCTACTTTATTATATCTCTCACGTTCTGCCACTCCAGGCTGCGTAATGAATTTCAAGCAACAATTCTTCCACCCTTGATTATCTTAGAGTCGAGTTGCTCCTTAGTTACAACACATTTCTGGTGTAGCAATTACTCGTGTATCTTTTGATGGATGAGCAAACAGCAAAATAACTTATGTGGTGAAACACCTAACAATTTCCTTTAAGATATAGACTTCTCATATAGTAAGGTAGATTCTAGAGGATATATCATAAATAAAAGTCATAGCAACTATCACTCTATCAAATTCCAAAATAGATAATTAACAGAAAGAAAGTGACCAAATAACACATCATACACCCAAATGAGAAAAAAAAGTTAATGTTTTCGTGAAATTTCCGTGCAAAAATTTATGATCTACATCATTCAATTTTAATTTAAATTTTTATTGGCCATCTCTTGATTTAAATGATGGTTAGTCATTCAACACTAGATCATTGATTAAAATTCAAAATTTATGAAACTTGAAAATAAAATTGTGAACATGTGATCTCTTTTCTTTTCAGAACAGAGTTAATGTGATAATTAATAATGAAACCAAATGTGTAGAAAAACAAAGATGCTTTGTTTTAATTACTAATTACTAATCATTAATTACTAATTACTGGATTGTTTCGTTCTAGTAAACTTTTGGTTTCTTTCATGATTTTATTGTAAGCAAAGCATATATGTGGTCCAAAATAAATACATTTTACAAGTGTGTTACCAAAAATAGAGCAGTTAAGTTTTCACGAGAAAACATACAGAAAGTAGTTGTGTAATTCAATAAAATTACATGTGTCTTTGGAGACTCTTTCGAATGTCACTTTTGGAGGTCACAGGACCGTGTGTAACAATTTCCCCGCTTGTACACTATGAATATCTTCTTTCCTTTAGGTCCTCTAGAATGTAGCCTTTCCGTCGAGTAAGAGAGGGTAAATATATACACATTCTTGAAAGCGGTAAGTGTACCCGCTCCATAGATGCCCAAAATCGTATATTCCCTCCCGAAAAACCTCCTAAGCATGGCTTGAAGTTGTAGTTTGAAACCTCTCAAATTGTAACCTGGGGGAAATCCTCCAAGGCGTTTTCATAATCGAATAGAACGTGAACTCCCAAGTTGCGGTCATCGTAGGAGAGATTCACAGGAACAAAGCTTGTATCTATTATTATCTTCTGAAAAGGCGAGAGCTTGTTTAAGCTTCTTCCTCTGCCCTTTGAGCAGCTTCCTTTTCTTCTTCCCCTTGGACATCGAGATTAATGACGTCGAGGACCGTGAACGTCGCAGAATCTAGTGTCATTCACACGTATACGCTCCAGATCACTATTAGCTACTGTCAATGACACGTGTACGCTCCAGATCGACTGAGGTCGGAGGGATTATTGACTATTGATATTATTATATTACTATAATCGAGATTATTAATATAATGTGAAGTAAGATAAACATGTAAACAATAAGAAATTTTAAATAAAACAAAAATTTGGAAGAAATTGTATGAATTTTAAGGTATTTATGATTTTAAATAATTTTTTTTACAAAATTATAGACAATACAAATCTCTATATTAATTTATAGTTTAAAACCGTTCGGATTTAAAAGTATTTTTAATTAATTTTATAATATTAAGTTTGTTTAGCTTGTTATTGAAAAAGAGACGATTATATATATAAAAAAATCTTAAAAACAAACTATAACTAAATTATCAAGAATTTTTCATCTCCCTCCTAATTAGGTTTTTGATAATTTTGATCTATATTAATATTTTATCTACAATTTATGTTGCATTTTTTTGTTTTTTTGTAATATTATGGAATAAACCGGAAAAAATCGAACCGAACCAAAATACAAATAATTTTTATATGGTTTGAGTTTTTGTAAAACCGAAAATCCGAAAAAATCGAAACAGAACCAAAGCAAAAAACAAATGATTTTTATATGGTTTGAGTTTTTTTAAAATCCGAAAAACTGATGAAATCGAACCGAAAACTGAAACGTCCACCCTTATAAATGTTTAATCAATCTCATGAATGATCATCAAAAGAGCCTTTGGTTCGTTTGTCCTATGTGTGGGCTCGACAATAACGTTTCTCTTTCTTCTCTTCAACTCTTTTGTGTATTGGTTTCATCTTAAACTCTTGTGTTCAAATGATTTGCAGTTTTATTTCTTTCAAATAACAATTTCCTGGAACGTGCGGAAAAAGGTTGGGGGGCATCTCTTTGGTCCTCAAGACCTGGAAAATTGATCCAACTTGGGAATTGGAGTCAACCGCAGACGCTGCAACGCATCTTGAATCTGCACATGCAAAATTTTAAACTCACTATCACACTAGTAAATATGCAATAATTTCAGTTATATGCAACTAGAGTCACTCACCTCTGTTGTTGCAAATACAGGACTCTGGCACTTCTTAGTCACATCAAGACTAACTGTTTCTGTGACAATGTCAAATGTTGAAATGACTTTTTAATTAATAGAAGTTTTGGTGTGTTAAATATCTGTTGGGTTTTAATTTATGATTTTCTGTAAATTTTGCACATTATTCATACTATAATTAATTTTTTTTTATAGAATAGAGCGGTAACTATAGAAGCAGTAAGTGTTTATAGAATAATTAAAAGCTCGATATAAAAAAGTTGAGTATAGCATTTTTTATAATACTGTTTTTATGATTCGTAGTTATAAAACAATATATCTTGTACCGCATTAGTACAAAGTTACCAATCAAACTAAAAACCGAAATAACAAGACCAACTATTTGAACTATAGTATAAAACTCTAATACCCTTTTCATTCTTCTAATTTTTCTTAGTTAAGATTTGTGTGACGACTATGAATAGGAAGACACTCTAGAAAGATCATCAAAGACATAATAATTATTTCCTAATTATAGTTATCATGTGCGAATGCCCGAATGGTTTTTTGATTAAGTAGTTTCTTGCAATCTCGCATGTGCGAATGCCCGAATGGATCAATGATAAGATTATTCGTACAGTCAGATTAGGATTCAGTGGGACCTATTTTATAATCTGGTCTTTTAGTCTTCAGTAATCATTAATCGATATAGTAAAATTATTTTAGTTTCTTAAAATAAAATTTGACAAACAATATTAAGCCGACTTCCTTTTTTTTTTTTTTTTTTGTGAAATGTTAAGATTAATATCATTTTTTTAATTTTGTAACAGAATTACATGGAGAACTTAGAAGACAGAAAGATCGAAAACTATAAGGAATGACAAAGTTACAACCAGAACAAAGAAATAGACAAAACAAACAACAAATTAGACACACGCCTAAACAAATCCAGTAGAACCCGACGAGGAAATACCGATTCCAAACACCTAAGCTCGGACATCTGTGTCGTTGCCACAATTCCTAAAAACTTGAGTCTTCATCGTCGTTGCCACGAGCAATCCCCACCCGAGGCCACACCTCAAACCTCGGATGAAGTAGTGCCTACAGCTTCTCCAAGGATTAACACAAAAACGAAACCGTGTCAACGAACCACCCCACAACCAGCGGCATATAAGCATCTTCGGACAATCAAAGAAGCCGCTTCTGACCATCATTCTCGAGTTTGCCAAACTACAGGAACCATCTTCCACAGAAGTGCAGTAGTAGTCGAAAACACAATCGCTGCTTATATTCAACACCGAGTCATCACCAGATTGTTAAACGGAGTATTCCCTTACCAAAGTTTTGAGCCGCTCTGTGAACTGTCGAAACAAAGCCGGAAAATACAAACACGCATCAAAAGATGATGAAGGGGCACACCGGAGGCCAAAACAAATTCGAGAAGAAACGACATGTAAACAACGCGTTGGAGCTCTGAATTTCCACCATCGCTGAAGCTAACCCGTTGGCCGTCGCCTAGGGAGCCCACACCGAGCTTAACCACCGCTCTAAACCGCCGCCCAAGTCACAACCTGTCAATGGAGAAATCGTTAGCGCAATAGGCCTTTGCCACAAGACCGTGGTGATTCAACAAGCCACGCCTACTATTCTTCATCGTTGCCGGAACCAGTCCTCAAAGCTCACGAGCATCGCCAGAGAGAAGCAAGCGAAACACATCACTCGAACCACCATCTCGACCCAATCGAGCTGGAGACCAACAAAAGCAGAGACACCGGACAGAGCCTCCACCAATACCGTCGGAGAAAGCCTTAACCGCCGCGAAATCTCTTAAAAGAGAACCAAAAAACCAACTCTGATAATTTCCACCGTACTCAAGCAAACCTAGCGCTGGAGGAGGTTGGTGAAGGCAAGCCGCCGCTGTGATACCAAATAGAAATCAGCAATTTTTTTGTGTGTACGTATAGTCTATACTTCGATATTTAATAGTTTTATTACAGTTGACAATTTTTGTTTTTTTTAATATTGATATAAGAGGTATACAAATAAGTGAAATAACATTGTATACATCTACGCATCATCATCCTTAGCATCTTGAAATAATGACTGATGCAAAAAAATTATGAAACGATATAAATTACACGCATTATTAGTCCGACTAATAATTATTTTAAACGTTAGTACGATTAAAATTAAGAATCAAGTAACATTAAATTATTTTTATTGTTATTATTATTATCTTTTAAGTCCAACACATGCAAACATCGAACCAAATACAACATAAACCGGTACGTAAATCTCTGAAATATTAACCGAAGTTGATTCCTTGCGCTAGAGGTAACTCGTTTCCATAGTTGATCGTACTGTCAAAAAGATAAAACCGGTTTCAAAAATCAAAAACTTAAACCGGAAATTTTGAAGGAACAAAAAAAAAAAAAAGAGAAACTTGAGGATTTTTTTTACCAAGTCGATCGACGCATATACTGTTTCCATGAGTCGCTTCCGGCTTCACGACCACCACCAGTCGCCTTTTCGCCTCCGAAAGCTCCTCCGATCTCAGCTCCATTCGTCGGTATGTTCACATTCACAATACCACAATCACTTCCCATTGGTCTAATAGTAAAAGACCATCACAGTGAAGAAAAGATTTCAGTAAACAAAACCGTAAAGACCGAGACAAGTTGTGGTTTGTTTTTTGTAGCGCCTTACCCGATCCACTTGAAGATGTTTTCGGGTTTACGAGTGAATATCGAGCTGCTTAGACCTTGAGGAACCGAGTTGTTTATCGCAACAGCCTCTTCAAATGACTGTCCAGAAGAAAGTTGTTTCAAAACTTTCTTAAAGTCTCTTTATGAAGAAAATTTGATGATTTTAGAGACTTTGTTTTACCTTAAACCTTAGAACATATAGAACAGGAGCAAATAGCTCTTCTTTAACAACATTAGCATCCGCTGATATCTCGATTATCGTAGGCTCCACAAAGTTTCCTTCACCTTCGATTGCTTTACCGCCTGTTAGTATTTTACCGCCCTGTAAATGCCAAAAAGGTTTTAATGTTAAGTCGAAAGTTGAAAAGGTTTAAACTCTTTTCGCGAGGATACTTACTTGGGACTTGATAACTTCGATTCCTTTCTCAAAGTTCTTCTTTGATTCAGGGGTATGTAGTGGTCCTAACAATGTCCCTTTTTCAAGAGGATCACCGATTTTCACTTGTTTGTATGAAGTAAGGAGTTGCTCGAGTACTTTGTCGTAGACACTCTCATGCAAAAGCTTTAAAGACAACGGAAAAAAACATTTAAAGCAATAAGCAAAAGAAACAGTAAAAGCATCAAAAAAAGCTATACGGAGGATTAGATTTTGTTACCAGCCTACGGCAAGTTGTGCAACGCTGACCAGCGGTTCCAACCGCAGCAAACAGAACAGAACGAGCAGCTAGCTGTATGTCAGCATCGTCCATGACTATGATCGCATTGTTTCCACTCAATTCAAGCAAAGTTTTGCCAGATCTCGCACTCACTGTTTGTTGTACCATTAAACCCACCTATGCATAATCGAAATATTCAAAAAAGAAGAAAATGACAGTAACGAGTAGGTACGGTGTGTTTGTTCGGGTGGTGGACTGTAATAGAAGAAGTACCTTGGAACTTCCAGTAAATGATACCAAGGGAATGCGCGCGTCCTTGGCTATTGCTTCACCAATTTCAGCACCACCACACATGGCCGTAAAAATGGCACCGGGTAAATTGTTCTTCTCTAAAACTTCAGCCACTAGCTTCGTCATTGCGATAGTGATTAATGGTGTAGTTGGAGCACCTTTCCTGTGGAACCACATGTATTAATTATACTAATTACGCCAAAAGGAACGGTAACAAACGTCACTGTAATTGCGATCGTCAAGACTAATATAATTTCCCTCACCAATGTATTATTTTAAGGGAATAATTGTTGCAACAACAACATTGAGGATTAGCTAAAGAACCGACGAAGATAGCAATTGGAGACTTAAAATATCGTTAAGACAGCTTCTTGAAGTAAGGTATTGCTAGATAATCTCAAAGCTCAGATTTAGGGTCAACTTTGTTACTTACCAGACTACACAGTTTCCGCAGACCAGTGCAATACAAGCATTCCAACCTGCAATATCACAACATTGTCCATAAATTTATGGAACGAAAAGCGGAAGCACAAACTTCCATATTGCATTATCAGTTCTTGTATTTCTCACTTATAGCTAAAATATGAGGAGCTTCATCTAATTCTAATGTGTTTAGTTTCACATGGGAATCAGACAATGAAATTGCAGAGCTAGGTAAGAATCACGGCAGAGTTTCATGTGCAATCTTACGAGACACATTAGCTGGTAAGATGGTTTACAGCTTTATATCGTTCCTCTGTTTTGTGATGGGCGAGCTCATCAAGATTTGAAATTGGACACAAAACTTACCAAGAACTGCACATGGAAAGTTAAACGCTGTGATAACACCAACAATGCCAAGAGGATTCCACATCTGCGTCACAATATACAAGCATAATGTTAATCATGTCCTCAGAAAAAGTATTCTACACAACTCCAGTGAAATAAACTCGCAATTCACCTCCAACATCATGTGATTTGGGCCTGCAACGAAGAAATGATATGAGTTTAGATATACATCTTTCAGTAAGATATCGAAGACACGAAAATAAGCATCCCCGAATCCAGGTGCCACTAAGGAGAAATTTTACTAAGATATAACTAAATTAGGAGAATATTTGTAATATAAGCTTTATAGACTACTGTTACTAGAAGCCAGAACTCACGTTCTGAAGGTATGACCGACCCATTGAGTTGTCGGCTCAAACCCACAGCAAAATCACACATGTCGATTACTTCCTGCAAAAAGTTGCACTCAATGTGTTACTTTAAGCTATATGAAAAAGCAGCTGTTCAGTTTTATATTAGCATATGCATATCATAGTTTTATATTTGCACTCAATGGATCACAAAGCTTTCACTAAAAAGGTGTTGCTAGTATCGAAAGTAGCTACGGTATATTGTATCAACGAAAAGAAACTAAGTTTTGCAGAGTAAACATACCTGAACTTCTCCAATTCCTTCGGCGAGTATCTTTCCCATTTCAAGAGAAAGAAGATGGCCAAGATAGTCAAGCTTGGATCTCAGTGCATCTCCAATTTGTCTCACAATATCACCTCTCTTTGGAGCCGGAACCTGAAAAAATCTAATTTCGTTAGCTATGTTTGGTGCAAATTTGCTTAAAAATTGAAAGCAATCCGCTTATCGAACTTTTAGTAATTTACCTGCATCCATATTTTCGCTGCTTCCTCACAAGCTTTCAAACCTATCTCATAATCTTCTAAAGATGCTTCCACAACTTCAGCTATTGGCTACAACAATCAAATTAAGCATCTTGAGCAAGAAAGATGTGATTTTTTTTAGCACGATAGAGTCAACTAAAAGCTTAGAAAGCATTTTCATCAACAAGAACAAGAACCATTGGCTCTAATTTGATCTACAGACACATTCACTCTCGATTCTCTTCCAAATTTTCAGGCATATGTTCCAAATCATGTAAGAATCTAGAAAACCTGATTGTTTGCAGGATTCAAAGTAGAAACAAGAGGTCCGTTTCCTTGCCATTTGCCACCAACATAACTTCCCAAATTGTGAGAACTCAAACCAATCTCACTCAGAAACTCATACTCTTTGTTCGCAGAACCCATCTCTGCAAATTTCAAACCCAAAAACAAAAAAAAATCAAAATCCGAAACATCACTCGCTCAACATCCACAAAAATGATCAAACCCGATTAACCAAATATCAAAAACTGATTAAAGAAAACGAGTAAAAATGAAATTTCAAAACAAACCCAACAATCAAAAACTCCAAAAAGTTCGAACAGGATCAGAGAAATCACCTCTGCTTATAGATCGTATCGAAGATTGGGTTTTTCGATTATAGCTGTGATCGTGGAACCTTAAAAGGAGTGAGAAGTGAGAGAGAGACGTGTACGTCTTTGGTACTTGACAGCGATAATAAGGTTGAAGACGAAAGCTGAGCTGATGTGTTCATCTTTAGCATTTATTTATTTTGGCTTCATTCGCTCGATCCCATTGATAACACAAAACCATGTAAATTTTTTAATTTGATCAGTTATTTTATACCGCAGCTGTATAAAATATACTGTTTTTATAGTTATTAACCGCAAAAATAGTATCTAAAATATTACTAAAAATGTTACATTAAGTTTTTTTATCTTTTTCCTACCACTAATTTTTATAGTTTTTAACTATTACCTAACCGTTTACAGTTTTTTCTAACTGTAAAAAATCCTCGCCAATTGAATTGATAACTCAAAATAGTATAATTTTTTTTTTGATTATACGGAATAGCGGTATAATAATACATTTAGACACAAAACGAGATAGGTGTATAAAAAATAATGGTATCGTATTTGGTAAAGCTATTTTTCTTCCATTTCACTAATTGGTTATAGTAGAGAGATAGTACATGTTAGCCCATATATGGTTTTGATGACACGTGTTTCATGCTTTCGTTTCCGGGTAAAAAAAAACCCGAATAGGATCCGGATTAAGCAGGTGAAGAATCCGACACAGGCGACGAATTGTCGCCACTGCCACGATCTCACCGATCTTTCTTTTGATTCCGAAGAGAAAACACGATCTGATCATAGATCATGTTGTTAATCTCGGTGAGTACCTGAAACCTTTGATTGAAATCTAGTCTGATCGAAAATCGGAATCCTAGGGTTTTCAAAAAATCCTCACTTTCGTTGAAACCCTAGGCTCTCTTTCGTGGGTCGATTGTCGCATGATTTATGGCGGGTAAATTGTTTTGATAGAATACAAGTTTCGATTTTTGGAGAATGAGAGCTGTGAATTTTCTGTATAGCTCGAGCAATCCCAAATTTCGGGGGATTTTCAATGGGATTTGCTCTGTGATCTTATTCTTCTTCTTCTTTGATCAGAGCGATTTGCTCAAGAACAACCCTTTAGTAAAGAATCTGTCTTTCGTTGATAGCAGTGGTGATTTCAATAAGTTTACTGTAATTAGTCGACATATGAGTGAAGTTCACAAGGATGGTTCTGGTAATAACATCAGCTTGAGTGGTGGTAGTACTGTGTTGTGCTCTGGGTTACATGAGCACAGAGGTTATGCTGATCAATGTGAGTTTTTGAAATCAAACCCAGTTTGTTCTCCAGATGGGTTTTTTGATTACCTCAAGTTTTTTTATTGTTCCTGCAGAGATTTTAGGATCTTGGGTTATATTGTGTTAGGGGTTTGGCTTGTTGCTTTGTTTTATCTGTTGGGTAATACTGCTGCGGATTACTTTTGTTGTTCGTTGGAGAAGCTTTCGAAGCTTTTGAGGTTGCCTCCAACTGTTGCTGGTGTTACTTTGCTTCCACTTGGTAACGGAGCGCCTGATGTGTTTGCGAGTATAGCTGCTTTTGTTGGTTCGGACAAAGGTGAAGTCGGTCTTAATAGCGTCTTGGGTGGTGCGGTGTTTGTGACTTGTGTTGTTGCTGGGATTGTTTCGCTTTGTGTTGCGGATAAAGAAGTCAAGATCGATAAGAAATGTTTCATCAGAGACTTGAGTTTCTTCCTTTTCACGTTGGTGGCTTTGATGGTGATTTTGATGGTTGGTAAAGTGACTGTGGGTATCGCCGTTGCGTTTGTCTCGATCTATGTGCTTTATGCTTCTCTCGTGGCTGCGAATGAGATTTTGAGGAAACATTCGAGGAGGTTGAAGCTGGATTCGATTACACCTTTGCTCCCAATGCAAGGAAGTGTGTTCTCCCCAAGTGTTGAAGAAGATATTCCTATGTACAGCCCGTTGTTAGAACTTGACACCGAGGAAGGTCCACCTCGGTTGCATGATTCTCTACCACAGTGGATGTGGGCTACAAATGTCGCTATCTATTCAAACCATTTCGCAAAAGCCAGTGTACATGATGAAGAAAGGCCTCCATGGGGATGGACTGAAGATGGTGCACAAGTAGAGAGCTCGTTATGTTCTAAAGTCACATCCTTGTTGGAAACTCCACTAACGGTTCCTAGACGGTTAACAATCCCAATGATCGAGGAAGATAGCTGGTCAAAGACGTACGCTGTAGCTAGCGTCTCGTTGGCTCCTGTCCTTCTTTCCTTTCTTTGGAGCAGCCAAGATGATGCAAGTCCTCAAGCTCGCGCTGTGGTTTACGTTATCGGCATTGCGATTGGATCTACTCTTGGATTTCTTGCATACAAACACACAGAACCTGATCGCCCGCCTCAAAGATTCTTAATCCATTGGGTACTCGGTGGATTCATCATGAGCATTGTATGGTTCTACATGATTGCAAACGAACTAGTTGCTCTTTTGGTTACATTTGGCGGAATCTATGGAATCAACCCGTCGATACTCGGTCTAACCGTACTCGCTTGGGGAAACTCAATGGGTGACTTAGTATCGAACATCGCATTGGCGATGAACGGTGGAGACGGTGTACAAATCGCGTTATCGGGTTGCTACGCAGGTCCAATGTTCAACACACTTGTTGGTTTAGGTATGTCAATGCTTCTTGGTGCTTGGTCGAAAAGTCCAGAGACTTACATGATACCGGAAGACAATAGCTTGTTCTACACTCTAGGGTTTCTCATATTCGGATTGATTTGGGCTCTCGTGATGCTACCGCGCAACGATATGCGACCGAACAAAGTAATGGGCATTGGTCTGATCACATTGTATCTGATATTCGTCACTTTCAGGCTCAGCTCCGCCATGGGATTTATACCTTGGGCTTCGTAAAACCGCCATTGTAACTAGCTTCGAGATTTGTAAGGTACGATTAAGATTATCTTCGTCTGATCAAACCATATCAGCTTATTGTATACGTCTTCTAGTTAGAGATGGTCACTGGTTCTGAAGAAAACATGTGTGTAATTTATGTTGATGTAACTGGAATCTGAGCCATTGGATCTTGTATTGGACTAATGGATTATGTGTTCGAAAATTTGAGATTAATGGGCCTTAATCTTAATGGGCTGACTTTTTTTTTTGCCGGTAATGGGCTGACTTTATCGACTCAAAAATGTTAACCCACTTGTTTCGTTATCTGGTACTTGTACATCGGTCACGTGGTAGTGCGATATTAATATTTAATATATAATTTAATTGTTTATTTCTAATTTTCATGCATAACATATTTTTTTTTTAAACTACTATATAATGTATAACATTTTTTTTAAACTACTATATAATGTTGAGAAAACAAAACTCTACCGTTATTTATTTGTCTAACAGACGAGTTTAACCAATAATTAAATCTTACACCTTTTGTATATCAATTATTTTTGTCAACCGTTCATTTCGTTAAAATAAATCTGACTAGTGGTTATTCAATCTGGTGTGTCGGATACAAAAAAAAATTCAATCAACTTCGAATGAACAGATCGGGCCAAACAGTCGGTTTTACTATTAAGAGATTGTGGGATTAATAGTATGATATTCCCTCTGTTTTATTTTAAGCAATGTTTAAGATTTTTACACAAAATAAATAAATTATTTTACTATCTTATTTTTTCTAAATTAAAACATCATTTATTATCATTTAAAAAAAAAATCAACCGATAATAAAATAATATGTATAATTCAAAAAATTAATTAATTTTACATAAAAAATTGAAAACATCATTTAAACTATATAAAAAAAACTTCGCTTAAAATAAAGCGGGGAATACTAATTAGATCTCTTTTAAACCCTCTTTTAAATAATTGATGCATTCGAATATAGATACTATTTCCGATTAATAAAAAATTACTAAACGTTTAATTAAAATTTGCCAACGGTCATGGATCTGTTAAATGACAAAACACTTGTTTATTTATTTTATTTTTGGTCGAAGTTTATTTATTTATTTAAAAAGGACTATTGCGATATATATCTACTCTCAATACACACAAAATAACAAGAAGTTGATGACAAAAAAGAAAAGAAACAAGAAGTCAAATATATCATTTTCTTGGTGAATGGTTCACAACTTATAGTTTCACAAATAGCATTAATTATCATATTGTAATATATTCTCTCGCATTTAATTGATCAATAGAGAACAAAATGGGTCCATAGAGGTATGTTAGTATGTGCCGTCACCAAGGCATAGGGTTAATCATGTCGTAGAAACTTATCTACATACATTTTTTATATTTGCTCTCTTGCGCATGAAGTAAACATATTACGTCATAGCTTATGTCACCAAACCCTCTTATAAGTACTATAATATTTAAGAATTTTGATGCCATATATATCATAATCTCGTATAGAGTATAGTATAGAATATGGTTTTAACTTTTAAATAGTATATATATATATATGTTCAACTCAGGACAAGACATCCAGAAACATGCTATATCATATTGCTCTGTTATCGCAAAATGACAACTCTGACACTCATATGGGTTGTGTTTAATTTATTTTGGGTTTATATATGACTTGTTGTTTCAACTTATCAGTTTGATGTTGGATATATACATGTGAATAACAATTATTTTTATGAGAAATTCACGAGATCTATAAACATAAGTCGGATCGATACTAGCTCGTGTTCAATAAAATTTTGTGTTTTGTGAAAAATAGAAAAGTTTGTTATTGAAAACAAAACAGAGAGTTTAGCATATATGTAGTTTTGTTTTGATATCTACAAAATTAAGGAAATATTTTCAGTTCGTATAGTGGCATTCTATAAAATCATTTATCTTTGTTGGATTTAATATTGTATTCGAACTTACGTTTTTATCATGTACTAAACCAAAATTTCAATCAATCAAGAATAACCGCGAATAGTTTGATGTGTAATTGATAATGATATATTGCCGTATAGTATATAGAAAAAGAGTATATGTTTTAAGTATATTATTCAAGATATGTGGACCACAGTGGAATATATTATCCAATTAATTAACATTATGTTAAAGAAAAACCCCGCGACTCTTCTTCACTCAATGATTGATTTTTATTATCATAACATTGCAATAAAACATTAAAAAAGCCATGTAAATATTTGTAAAGTGTTAATAAAAGAAATGATTTTATGATTCAAAAAGGGAAGACATGAAAACAAGTTCATGCTCTCTACATGAGCACTCTAAACTGAACCCTCTCCTTCTTTTGCAATATTATTGGGAACAAAGAAAACATAAAATGTGCTGCCCATTTATAATCTCTCTCTCTCTCTCTCTCAACAATTTATAGTTTCATTTGCATACTCCAACAAAAATGACCTTAATTAACAACAAAAAAGAACAAACAAAATATATAGACTAATTTATAATTTACTTTTAACGTATACAACTCATACATGCATATTCTTGAGTTTGAACCTAGAATATGGCACAACAATTGTACTAATTATACAAACTATTATGTTATAAGCTTCATTCATCACTAATTAATTTAGATAAACGAAATAAAACACATGAGATTGATGTGTGGTCCAATTGAGTTTTATGTCAAATTATACAAATTGTACTAATTATACAAACTATTATGTTATTAGCTTCATTCATCACTAATTAATTTAGATAAACGAAATAAAACACATGAGATTGATGTGTGGTCCAATTGAGTTTTATGTCAAATTGTCGTGATATATAGGCCATATCCCTCAAATATATCAAAACTGCATATACTAACAAAAACTATAAATGGTATTTGTATAAATTAATTTAGGCCATGAAAATAGTATTTTACGGAAATGTCACATGTCACATGAAAGGTCACTGACCCCAAAACTAAAATGTATACACAATCTTTCTATATATTGTATATATATATTAGTTTCTCAATGTGCCTTCCTAAGCATTATAATTAAAATCTCTCTCTCTTCTTCTTCTTCTTCCTTTTCACAATTTATCAATACCAAAAATGGATCCTCGCATCGCCGCAACCTCCGTGTTCCGGTGGTCTAGGAGTCGCCGGAAGATTTATCTCCGCCGTCGTAAGTCACAGGTGGTGCGTCTTGGAGGGAAGAACAATGTGGGGCCGCGTGGAGGATTCTCATTGAAGAGAATGGTGAGGAAGATGAAGCTGAGATGGTTAAGGTTACACTACGTGAGACTTGTGAAGAAGATAAAAGGGTTTTATCGTAATTTGGTTAAAGAGTTTGTAGACGCAGGAGCTGGTCTTGAAGCGATTCAACATAGAATGGCGGTTGAAGCGGCTGCGTTTGCGGTTCCAGGTTTAGGTCTTTCTTTCTCCTCTATGTCAGTCCATGATCGAGCACGGTATTTTCTTGTATAGTCATCATATAATATCATACTCGTTAAATAATTTAATTTTTGTAACTTTTTTTATTTGTTATTACCTTTGTTGTTGTTGTATCTTATAACTATTTATTTTTATTGTCATTTCGTATTTCTTGGAATATGAGACTGTCGATAAGTTAAATTTTGGTATTAGCAATATATGGTTTATTATGTGAGATTTGTTGATTTATATGAAAACGAAATAAGATATTGTATCATAACCCTGTAAAAGACCTGTATGTAATTCTAATTTTTGTGGTAAAATATATTAAATAACATTTTTTCCATCTATAATAGAGTATTTGCTATTCACTGTGGTAAAAACAAAATTGGTTTTGTTAAACGTGTTATGTAAAATAAAAATTATAAACCTTTGCAGTTGTGGGTAGTTGTTTTTTACAATAATGAAATAAATTGACTATATTTTACTTTGTTGTCACCGACATAAATCGATTTCCATTCACCAACGACATCAATATATAATTAGTACCTACATACAGTATATTGATATCTATATTAATATCGAATACCGCAAGAACCACTCTCTCCATTTCATAATAAGAATATCGTTTTATTTTTTTGTTTGTTTCATACACTTTGATAAAAACAAAAAAACTATATTTCCGAAAAGAAAAAAAAAACGAAACAAACACCAGATTTTATTTATCATTTTGATTTAAAAAAAAAAGGAGAATGACTAAAAATAAGGGAAATTAGGCCAAATAACCTAAAACAAAATTATAACTCACAAACTAACAAAACCCCTACGTGTCCCATATCTTAGCCTCACATCTTAGAGTCTTTTGTTAGTTTTCTAGTTTTTTTTTTCTTGGTTATCTAACAAAATCACCCTAAAAATAATGTCTAAGTTACAAACATGTTGACAAAAAAAAAAAAAAAAGTTACAAACACACGTATACATTTATACATACACATACACTAATGCGTGGGCGTAGTAACGTGATTAAAAGATCATGGCATGAGATATCTTGTTAAGTGATTGCGTTAAGGTGCATGCCTAGCTGGAAATGCAATTAGGCAATGGATTAATTATTTCACATATTTAATTAATTATCATTCACATATATACTATCATTAATTATTATTCACATCTTTATTGATACTGTACACTATTCTTACATGACAAACTCGTCGCTTCCCGATAAAATATTTAATCAGTTATTTGGATTTTGGACGATTGCTTTAGATTCAAGAATCTCTATGCATAAACAATAACAACTTGGATAATTAATTATTAGTTTTCCAATTTTAAATTTGGCCAATAAGGCCTGACCAAGAATAAAAATAAATAAATGACGAATAATGATTTTAACCATAATTAAGATTAATATTCACAAACGTACAGTTTCAAAAATAATATTATATTGTTGACAAAAAGGAATCTCTATGCTTAAACAATACTATCTTGAATAATTATTATCAGTTTTCCACTTTTGAATTTGACCAACAATGATTGTAATGAAAAATTAGATTAATACTCATGCAGTTACAGTTTTAAATTTAAAAAAAAAATATCAAAAATATTTATATTGTTTAACAAAAATATCTATACTTGTAATAGTGTTTTGAAAATATCATTTGGAAAATATGTAGTTTTTTTATGGATCTCTTTAATAATAAGCCCAACACATCACTAATAACCAAAATGGGCCTCAAACAAAGCTAGTTAAGCGCTGTTTCTTTGATGAAAAAAACCCATATGATCAGTATCACCGGCCCACCATAACAAAACCAAATCGAGCCAGACCAATATTTTAAGGTTTGACATTTTTCATGTTACAAACCAAACCGGAATTAACCACGTCGTGCTAGTCTCGTGACGTGGAGGAGAAGAAGCTCCACGTGGCTAAGTCTTGGGTCGCTAAAGTTTGCACGCTGCCTCTAAACACTTTTTTTGCTTCTAACGTAATTAATCACTTTCTAATTATTTGTTTATTTTGAGAATCACCCTTACTTTTATATATTTTCACGAAATGGCATGCTTCTTTTTCATTTAACCAAAATTATATAAGGATATCAGATATTTATTTGAAATTAATCAAGTCGAATTCGTCTGCTGCTTATTCACACGTGTATTTACAGAAACTCATGTATTATGAGGTCTAATTCAACTTGATTTGGACATAAAATGTTAGAAAATGTATTAAATTGATCTATTTACAAAACTTTTTAGGAGTTTTCTACCGAAAGTCAAATACACAACCACAAGCAAGCGTTGATATTTCTAACTTTAAACGACGGTATATTATTAAATCATTTGCATGGTAACATGAAACGATACAAAATTTTCAATAGTATGAAACATTAGTATAAAATGATAGTACAATAGTATAATCGATAAAAAAATTGGAAAAAAATTTGCAAAAATTTAGAATGTTATTCAATGATGGATTTTAATAGAGTTTAAATCTAAGCAGAATTCACTGTTATTCAATTAATTATTCTAAATCTTAATTTAAATTCTGGTGTTATTGAATATGATATTTGTAAATTATGTCTTAAAGATTTTAAAATCTGATATTATTCAATAAAAGATTTTAAATTCATTATTAAAATTCAGTGTTATTCAACATTAAAAGATTATGGAAATTTTTGTTTTTTAATGGATTTGAAATGACTTGTAGATGTAGTTTAACGAACAAATGATTAGAAATAAAATCGAATGTATACTGCAGAGATTTTAGAATCCACACACAGACTCCATCAAAAATTAAATTTTTGAAGATTTTAAAACTGATGGAATTAACTTTAAATCATTGATTCAATAACACTCCTTTAGTATTTTCTCTTTTTAAATTTATAATGGATTAATATATCCTAAATCTGTAAGTTTTAAGTGTAAATAACAAAAAATACAAAAAAATATCAAACTATGTGAAAATATTAGTGACGTCGCTAATTAGGGTTGCAGGAATTGTGGGTTTGGTGAAGAAGATGAAGGTGAAATTATCTTTTTACCTTTCATTAAAATAAAATAAAAGAAATGTGCCAAAACAACCACTTTAAAGGTTAAATCCGAGACATGTTAGACAAAAACGTCATATCTTACCTTTGTCTCACCCTTGTTTATTATGTATATCTGTTAAAAATATATATAACATATATAAAAACAAAACAAAATCTTAAAACTAATCTCCATATAATCTCTGAATAATTGAATAATTGGTTCGGCAGTACCTGCCATTAATGTCTAACAAATTCTCGAACATTGATTATAAACAATATAAACTATGATAAGAGATGACTTATATAATAAAAATTAGTGTGCTATTTCTAGTAATGTTATATTTTTATTTCCATTATATAAAAGGTGGTACACTTTGTAACCATTGTCGTGATTGGTTTGACGGCTGTGATTTAATCGTAAGACTCAAGCATGACCGTTGATTTTTATAGGTAAACGATTCCCACAAGTCACGGAGCGTGAATGCTGACCTGGCACAAAACTGTAAAACTTGGCCACAATTTCAGACACGTGTCTTATTTAGCTCCGTCTTCTTAAAGCCACGTGACAATTGTTTTTTGTTGCAAGTGATGGTTCTCGTCGGTGTCCTTATCAAAAATGTAAATTGTGTAATAATAGTGTGTTCGTGAAGAAATAAAAGTTGGCAAATATAATTTATTTAGGCCTCGAAACCTAATAAAATGTAAGTTAAAATGTCTATATTGTCCTTAGCTAATATCATTTACGATATGTTTATGTCAAGATTTAACATGTTTAGTTTTGTGAAACTATCGAAAATTAACAACTAAAACTTCCAACGTAGTGCAAATTTACACGTTCAATATTAATATCGTAAGAAATATAATAAAAGTGGTTTAACAAGTCGACATTTAGCAAATATTCAAGTTCAATGAACATCTTAAGAAATATAACAAGATTTTTTGTTTGTTACGAATTTACATTTGTTATTTATATTCTTTTCGTGCCTTAAATCGAACCCATGAGCTACTAGATTTGTTATTAGTATTTTATGATATACATAATTTAACATGAAAGTTTAAGTTTAATATATATATATATATATATATATATATATATATATATATATTTTTTTTTTTGTATATTTGGTTGGTAACCCCATTTTTCAACTTTTCTCCATTTCTGTTTTGTTTTACAAAAAATAAAAATGCTAAAACATGTTATTTTTTTATGATTTGGATATTTGTTTAAGGCGGCGAGTTGGCGGTGTGGGGAAGATCTTGGCAGCGACATATGGCGGTGGTGTGGAGATTTTCGATGACGAATAGTTTTTTTCGGATGTCTCGCTTTCGAGGGAAAGAAGGCATGTGTTTTTTTTTTCTTCACCCCAATCCATCTGAGATCCATGGTGCTAGAGGACGAATTCATGGGTCTCGGATGATTAACCCAAAACTTCTGCAACAAGTTTTTCCTAAACTTATTGTCATTCTCTCTATGTCGTCGCTAAAATTATTCCAGGTCAATGATTTATGAAGAGGTCAAGGGTTTATCTTTTCTCTCCACTCGGTACTTTCGATCCTTGATTTAGACGGTTTTTCTCGTCGGCGATGAAATTAGATATGGTTCTAGATGATTGATGGCGGCAATGGCAGCGACAAAACTTTTTGGTTCAGGTTGTAGCAGCTGATTGTTTTTCTTCTTTTTTTAGCCAGTTTTGTAACCCAATTTCTAGGTCAAAGTCTCCAAACCGGATCCATTTGGGTAAACTATGATTAAGGCTTTTATTTGTATTGTTCTTTTAAATTATTATTCAATGAGACCCTTTAAAAAAAAAAAAAAAAAAAAACTTTCGTTACGTAAGGGTTTGTAATATATTTTTTTTTTAATAAACGGGAAGAGGAAAAAGATTGGGATTCCTCATCCATAAATAGATTCGTTGAATCAAAAAAATCCCAACCAGACAAAAAAGCATAGAATCACAATGTGGATCCCACTTCCGACCATTTGCTGATTTTTTTGCAAGTATCATAGATTTTTTATTTTGTTTAAAAAACGTTAAATAAATATTTTTAGAGGATAATCACGAAGTAAATTGCGCAAAAACTGTAATATAAATTTTAAACACAAAAAAGTTTCATAATCACACAATGGATTACGAGTTTACGACATCCGACGAATAATAGTCAAACTTACTTTAGTCACTAATCATCGAGTAACAAAAAGGGTAGTTACGTAATTACGACACTCAGTTTTTGCCTCGATTGCTTTATTTAACGGGAGAGAATAAGAACACGAAGGATTAGATTGGTTTCTCGAAATGAAAAAGTAGAGAAAAGAAGAAAAAATCTCAATTTTTCTCTCTCTATCTCTCACAATCTCTTCGATTGGAATCGTTTCCTGTAATCTTTGAAAATTGTATATATACTTTAGATCGATTTGTGTATAATACCCAAAAAAAAGTTTGTTTTTTTTTCTTGTTTTACCCAATTGGGTTTCTCCAATTTCGTGTTGAAATTTCTGGGTTTTGAGAAATCTGTTTGTTTTCTAGGGAAAAGTTCTTTGTTTTCTCGAGAAAATCGTTTTTTCCGATTTCTGAAATCTGAAATTTGCGATTTTTAAATAAAAAACCAGAGAGAGCTTCAATGGTGGTAGCAACGACAATAGCGCTTTACGCAAGTCCACCGAGCACTGTATGTTCCACAGCTCACCAGATCAACGCTCATACCTCCTGCGATCTCGATCTAAACTCTAGATCTTCATCGTCATCATCTTCTTCGACGGCGTCGGCGTCTCCGACAATCGGAGGTCTCTCTTTACTTTTCTCCGGCGCATCCGTCAAATCATCGTCTTCTTCCTCATCACACCAAACCGTAGGAGAGGAATTAGCTTCCATACGCCATGATCGAAGCGAAGATCGGACCTTAAGCGGCTCTTTCTGTTATTCTCCGAGCAAATTCATCGGTTCTTCATACCTAAAACGAGACCATCAAAGCCCTGTTTCGGTGCTTCACGGTCCGATTTCATCTAGCAACAGTCCTCCGATGAGAATTTCACGAGATCGGAACTTAGATGGGAGCTTCAATGGCGGCGGTGGATCTTCTCTTCGTGTAGGATCTAGCAGATTGTTCAATGGTTTCGTCAGGAAAGCTTTAGGATCTTGTGTTGATTACGACACAGACTCTGTTCTTGTCGATGAGCAGCTACCATTTACCATGGACGATGGTTTCGAAGGAGAAAGAAGACAACCATATGCCAGAGATTTGCTTAGACGTGCTCAATTGAAACACAAAATCTTCGAAGATGAATCTGTGGTCAAAGCATTTTACGAAGCAGAGAAAGCTCATAGAGGACAGGTATGAAGAAGAAGAAATGAAAGCTCACAAATTTCTCAATAAAGTTTTGATTTTGGTTTTACTGATTGATGTGTGTTTTAATCTTAGATGAGAGCAAATGGTGATCCTTACCTGCAACATTGTGTTGAGACTGCAATGTTGTTAGCTAACATTGGAGCTAATTCGACCGTTGTTGTAGCTGGACTTTTACATGATACTTTAGATGATTCATTCATGAGCTATGATTATATTGTCAGAACTTTTGGATCAGGAGTTGCTGATCTTGTGGAAGGGGTAAGTAAGAAACAGCCATGGATGTGTTTTTTTTTGTTAATGGTTTGAGACTTGAGAGAGATCTAATTGAGTTTTGATGTCTTTATATTGCATTAGGTGTCTAAGCTTAGCCAATTAAGTAAGCTTGCTCGGGAAAACAATACCGCGTGTAAAACCGTTGAAGCAGATCGTTTGCACACTATGTTTCTTGCAATGGCAGACGCGAGAGCTGTTCTTATAAAGTTAGCTGATCGGTTACATAACATGATGACGCTTTACGCTTTGCCACCTGTGAAGCAGCAAAGGTTTGCTAAAGAGACTCTGGAGATATTTGCGCCTTTGGCTAATCGATTGGGAATCTCTAGCTGGAAAGTTGAGCTTGAAAATCTGTGTTTCAAGCATCTTCATCCTGACCAGCACCACGAGATGTCCGGTATGCTCGAGGATTCATTTGATGAAGCTATGATTACTTCTGCGATTGAGAAATTAGAGCACGCGCTTAAGAAAGAAGGCATTTCTTACCATGTTCTCTCTGGACGACACAAGAGCTTGTATAGTATCTACTGCAAGATGTTGAAGTAAGTTCTCATTTCCTCTTTATCCAAATGTGCTTGTTGGTTTATTGGTTTCTTTGAGATAATGGAGAGAACCGGAATACTTATCTTGTTGACTCTTCATTTATGCCAGGAAAAAGCTAACCATGGATGAAATTCATGACATTCATGGGTTACGTTTGATTGTTGACAATGGGAAAGATTGTTACAAGGCCTTAGGAGTAGTTCACAAGCTATGGTCTGAAGTTCCTGGAAAGCTGAAAGATTACATTTCTCATCCCAAGTTCAACGGGTAGGTGCTGCAAACCGGTCATAGCTTGAAGTGATGCATCCTTCTCTGTTTTTCTGACTTCGGTTTTTGAAATTTTAGGTACCAATCTTTGCATACTGTAGTGATGGGCGATGGAACCATTCCGCTTGAAGTTCAAATACGTACAAAGGAGATGCATTTGCAAGCTGAATTTGGGTTTGCAGCTCACTGGAGATACAAGGAAGGTGATTGCAAGCACTCATCATTTGTTCTTCAGATGGTTGAATGGGCAAGATGGGTTGTGACCTGGCATTGCGAAACCATGAGCAAAGATAGATCCTCGATCTGCTCTTCCGAGCCCTTGTGCAGTTTCCCATCTCATGCTGAAGACTGTCCGTTTTCTTATAAGCCTAATGATAACCAAGAAGGACCAGTCTACGTGATTGTAATCGAAAACGACAAGGTTCGTTAGTATAAACTCCTTCAAATTCTTCTCCATGAGGATGTTTCTTTGCTTGGAGTTATAATTTGGTAAACCGGAAAATGCAGATGACTGTGCAAGAGTTTCCGGCGAGTTCCACAGTATCGGACCTGTTAAGCAGAGCAGGACCAGGGAGCTCGAGATGGTCAATGTACAGCATCCCAGCAAAGGAAGAGCTAAGGCCAAGGCTAAACCAGACACCTGTAAGTGATCTGAAATGCAAGCTGAAGATGGGAGATGTGGTGGAGCTGACTCCAGCCATACCTGACAAGTCTCTGACTGAATACAGAGAAGAGATTCAGCGGATGTACGATCGAGGGCTCGCCTTTTCTCGTCCTCACCGTGCAGCTGCTGGCACAATGGTTGGCTGGGGAAGCTAACAGATTCTCATGTTTCCATAGTCAAAACCAGATCTTTGTTCATTGTATGTATAGTTATTATTATGTATAGTAATGCTTCAGAAGATTTGTTGTACCTGGTCTTATTGATTCCCACAAAACAGTGTATAATATGCACATATAGTGTATAAAAACTGACTCTAGTCATATTAATATTTGATTCCATGACATTCTACTTCTTCATACATAAGATTATAGTTTTTTTTTTTTGGTGTCTCTTTGCTTATTTGGGTCGTCTAGAAAGAGGGAAAGAAACTCTTTGAGAAGTTTGGTTTGGAAGCTCTGATGTTTGTTGCTGCTGCTGCTGTTCCTGAGATGACTCTGCAGGATCAGTCATTTCTTCATCGTCCTCTGTTTCTTCGGGTTCCGTGGAAGCTGACTTCTTCGGTATAAGGAGCTGGTAGTTTGGGCTAAGCAATGTGTCATGTTCAGGCGGGAGAGGAACACCGGGTCCTGCTATCGATTTCGGCAAAGGGATTTTGTTCCTGCTTGCAGCAAGTTCTAGCAGTACCTAAAAGCAATCATCGAAAAAACACAAAACAAAACGTTCTTAAAGCCATTGAGATTCAGAAACCAAAGACTTGGATTTGGCAGACTAAAACATTTAACATGATGAATACAAAATCGATCATGTTTTTGGCTATGCAACTTATATGGTAACAGGGTTATTGTTTACAAACCAAAAGCAAAAACTTCGATCATTCATTATCGATTACCAAATGACTGGTCATATCACATCATCTATCTTCAGACAACAATCTCTATAACATGAAGCAGGAAAAACGAGGAATTATCAACAATGCATATATATATATATACATACCTCTCTTGGAGGTGGCTGTGAAAAGCTGAAGTTAACTTTGGATTGAATAGCGAGCTTCACATCATCACAATCAATGGTAGATTTGCTAGCATGCTCTGAGTAAACCTGAGCATCAGTCAACACTTCAACCACATATCGATACCATAATTCGAGAAACTGGTGTATCACACGAGGCTCGTAGTCCTCCACACCCATTGACTTAAGCAGAGATTTGACAATCTTAGCGTCTCTAGGTAGATCTTCTTCACCTTCTCCAGCCATGTTTCCCCTAAAACAGAGAAAAAAAACCCAAAAACACTAAATGGTTATGCTTCTACATAGTCAAATTAAGACATTTTTTTAGATGAGACAAACAAAAAAGCTCATTTCTTACACAGATTTGATGTTGCAAAATCACAAAAGCAAACATCGTGAAAAAACTTAAGAAATAACTAAATTAGATGATCAAAGAAAATCCCACTAAAGGAAATTTCTTCACTTAGAAAGAAGACATTTGAGCTTCGTGAATCAGAGAAAACGAAGATCCAAAACTTGAGATTTGGACAAAAATATATGCCCTAGATCGAACAAAGATCAATGAGTAAAGAGAGAGGATCAATGGAAAAAACCACAGAGAGGCGATAAATACCAAAAAGCGAGACAGATTCGGCGGCGGAGAGCTGCAAAAAAACGACGGAGATTGATAAACGGCGGCGAGTAAGAGCGATCTCTCTCTCTCTCTCTATATGGAGAGATTAGATCTATTTTTGGTTTACTTTGTAAAATTTCTACAATTTTGAGGGTAAAACTGGAATTTAATATAATGGTGGACCAAATGGGTAATTGGTCTTTTATTTATCATTCATGCATGAGCCCATAAAAGGCCCAAAAGAGAATGACCGACGCATGTGTAAATCTTGTTGTAGAAGAATACCTAAAGTAACAACTGTCTTTTTCTTTTCTTCTCCATAGTCATCTTATTTGGGAATTGGGACTAATAAAAGAAGTTTCATATTCTGAACCGAATCGAATCAAAATAATCGAATTGAACACATGGATCAATTCAGACTAATCGATTCGAACCAAATTGATATAACCAATTTAAAAACCAAACTATATTTGAATACGGTTTATATGAATTCATTTTTTCTATATAGAAAAAAACCGGAAAATGAATTCGAACCGAACAAAAAAAACCGATCCTAAACTGAAATTTCTTTGGAAATTAAAGAATATATTTTACTAAAATCCAAATCTAAACCGAAATCGAATCCGAATCCGAACCAAACCATCCGTAATATATTCGGTTTTTTTTTAATATTATTTATAAACCGAAATACAGAAAAATCGATCTCAAAATTGAACTGAAATATGAATTGAATACCCTAAACTTGAATATCGAATTATATTTTAATATTTATTTTTCTTAAAGTAAGGTTATATTTGACAAAAACTTAAATTCGAATCTAAACTAAAATAACGAATAGGAAAATCATCTATTAAATTTAAAAAATTGAGAAACCCGAACCGAAACAAAATCCGGATTAAACCACTATGTAAAAGGCTCAATGATGGTCCACTATTCTCTTGTATAGGCCCATTAAAGACCCAAATTTGAATGACCGACGAATGAATATATTATCTTAAGTACCAATAATAACCTCGTCTCTCTCGAGTCCTCTTTTTTACTTGTCCGTGTCTGTAGTGGTACGAAATTACCATAATGTCCTCGCCGGAGCGTGCCATCGTCTCCCTTTTGTCCGATATAGCTTTCTCCTTCGACGGAGCAATCCTCGGATTAACCCTAGCTTTTAGCGCCGTCCGTTCTGTTATCAAGTATTCCTCTAGCTCCGCCGCGTTGAACAAGATTAAAGAAGCCCCCGAAGTCTCCGTTTCCGACCTCCGATCACTGATTCCGGCGAACGAAGATCAATCCGGGACGACCGATCACGGTAATAATAGCCATGATCGGCGTATCGTCGTGGTTCGCGGAACAGTCAGACCTAAAATTTCCGGTGATGGGAGTCAGAAGAACAACGTGCTCATCTCTCCGGAGACTGGTGATAAAGCTCTTATTATCCAGAGAACTCAAACTGTACGTATACATACTTTACACATACCTATAAGTTTACATACATAAAAGGGTGCTTACAAATTGCAATTGACCTAATTTTGCACTATGTTTCTCTCTCAAAAGGCTTTAGCTTGGTAGTGAAATTCGTCAATCAGATGATTTCTTCATGATTAGCTTTCAAATGTATGTAATTTGGTGATGTTGTGATCTTTGAAGAGAGATTGATGGAGGAAAGTTTTATGTTTTGAGGACAAGTGAAAGCCTTTCTAATGTCGTTTTGTGTTCTCTTTACAGTATGTGTATAGTGGATGGAAGACTTTGTTTCAGTTGTCAAATAGTCACAGGTTTATTTTGGAAAGATCTATGCCCAAACAAGGAGCTGATTTTCTGAGAATGGTATAAAAGTCTGCTTCTGTTCTTATCAGCTTTGGCTTTTTCCATGATCATATACTTAGTTTCGATATAGATTTTTATGTGTCTTTTCGCCGCGTGCAGGTCCCGTTTGGTATTGTGGAAAACAATCAAAAACCGCAGTCTAGTTTTCTCGTTGTTAACATGGATGGCTCAAGGCAACCTCTTCCGCTTACCACTGTGTATAGTCGTTTGCAGCCTATTAATTCATCTCCATATGCATTTCTTCAAGCCTTATTGTTCCCTGAGTATCCTGTGAGTATATATATTTGAAGAAGTTTTTGTTTTCTGAGAACCAATGGTTACTCTTGTTCTTGGCCATTTTCCGTCCTAACTTTGTAATCCGTTCTCTTCCAAGGTTGGTCTGCTTGATGTAGAGAAGATTTTACCACCTGGGAGAGATATAACAGCTGTTGGCATCTGCAGTTTTAATGACGGAGTTCCTGAGATCAAGTCGTGCCAAGATCTTCCTTATTTCTTGTGAGTTTTTCTCTGAATAATGTCTTTTTCTCGTTAATGTCATTTGACAATACTTAGTCCAATGTTGCAACAAGCTCTCCTGCTTTTCATCTGTAATCAGATAAATCTTTTTTGAATAATATTTGCAGATCAGAGATGAGTAAGGATAAGATGATACTGGACCTTATGCACCGTACCAGAGTAATATTCTGGGGCGGTCTTATCATGGGCGTTGTGTCTGTTGGCATCCTAAGCTATGCTGCTGTCAGGTACTTGAGTAGTGAGACAGTTAGTTATGGATTTAGACAATGTTTTGATTCTAAAAATCTGTTTACTGTCTTACCTTCAGATCCTGGAATAAATGGAAACTATGGACTCGTCAAAGAGAGCCGCCACAGACACCAAACCAACCGGTGGTCAATGATGAAACCGAAGATGCGGATGAGATTCCAGATGGGCAATTGTGTGTGATCTGCGTGACGAGGAGGAGAATTCCTGCCTTTATTCCCTGTGGACATATAGTATGTTGCAGGCAATGTGCCTTAACCGTGGAACGCGGGTTAAACCCAAAGTGTCCGGTTTGTCTCCAGAGCATTAGAGGATCTATGCGTGTATATTACTCTTGATGAATATAATGAATCTTCTCTCGTTTGTGTATTTGATAAGAGAGTAATGCAATTTGTAGTTTCAGAGAATCGGAAAATTTGAAAATTAACAAAATAGTTTGACAATGATTTGAAAGTTCTTCAATATAGAGTTTGAGATTGGAGAGAATGAAAGCAGAGTTTTTAAAGGCGGAAACTTTGTAAAGAAGCAGTAACAATTTGTAGCCAAGGATGACTTCCCGTTTATCCGGAGTTCTGCCGGAGTTCTCCCCGACCAAGATTCTTCTCAGATGTATCAAGTCCCTGACATGAGAGCTGAGACATGGTGTGTTGATGGATAACCTGAGAATCTGAACTGCGGGTTTTGGAACATGTTCCGGTTTAAAGAGCTCGGTGTGATTGAGCTAGACCCAATTCCGCTTCCACCATCGTGAGGGCTCTTAGAGAAATCCTGTCCATTTGACATTTGAGAAGAACAGAGCGAATTTGATGATTCTTGAAGCTTCTTTGTATTGAGGAAACGCCCACCAGAGCCTCTGGCTCTCTTTAAAGCATGAAGATGGCGAGACTCATGAAGGTATGGCTACAAAACAGAAATAAACAAAAACTTTGTTACTCACTACTCCCAAAATTGCATCGAATCATCAAAGATCTTCTGGTGTTTTAAGCAAATGGGAAAGCGAAAAGATTCATACTTTACGGCTTTTGATAAGTTTGTTCTGAGCTTCGAGTTTAGCGCGATGCTTCCTGCGACGAAGAATCGCATGGTACTGTTTCGCATTGACGAATATCGGCTCATTCTCTTGAATGTTATGAGGTAATGGCACTCTAGAAGAAACCAAAGCCATCATCTCTACATGTGGCAACACCTGGAAAATTTTGTCCCAATTAACCAATCAGAACGCCTCTTCGATTCAGTAGTTATGAAAACAGGATATTACCGTTGGTGTTGATGCATATTCAGGAGCCAAGAAACCATTGAAATGTGATGTTTCAGTACATTGAAGCGACCAAGATGTTTGACCAGAATTAGGAGGAGGAAACACAGAATTTTCCATCGACGAGGTGGTAGTTGACTTGGTATAACTTTCAATAGCATTTCCCGGGTTTTCGATATAACCTGCATCAATCAAAGACAAGAAGAAACCCACTAAAGTTAGCCTGTTTTTCCCGTAATGCGACATTGTGACTAATGTTCAAACCAGTTTATTTGTTTAACCTGAAAGATTGGTATTAACAATGTTGCATCCATAACGGTCATGTTCTTCTCCGAAGCTTGCAACTTCATCACCCCCTGATTCTCCAGTAGATTGTGTTGAGGATGAAACTTGCAACTGCAAACCCGAATGTTTCGTTGCGGGTAAATTTGTAGACATGATCATATCCTTTGACAAGCTGAAAGATTCAGATCCTTGAATGTTTGGCATTGAGTTTCTCCATGAAGACCGTGACGAATCATTCCTTTGAAACACTTGCATTGTCTTCTTCAATAAGCTAATGTCCAAACCAAGCAAAAGGTATAAAATCAACAAATCTAAGAGAGAAATCAATCCACAAAGTTTATAAAAACCATCCTAAAATCAAGATTCCCAATTCAATCACACAGTAAGATTTGCTCAATGATTTTTAAGAAAAGATTCAAACTTTGAGAACTAATTTTGGCTTAAACAGATTGATTCACTAAAACTTAACAGAGAAAGCATTACATATTTACATGCAAACTAATAATTAGACAAGAGAGAAAAACTAAAGTTGATAGATTAGATTTTTCTGGGTATGAATAGAAACATTAGCTCATTGAAATCAAATCTCTTTGAGTTTACTGATCCAAGCAAACAGAGAAAGCAAACAGATTTTCTCATCACTCAAAAAGTTTTTTTTTTTTTTTTTTTAATTATTTCCATCATCAGTAGTAAAAATGGAGCAACCAAATCATAAGACACTACCAAAGAAATTAAGCGAACAAGAGAGAGAGAGAGAGAGAGAGAGACCTTTGGTGTTTGGATTTGGTACAAGATTGAGAGAAAGAGAAGTTAAGTAATAAGCTTGAGTTGATGATGATGATGATGATGATGATGCATGTCTCCTTCCTCAAAACATGGCTGTTTCTTCTCTCTCTTTCTTTTTCTCTCTCTCTCTCTCTTCCTCTGTCTCTGCAAAAATAGTGTATTGGGTATGGCTTAAAAGACTAATCTTGACTCTTTTTCACTTTTTATAATGTTTTTATTTTCTCTCAACAAATATCATTTTAATCACACAAAAATTAACTATAAATTAGTTAGTTAGTAGTATATTTGTTATTTCCATTTCTGAATTTTTGCAAAGTTTGACATTTCTACTTATGGTTTTTTTTGCTTGTTTCTTTGTATTTTTATGATTTAAAATTTAAATATAGCTAATTAAATGTGTCATATAGCGTTTTGTTAGTTTATTGGATTATGACGCGTGTATAATTTTTAAAAAATATATATAGAGAAATATGTAAGCCAATAATGGAAGTAAATATAAATATGAATTTAGATTGCTACGCATGTATAATTCGGATAAGACTAAATTATATATGTGATAGTAGATTGGACATTATGTTAGGAAAACATAACAGAAGATAAGATATATCAAATGAAAAAAAAAAATGTTTTGAAACATAGAAATGAAACCATTCTTGCAACTGTTCACTCATAATTTCATATACTAGGTATATTTGTAATTGTAATTAATTTTACTTTACTAGCAATTGAAAAACATGTTAGTAAAAATATATTTTAACATTTGAAACCATTGATGCCTAGATTATATATAGAAAAATATATCTTAAAGTAGTTCATCCATCACATAGCAGCTACTAATCTACTAAACGTTTTTGTTTTATGTAGTTTTGATGTAAAATTTCATCCATTTCACTATGACTAATGTTTACACTTTTATTTTTGTTTCATATTAATGATTTTTTATTATAAACGGATATGATGTTAAACCCTGGGTTTTTTTTAATAAATTGCTATTCGAAATTATTTGTATCTTCTATATCCCTGTCTCTTATTTCTTTTAAGATTGCACATATATTAAAATTTTCAAAAAATTTGAATAAAATATGGAGGATGTTTTAAATATCCTACGTTGTTTCATAACAAATGTGCAAAATTCTTAAACATAATTTATAGTTAAAATAGGTACTTTTTCTTCTCTTTCTTTATTTCAAGAACGTCTGTTTTTGAAAAGCAAAAGTTTAAGTGGAAGGTTGTCAACATCTCTTTATGGCGCAATCAATATTGCAGTTAAGCGAATAATTAATTTTTTTTTTTTTTTTTTTTTGTAGTTGGGGTAATTGAAATTTATTGCAAGTCAAGCAAAGCGAAGTGCCCTTTTCAGTTTTGTTTTTCACATTTCTTGATGCAGCTTCCCCAACACAAAGCAAGGAATCGTAATTTGGTTGTCACTGTTCTATCTCTCTACATTTAATCCACAACTGAAAATTGTAATCACAACAAAAAAACCATTAAAAAAATGAAAAAGAAAGTAAATATAGCAACATTTATATATATATATATTTTGGGTTAAAAACATTTATATTTTGAAATTGGTGTTTTAGTTGAATAAACCGAGAAAAAACTAACTAGAAAGATGCTTTCAGAGTTTTTAGTTTTTACTAATGGAAAAATCCATATTCAAAATGGAAATATATTTTGTAATACGAGATATACCGTTGCGGTAAAAAATATGCCGACTATTATCAATTAAAAATGACAACAACTAACATTATTGAAAATAATATTTTTATATTTTTGTATCGATATTTTTATCATTCAAAAAAATATTTTTTAAAAAATTTACCACTTAGATTTGAAATAAGACGAATTATCTTGTATTATTCTACATTGAATAATAATAAAAATCTATATTTAATATATATATATATATATATATTACTATTCGGATCGTTTAGCACGCGAGATATTCCATCCCGCATTGGAGTATCCATAACCATAGAAAGCCTTTGCGACGTATATGATTAAAATAAATGCTTTAGAGAAAAGAAATGGATAAGTATCATGCTTCTAAAGAGGCGACAGGTGTTACTAAATAAATACTTATAAAATCATCGTGAGAATCTAGAAGTTCTTAGAAACAATTATTTGGCTTAGCTATGTTTTTCAAACTCTAAATATAATACTATAAAAAAACACGACAAAGTTAATATTCAAAATCTCCCCTAACCTAGATTCTTAACTCAACATGAGAAGATTAATAATAATGAGCTATACGGAGCATGTAAGACAAAAAAAACTATGGATTAAAACCCATTAAGCTAATAATTACAAATATTTAAACATCACGCTTTTAAACCCAATCATAGACGCACTACTTTTTTGCCTACCAAATCTTAACACGTATATGGAAAGATTGAACAACAATCGTAGATTGATATATAAAACATTTTTGCCTACCTATTGGATTTAAACTTTTAATATTAAAAAAAAAAAAAAAAAACTCAACATAGAATGTCATACATCTAAAGATTTTATAACATTAAAGTTTAAACAGAGACACGAGTGAATAAAGAAGTGAGATCATCAAGAATCTAATCTTAAATCTTAGAATCTTAAACAAACTAATAAATCACCATCACGTGTTCAATTTTCCTCCCATGGACCATCATCACACACCATTTTATCAATTTAAAAATAAATTAATAAAAATTAAAAATAAATAAGTAATAAAAAAGATTCGGTGCTGAAAAACAAATTAAAAAAAGAAGAAGAAAATTAATAAAACCCCATTCAATCAGAAAAAAGATTATTCGAGACCTTTGTTGCCACCATTCATAGTTTTGGTCAAAAGGTTAATAAGAGTCTCTTCCTTTATATGGCATCTCCTGCAATTAAAATCAAAAAAAAAATTAGCAAAATGTTTTTTTTTTCTTTTTTAAATACACAAAAAAAGTAAAAATAATGGAGGATAATAGTAGTAAACCGGTTGGTAAGGTGAAGGAGGCATGAACAAAACCGGTCTCTGCTGACTAACCATCATCTGTTGTGGGTACTGTTACATTGATGATTTCCAACATTTCAGTTTTCAAGATTTGTCTTTCAATGAAGGATTTTTCTGAGTCTATAAGCAATAAACAAACCTGTGGACCATTTGGAGAATAGTATGTTTGGTTTGGACCAAGCTGTGTTGTATTATTATACATCATTGGTTGTTGTTGTCCAGAGAATGCTGCTCCCATCTGTTAATTTCATTTTTTGTGAATCAGAAAACATAAATAACAAAATACTTAAGTTGGTTGGTTATTAAATTAAGAGTAGATAAAGAATATAGAAAAGTTACTCCGTATCCAACATGTATTCCGGGAAAATGTTGAACAGGCGGGTAATAGAATGATCCCTCTGCGACCGGAGACTGAGGCCGTGTAGCTGTTGGAGATGGTTTGAAGCTCTTTGCGTTGGGGTTCAGTTTAAATTCCTGGCAGATCCTAAAGCTCATTAGTAAAAGCTTAGAGTTTTAAGGAGAAGGAATGCATGGCGGAACAAAAACCTTAGCATTTGGGTTGAGTGTAGACTTTTCTGAAGATAAAGAACCAATCGAAGAGCTTGGTGATAGAATTGGACGACTTGATGCCGAGGAAGCTGGAGAGTTTTCTGAATTTCTAGAAATGGAGCTTCCAGGCCATCCATAAGAGCTCTCAGATTTCGCTCTGTCAGAAAATGGACCTACTAGTCTTCCATCAGTGGAACTTTGCCTCTCAGAAGCTCTCAGTTGTAGACAAGCCGTATCAGAGGTTGCTGCATCTTCATTGATATCTTAGAGTGGCATTCAAAGACTTAACGTTGGAAATTCTATGGTTTGTAACAACATTAACATGAAACAGGAGTAGATAGATATGAAGTTGCACATACCTTCAAGACCAGACACTGATTCGTCAGATCGCTGCGTTAACACAGATTGTGAAGCCAGCAGAACAATGTTATTATAAGTCATGGAACATTATGAAAATGCTAAATGCAAGCAAGACTACATGCGTGAAAAGAGTTTTGACTTACCTTTTTATAATGGGAAGCCTCTAGGCTTTTGCTGTTTCTCTGCTCACCAAACTGGCTCTCATTCCTATTAGCATGAACTATCATAAAGTTATAAATCAATGAAAGATATTTTGAAAACGAACGTTCATATTCCAAGGAAAAAAGGACCTGATATTGCTGCCAGTAGCAGGAATATCTTTGGATGGCTGTTCGGACATAAGCTGCTGCCAAGCATGCTTATTTGAGTTCGGCCAGCTCTGATCTACAATTGTGTTATTCCGTGAAGGCAGGCTGTCACCCTGAAGAACGAAAAGAAAATGGCAACATCACCGATTATTCTCCTAGAAACTACTACCAGAGAAGATCTCAACCATACCCATGATTCTTCATAGAACTTGCCAGTTGAAGCAGATTTCATGCCATCAGAAGCAGATGAATCACCAAAAGTCAAATTATTGCAGCTGTTCAACAATATGTCTTCTTCCTCTTCATAACCCGTATCATCAAATCCATTAACTGGACAGACCGATGAGTATTTGGTTTCCTCGTCAATATCAAACTTTCCACTAAGCTGAAGGCCTCTTTCCTGTGTAAGATGATTGCATGCATGAACCATTAGAAAGTAGAAATGGTTTGAGAATGAAACGAAAAAATCACGTGGCACATAAGACATCCCTAACTCACCTCTGCTACGTGAAGGTCTCGGGTATTCTCACCCTCAATCTCTTTCGCAATCCTCAAAGCTTGCTCTTCTAGCTCCCTCGTCCGAGGACCTCTCTCGAGTTTTGTGGTATACAGTTCCTCGTCAAAAGTGCTTGTTACTCCAAACAATGTCTCATTGACCTCAAACTGATTCCAGCCCCTATCATCACGTATAAGACATGTTATGAGAGATGTTGTTCAGCCCAGAAGAGTGTACATCGTAAAAGAAGAAGGAAGAAGCTGGGAACCAAGTAAGGGTGTCACAATTAGGGTCAGGATCCAGCGGGTTGGGCATAACCCCTTCCCCGGGGCAGTTTAGTGCTATCCTTTTTTAGGCCTAAAAAAGCAGGCCTTGCGGGTTATAGTCCACCCGGACGGAGGTCTCAAACCGGCTAATATGCGAGGGTAGCAGACCGACCCGCATTACAAATAAATAAAAATATTAGGTTTTAATATTCAATATATAGATGTATACGATTTTTTATATTCAATTTACCAAGTAATATTGATATTTTATTTGAAAATTAAAGTAAATGTATTCTATTATATTTATATTTTATTTATGTATTAAAAAAAATTTCAAGAGTAATTTTCTATTGTTTAATATAATTAAAAAAGAATAGATTGAAACCGCGGGGGGACTCGCAATACCTGCAGCAGAAATGTGGCGGTATCTAAGCTAAAGGGCATAACCCGCATAATGTTTTAGCCCACTGCAGGGGCGGGTTAGAGAGTCAAGATTCACGAACCAGAATAAACCCCAAAACTCTTTTTAGTAGAAAAGAATCAAAGCAACAAGAACAGAAATTGTAAGAAAACCCAAAAGAACTACGTTCTCTCCCTCGGCCTAACCCTTCATATCTATATGATAAAACGTAAAAGCAAACACCCTAGGAAGAGGAAATAGAGATATAGAAATACTAAACAGTTTTCTAAATCAGCAAATAGAAATCCTAATTAAAAGGTAAAATATCTTAATTGAAAGAATATGCATCGCTACCTCTTCCAAGGGTCATCAAACACATTCTCCAGATCTGGACAGTCTGGAACATCTTCATCAGGTACCCAAGGTTTCAGCTCTCTTTCCAAGTCAACGTGATAAGACTGTGATATAGAAGAGTCTGTCAACAGCTCTAACGGTTTCTCGGACTGGGCAGAATTTGAGGCGTTATTGCTGTATACAGGAAGGTCCTAACACCAAAACCAATGAAAAAAGAAACAACAATGTCAAAACACCAAGTAGTCTTTCTAACATGCTAACGCATTGACATGAGCATAAAAACTCAATCCCATCTGCAAGCAAAGAGTACACACCTTAGCTATAACTTGCACAAGTTCGTCGGCCGGTATAATGAATATCTTTGAAGGTGGCTTGCTGAAAAGCGGAGAACGGAATTTCATTCCTCGTGAACTACCTTCCCTAATCAAGGATGCCATTTTCAAAACAATTCCTGAAAGTTTCAAAGCAGTTTGTAAGTGACAAAAAAAAAGTGACCTCTTCTTATATATATATATATCACATCTCAAAGGAAGAAAAAGGTTCCCATTCAGAGCCTCACCAAAACCCTTCTCCACATCAGCAGCATGAAATATGCCACTGTAAACCGATCCATTTTTTAGATGAACTTCTACTTGATGTCCGATCTTACAAGTTGTGAGATACACAAACGGATTACGAGAAGGGCTATCCACACTTCCAGCTTCCCCACCATTCTCTGCACATATGTATCAACAAACAAGAGAATGCAGGTTGTGATGTTGATGCTAGATCAGAATATAGATATACATGTATATAATATATATCTACAAATATATATACAAAACCTGTATTTTTCACGGAGTGTGGCTTCACCGGCTGTGCCTTATTCACCCCTGCCTCTTTTTCAACCCTTCTGTGTGGAAATCCATTGGATGAAATCTGGCTATTCATTGTTGCCTTAACCTGTTCAAACTGCATGTTGAAGTGAAAAAAGAAAAGAATATACGGACACACCAAACCAACTACTCAATAAGATAATAAAGATGACCGTACAAAATCAATTTAAGTTTATGTTTTATCTGTCAGGTCTCATGGGACGATGAGCCTGATATGCAAACTGGCCTCCAATTCGCATTCTTGCTGGCATCGAAAGTCCATTTAAATTCCTAAATGCGAAGTTTAAATTTCTGAATAGAATGTCACGGTTATGTTCATACCTAGATCTACTAAAATAAAACTATACTAGGGGTTAGTCAACTAAAATGTATCTTCCTCTTTCCTCCACTATACAGAGAAGTATGTTTTACAAGTTCCGCGAGAAAAAAATTATGCTACGAAAGATAACTGAACTACAGAGCTGAAACCATAAAGTAACTCCGATTGTGAGCCATAGGAACAAAACAACCAACCAAAAACTGCCCATAACATGTAATTTGGTAGCCAATGTTTCAGCACAAATTTCCAGATTGTAGGCATATGAAGCATAAAACTGGAAGATTGAAAACATAAAGTTGGAAGATTGGTGTTATATCCCCTAACCAAGCAGTTGTATCACATAACTATTACTTTTATTTTTTATCACATAACTATTTGTAATGAAAAATGCAGATTACAGGTTACATTGAACAGCCTTCATACATCAAACAACGAAATACACTCACAATTCTAAAGAACAAATAACATGAAAAAGAAGGACAAAACCAAAAAAAAATCCATACACACATTAAAGCAGAAGAAACAAGACAATGTTTGAAACCCATATCAGAAATCTCCAAATACATACGAATTTGTACAAGACAATGCTCCAAAAAAAGAAACCCTAAATCAGCCAACTAAATCACAAATTCTAAAATAAAAATCCACAAATTTCGCCGAAAATGAAACCTCAAGGCAACAAAAACTAGAATCCGAATTTTTTCAAAAAAAAAAAAAAACTAGAATCCGAAGATAGAAAAACAATAGAAGATGATATTTACCTCAATAAGCTGAAATTGATCGCCTACGACCGTTAAAAAACAATGCTAAGAGTTTTTCCCACGAAGCCAAATTAGGGTTTTCCGACAAAGGTAGGGTTTACCGGCGATTTGCAGAGAAAACACCGGTAAACGAGTCAACAACGAATCTCAGGAGAGAAAAAACGGAGAAATTGATTTGATCTTTTTTTTTTTTTTTTTTTTGCAATGAGCAAATCGAGGGAAAAAAAGAAGAACAGATCGATGTATATACGACGCGAGGGTGTGATCACCTACGGAAGAGCGTATGATTAAGTTATTGGGCCCTTTTTCTTATGATTCGTTTAAACTTATTTGGGCTATAATAATTGGGCCTGACTTGCAACTCCAAATTATAATTCTTCAGAGTTTTATTTAGCTAGTAAATTTTTTTTTTTTTTTTTTTTGCATTGTTTCAGTTTTACAACAATTGAATTTTGCTCCATATAATTTCTTTTTAGTTAAATTTGTTGATCTCGAAAATTTTGTATGTATATTCTAAAGGCATCAAATTATTTGTTTTTTCGAGTTTAAATTTTATAATTATTAATTTCTCAAATCTATGTTAAACGGACAAACGCCTCTTAGTGTTTATTTATCATACTTCAACTCTCTTCCATTTCAATCGTCTTATATGCGATTTTAAGGCATCTCTTACTAGCTACAGCATGGTCCAATGGCGAATCTGCACCATATGGGGCATGGATTGGGTGGTAATGTTGGGTTCGGAGTTGCTCCATTTTCTTCTCCAATTCAAATTGGTGTCTAGGACTGTAATAAAAAATCGAATAAAAAAAATTCGATTTTTGGTTTTGGTTATTTCAGCTGAACCGATCAGCATAATATTAAAATTGATACGGTTATCGGTTCGGTTCAGCCGAACTGATCGGTTTTTTTAAAACCAAATTATACCAACATTTAAATCAAATTTCAAAAAAAAAAGTTTTTAAAATTATGAACCGAATAACCGAACTGACCGAATTAACCGAACTTATCCTAATTCACCCGACTTTAACTGAATTTATCCGAATTTACCCGATTTTAACCGAATTTAAACAAAAATTTCAAAAAAATTCTGTTAAATTCGGTAAAATTTTCAAAACCCGAACCACCCGATAACCGAACTGTAATTTAGTTCGGTTAACTAAGCGAACTATCCGAACCGAACTATCCAAATAAACAGAGCTCGCGAGCCTATCCATGCCTAACAGCAACCGCAGCTTGGTCATCTTAACTGGCCGGCAAACTTCTGAACAAAATACTTGTTGAATGAATCATAACAACAGCCCAAAAAAAATATTTCGTTATTGTTGTGAAACAGCCAAAATCTGGTTATTTCTTTATTCAATGCATAAATGTCTCAGTTCTCGCAGTTTTCTATGAATCGCTGTCTGCTTCTGTATCCTCTCTTCTTTAACAGGCTGCTTCGATATCAAAGCTTGAAAGGCCAGAGACGCAAGATGGTTTCAGGTAACGCGTCTGTCCCTACTCTGGTTTTGGTTTAAGTCAAAATCATTGTGAAAAGCAGGAAGAGAACCTTGTAATAATGCATGTGCTTGGTCGTTTTAGTGTTGTGCTTCTTTTGGAATACCCTGTTTGTTTTTTTAATCTTTTTCGCCATGAGAAGGTTTTGGGGATTTGAGGTGATGAGAGATATTGTTGTTTTAAAGTGATGTTTCAAGGAAAAGATTGTGTTGTCATTGTTCTTCTTTGAGTTCTGTGTCATTCTTTATTACTCTTTTGTGTGCTTTTCTTGGGATCCCCAAAACATTTCTTTCATATACTCTCCCGGATTTTCATAAAGAAGCATTGGTTCTTGAGCTTGACCCAACTAACAACTTTTTTTTAACTAAAACATTGTTTGAATCATAAGTTTGATTATCATCTTGATTACTTTGTACACTAAATCATTATGATAACATGCCAAGAAGAATCTAATTGATGGTGTTGTTGACATTTATGGAAAATTTGTTTGAAAAAATAAGTTCATAAGTTAGTTTAAGAAAAATGGTCTAGAATCTTAATCAAGTGCCTATTTGTTTCCCTAACTCTTTTTACCCTTTTGAGAAATGATTGCTCTCTATGGGACTTGTAACTTCTTTCCTTTGAGTGATTTGGAGTAACTAATACTCTTTTTGTTTCATCTTTCACCAAAGTATCAAGGTTCATTAATATGTGAGTAGGATCATGGAAAGTCAAAGCTAACCACTAATTATACAAATTACTGTCTTTGAAGCTAGCAAGGATTGGCTAGAGATTATCTTAGAGAATCCTAAGATTTGGTTGAGTTTATAAATTATATTTTACTCCAAAATGGTTGAGATGCTCATAGACTAGTAGGGGGTTTAGATTAGGTCTCACCATCTTTAGATAATGAGAGTCTTTTTAGGGGAAAATGATGGGCAATTAGGCTCTTCTTGACCCTATCTTCATTAGGATATTAAGCTTGGTGTGATTGAAAATTAAGCTATTTATTAAGTATCATGATAGGTTTTAAGTAGAAAGTATCCTAAACCCTAAATTTAACAAGTTAAAATTTTCTTATAAATTTTTCTCTCAAGTTGATTAAAATGGAATCTCCCTTTTACCAAACTCAATATGATTTTATAAGAAACCGTTTTTTTCTTATAACTGCAGTCCACAACATGCGTGCAAGCTCTGCAACTCAGAATATTTTCTTATTTTTCCAATAAATAAGGAGAAAATGTTATAAATCCGCACGGCATAGAATCATTGTGGAAAAAGAAGGAAAATTGATATCGTTTATAGTTTATTTTTTCTATGTATATAGATATTATTCATGCCGATAACAATTTTTTAAATAGGAAAAAGTGTTCTGAAGAATATAAAAATAAATAAATTACAAATTTCGTGTATATGTATGTTTCCTAAGCATGTTTATGTTACTTGTACACGCTAAGCACATTTCTTATGATATGATTTGTAACCATTTAATATCATTTCGTTTGATCTAAGACAAGAATACGAAATTATAAGTAAGTAAATATTTGTTTTATTTATTATATAAATGGAAAGAATAAGAAAAGTGTACGAGAATGGGTCCGGTTTAAAAAGAAGGTGTTATGAGTGGGTAGTTTCGTGGATTCGAAGGGACGATCATTTACAATTTAATACTTTTATATATACATTTAAGTTTAATATATTAACTAATTTATTTAACTGAATTTTCAAATACTAATGCTTTTGTGTTTTTTATATTAAATTAGTTCATTTTCTTATAACGCAATTTCTAATTTTGTGTCACTCCAATGGAAAAAAACAAAATTTAATCTTAAGACTTAGCCCACGAGAGTAATCATTTAGCAAATGAGCACCATTAACTTTTTGAACATGCTCTCATCAAACGCTTAGTTACTATTATTTCCATTTTCTACTTATTTTAATCTTCAAATATATATGATATATCTCATTATCTCAACCAGGGAAGAAAAAAGAGTAAAAGTCCAAATTTACATAACTTTTGTTTAATATCAAATGTATATTATAAAGGAACAGTACGAATACGCGTAACGCATGCAAGGTATGTGTATCATTAGTATTATTATAATTTTCCAAAAATTATTATATTAAGATTGGGTCGGACATACTAAATTTACAAAAGATATTGCGGCTAAAAGTTAAAAAAAACATATTTTAATCAAATAAAAATAAAATTAAAGTTCCTTCTGTTAGCTAACTGTATTGAAATACCTTTAGGCTTTAGGTATAATCACATGCCAAAGACTAACTAAATTATACTCTCTCCATTTAAAAAAATATATATTTTAAAAATTTCACACATATTAAAAAAACAATTAATGTTCTATATAAATATATTAATTTTTACAATAAACAATTTTCAAAAACTTTTAACCAATAGTATTTCAATAAAAATTTTGAAATTTACAATCTATTATCACTAAATGATAAAAATACATAAAAAAACATAAAAATCAATCATTTTGAAAAGAAATAAATTCCAAAACATTAATTATTTAGAAACAGAAGGAATATACTAAACTCTTCGATGTTTGTTTTTTAACGGAAACAATTATCTGAAGTTACAGTTAATTTTACCTATTAAAAGGTTTAAATAGATACTATTAATTTATGTGTATAAACGTTTGATTGACATAGACTTCCTTACAGTTGTCTCAAAAATAAGCCATAATTACTCCATATATCAAGTACGAGTTAATGTGGTGAATTCAATAATTATTAATTAAGACGCATAACAGAATCACATTTTAAGTTGATAAACATATGAAAGTGAACGATAAAGGTAAAGAAATTGGAGACATAGAATGATTTCAAATTATAATCATGTGGTGAAAATTAATAATTACTTTTGGGGAAATAAAAAGACAAGATAGAGATTTTAACAGTGAAAACAATCAAAGCGGGTATCTCACGAATATATATGCTATATAACCAACCTTAAAAAAAAAAAAACTATTGTTCACAATTTTAAAAAACGCACAATATGAAACCCTATTACATGATGTTAAAATGTATACGTTATATGACTACACATTTATAATTAGAGATCTTTCTATTGCAACAAAGCATGATTTTGTTAATTTGATAGATAACATTGTTTGTGTATTATATCTTATATTTTTTCGCTTAATATCTTGTTAGCCTATTCATGTTGTTTTGGGGTGCTAATTAAGATTAGCAAATAAATTTCATGTCGTTTTTTCTCCAAGTGATTTATATGAAATTAAGTACCCTAAATATCAGGTTGGCGAAAGAAAATATCCTAAACATGTCAATTCGTAACTTTGTACTGTAGTTTTTTATTTAATTACCCTTTTTCATATCTTTTTTATTTTGCATATGGAAAATAACGAATATAATTAACTACTAATAATTTATTCGCCTCATCCAAGCCATAAAATATAATCACTAAAGTTAGTGAAATCTTCAGTAGCCATTTGTATTAATATTAGACATTTATCAGAAAACTACCGAGTAAGCCCTAACTAAAAACCAGCGAATATTCACATACGAAGACTCGAGTGATGCTAAACTAACCAAGTATTACGAATCCAAGAAAAATGTGAAAAGCAATTATTAACTTTTCCTCTCATTTTGTTTGGAACAAATATACATATATAATTAATATATAATCATATAAATTAAACCAATCAACACATAAAAATCAAAAACGATGCATATAGCATAATAGTATATACTAGTATCATTGTGTCACTTACAAAATTTAAACCCATATAATACATGTAAAACATTAATTTAATAAACAATTTGTTTACAAAAAGATAGAAAAGTTAAACTTGCAATAAAACGGTGTAACAAGGTAGTGGCTTGCAACATAATTTCTGTTCATAATTAGGTCAAATTATGTGATTGGGCCTCTTAGCCGCATTACTTGACTATTCATTCTCTAAAGTCTTTCTTTTAACCATTTTTCATTCACGTCACACCATTTACATTTTTTTTTGTTCACTTATATAAAATTCAAAAGCAAATCCTATATATATCCTAGGGTTTCTAAATATATTCTTGATTACTTTTTTCTGTCTCTTTGCCCTAGCTTTTTTCTCCAAAGTTTGACAAATTGTGTTAAAATGTTTACATTATATTTAAGATAGCCTGCAATTTGAGCATTTTCACAGTTTTCAACTCTATATAATTTCGGTCACAGAAATTGTATTTTTTCTATATATTGGAGTTTCTAGTCTTTAAAAAAAAGTGTACATCAATTGGTTTTTTTAAATACAGACAGAACTTCTAAATTGTCTAAAACTAATATGATCATATAGAGTGTTGGAGCTTCGAACCTTAGCCTACACAATACTATATTAAAAAGTTACAGCAGAAATAATGTTCGAGAACTGAATATATATCTTCAGAAATCCAAAATTCTCATAGCAATATAAATGACAAATTTCATCTATTGAGTTAACAAAGATTGATGTATTTAATTATTAAACCTTTTTTATGTTTAAATATAATTTTAAGAAAGGAAAAGCTGTAATGGACCCAAGTATCAGTATTTGATTTGCTGTTATGAATCAACCATATATATTTCTTTCGTGTTATAAAATTAAACGTACAACTTTTGTTTTAAAAAGAAAAGAAAAACTTAAGTTTAAATACATAATTTTAAAAAAATTAGAGAAACAAATACGTGAATAGTTTTTGAAAAACAGAGAACAATCAAATCTTAATAACTAATCAATGACACATGACCAAAGCTTGTAGTCCGATGGTTATATTAGTATTTTTTACTGTATCATAATTTAGATTCAAACTCGTAAATATGTGTAATTAATAGAAGATATATAAAAAATATAATAGTGGAAATTTTAATCGAACAACTATTTACAAGTGGAAATTCCCTATTTAATTAGGGAATGATAATTAGTCACTTAATTCTACATCGAACAACTAGTTACAGATTTTAACTTTTTGTTTTATCGTTTCTTGTGCTTTGATTTTCCACTATTTTTTCTAAATTGAACCAAAAAAAATCAATTATTAAATGGTAAAAGTTAAACATACAAAATTAATCAATTATATATATACATATATATAAGACTTCCAATTGTGATAGTGCGGTGCGAGACCTAGATCTGATTGGTAACACAAGATAATACAAATTTTTCGATGATACGAAATAGCGGTACAAGATGATAGTACAGTTAAAAACAGTACAAAAGTGATAAAAGATGACAATACAATAAAAATTAGTGATATTGGCTCCGATTGGTAACACATGACAATACAAATTTTTAGATTATACGAAATAGCGGTAAAATATGATAGTACAATTAAAAACAGTACAAATAGTAATAAAAGATTATAGTATAATAAAAATTAGTGGTACTATTTTTCGTAATGCTATTTTACTAATTAGTTACACAAGAGTTAGTACAAGTTGTAATGTAGTGTTATAGTGTTACCATTCAGAGCCATTGTTTTTCGTAACCCCACTTTATTGATTGGTTACACAAGAGGTGGTATAAGTTATAATACAATTGTAATGCAACATCACACGATTACCATTCAAAGACATAATATATGCAAGACGGTATAAATAATAACAAATAGAAAACGGTAAAAAAAATTGAATCTAAAGATTTTGATAATACTTTTGGTACCGTTTTTGTAATATAAATGCGGCATTACAAGGTTACCGATTAAATCTATAGAGATTTTTTTAATTGTTGAATGCGAAACGGTATAAATCTTAAATATGTATATTGTTGCCAACAACTATTTTCCAGCCTGGCACCCAATTCCACCTAAGAAAATTTACAGAATATTAAATAAGAAAATTAATAATACACGTGGCAATAACTACCATTTGGCTGATAAGACCCCTTCACTTTCTTCATCTTCTTCCTCATACCACACTCTTCTCTCAAAACTCTCAAAGCAAACAGAAGAAACAACACAAAGCGTGCTTCTTCTTCTTCTTCTCTCTCTCTCTTCATCATTCTCAATCCTCCATTAACGAGACCTCAAAGCTTTTTCTTCACCATAGACACCAAAACACTATCATTATCCCTTCTTCCTCTATAATTAATCCTCATGGATCATTGGGATACCAACTCATCAATATTTCATCACCACCGTAATCGCCGTCATCCTTCTTTCTCCTCCACTCTTCTCGACCAAATCTACCGCTCAATCGACGATTCCTCAACAAACTCCGACGTCTCCATGAGAACGAAGAAACAGCAACAGAGATCTCTCGACGATAAAACCATCGTTAACCACCACCGCCGCGAAATCGCCGGAGATTTCGTCAGATCTAAGAATCACAAAACCGTAGAACCTGTTTTCTTCAAACATTCAAGCTCTAGCTCCTCTGATTCAAGTGGATTCTCGTCTTCTGAGTCTGATTCCTTCTACAAACGATCTAGATCGTCGCGTTCTCCGCCGGAGATTTGTCATATAAAGCCGATTCGTACCACCGTCGTCGAGAGATCCCCTCGATCTAACGGTAAACAAGAGCATGGTAGCTTTCTCAGAACGAAATCAAAAGCGTTGAAGATCTATACCGATTTGCAGAAAGTGAAACAGCCGATTTCTCCAGGTGGTCGTCTCGCGAGTTTCCTTAACTCGATTTTCACCGGAAAACCGAACAAAATCAACACCACCGTTACCGCCGCGTCATCCACCACCACTTGCTCCTCCGCATCTTCCTTCTCCAGATCTTGTTTGAGCAAAACCCCGTCGTCTAGCGAAAAATCGAAAAGGTCCGTACGATTCCTCGACGAATGTCACAGCAACAACAACGAACGTGGATCGAATCGCCATAATCGAAACCTCGAAATCCGAGTTATGGAAGAGAATCGTCGCGTAATCGAAGCAGCTAAGGAACTTTTGAGAACTTACCAGAAGAATAAAGACATCGTCGGAGAAGAAGATGAAGAAGACGACGATGATGATGCGGCGAGTTGCGATAGCTCCGATCTGTTCGAATTGGATAATCTATCGGCGATAGGAATCGGTAAGTATAGAGAAGAGCTTCCAGTTTACGAAACAACTCGGTTGAACACGAATCGTATAACATCCAGATGAAGAAGACGAGATCATAATGATAATTTTCAAAATTAATTAATTGCGTAATTAGTTCCTAATATAATAATTAGTTACTGGTTTTGGAGGTGGATTAATTAATTTTGGTTAATACGGTTTTTGTGAGTGGCGTTATATATGTAGTGTTTTCCACTTGTGAGTTATGTATTAGTGTTACTACTTAAGCTTGATCAGCTCCTAATTATAATTTTGATTAAATCAATTACTAATTAAACAGAACTTTGAAATCAAGAAACCAATTTAGATCTGAGAATATTAAATTTAACCCAACAAAAAAAAGTAAAAGGCAGATTTTCAACTCTTGTCATCAATTTGGACAGCAAAGGGAAGTTGAATTTTTTTTTTTCCTCTCACCTCATGGGATCCACCCATAAGAATATTGTTTTTTTTTGTTTTTATTAATCATTTTACAAAGGACAATTTTACCCGTCTACAAATATCCACAAAAACTACAATAGACGGTTCTTCTTACACCAGGTTCACGATAAAAAAATATATAATGGACGTGAGGTAATAATTCCATATTGATTCGAACCAACCCATATGCCCTCATTTTTAATAAGATTCCAGCGAGAAGCATACATGTATTGTAATGTGCCTCGCCATAGGTGTCAGATAGGTATAAGTTTATATATATGGTTAGAACGAACCAACATTAAATTTAGAACTATTAGCTAATCAATCCTATTTTATCTAGTTTTACATTTGATATGTGAAATCACGACGAACTACTCTACTTACATCACGCTGTAAATTTCCTATTAATTTATCTCAATTGATATGCATTAAATCACATCCTATAAAAATTGAACTTCATACCTTTTTATATATAAATATTAATGAACTTTTGGTTGGCTATATCAAAAAAAGCTTCCTTGTGTTTTTGATTAAACTCACTATATAAATAGTTTTCTTGAATTACCAACCAGTCAAAACATATAGAGATTTGATTATATAGATTATTTGAATAGTGATAAGTGTTACTATGCCAAAGCAAGATGCGATTTAATTCATGATATGATGATGTAAATAATTGTATTACAAGTATTGTTTTGATGGTTCCAGCTGTAATAGTATTTGTTATTAATTTTTTTGTCAAATTTTTAACCATATCGTTTCAATTTCACTAGCTAGACCAGTCACCGCACTTACACAATATACTCTCCCAAATTGGAATTAGTTACCAATGTTGTGTTTACTTTACCTTTAATCTACTTTAAATAAATAAAAAGTTAGGAAAGTAAAATATTTGATTTGATGTTACTAATCGTGGTCAATAAGATAGGGGACAAGAGTGAAAGAGACATGGTCTCATATATCATGGACAAGGTATCCAATAATTTGATTCTCTTTTTTACTAACATCTTAATTTTATCTCGATTTAGTTGGCTTGTTTTGTCCCAAGTGCGACTTTAAGATTACAATTGGATTTTAGGCATGCTAAATCCCACATCTTTCTTAATTATTATATACACCCATTATTTTCCATAATATTCGAAAACTAACCTACCATGTATGTAAAAATTTAACAAATGGTTCTTATAATACTATATACAAGCATATTAAAGTAATAAGTCTAATCCACTTAAGTCGGCATCCAAATATGAATTCATCGTATATGTATATAAATAAATAAAAGGTTTAATAATAGCCTAATCATAGCATTATGATACGATACACTAATAAAGCTGTCAAAGCATTCTTAATTTGATAAGTACACTTTGGTAAAGTATAAAACAATTAAGAATAAGAGAAAAGGGATAAGCCGTAGCCATAAAAAAAATTCCTATGCAGAGGGAGCATATAACACACAATAGTAAGATCACTTAAGAAAAATAAAAATAAAAAAATTACCAAAAATAACCAGTTGTAATTTGCATAATACACTATAGTTTTCTTTAAATCATGCATTAATTAGTTTACACCTCAACATATCAAACCACAGAGAAGGTGAGCTTCACCTGTTGGGTTTGAATCTCCTTGAAAATGTATTAATTTACTTGCTTTGCTTTGGTAGTCCGACCAATAAAAATGTACGGATCAAAATCACCGAATTTTGCGGTTATAATAAAATAAAATAAAAATTGAAGTGTGGCATATAGAAAAACTGCTTATGCCAATCAAAGAGTGTTGTGGTCAATTATGTCAATAAAATCTAGAGAGCTATATGACACTCCAGACAATGGAAATATGTCAAGAAAAAACATTATATAATAAATTTTTATTTTTAAATATATATTTTCAGGTGGACACAATACAAACATGATGTTGGTGAACATATCAATCAATCAAAGCAATTGGACAGCTACGTATCATATATGAAACTATACCATAAGGTTACGTATATCTGATAATAAAGAGTCGAGAGGCATAGCATGTCCCATAACAACCATGCATGCACGACTCGTCTTTCTCATGCACTCACTATGTCTTATATATATCCATTATATAGCAAACATATGTGTTTTCGTATAACCAATAGATAAAATGTGTTCGTGACAAAATTATAACAATCATATATATATAGCGGATTTAAATCGGCATATATGTCATTCATATATACTAAACTAAAAAGAAGAACTTATTATGTATCCAATTATGATTGTGAAGAATTGTGCTTTGTGGAAAATATCTAGATTAAGTTTGCTCTTGTGTTACGTATTAATTTTAGAGCTATATTACTATATATATTGTGTGTGATGTGTGAGACTCTTCTGTGTGATGTGTTTCGCAAGTTATTAACAATTTCAAATATAAATTTGCGTCTTAAATTTTATATGGGGTGTGTGTATTACGATTTACGAACAAACATATCTGAAATAGCGATGGTTGAATGACTTAAAAATAGGAAATTGTTTCGAGAAAATGAAAGAGACAGAAGAGGGAGAGCTAATTAAAGAGGGCCACGTGGACAGACCAAAACAAGTGGACATGACTTTAACCCGCACGTGACGGGTGGCCTCTTATGTCTTCTGGTTGTCGCGCGTGCACACGTGTGAACTCCTTTTTTTTTCCGATCCCTATAATAATTTTCCTTCTTCAAGTCACCTGTGGGCCCCGCCGTAGGCTTAGAAAATTTTGAAAAAAGGGAAATAACAAATTTTGAAAAATATTGCGTTTGATTAATATTTTTTTTGGGGTTTTCAGGTAAATATTAAAAGATATAGAGTTTTAATAAATTACCATTTATAAAAATGAAATAATTATCAATCAAAACATTTTATTTTTAAATTTTTACCGTTATTTTTTTTTATAACTATTTTTGTATTATTAAATTTTTAACGATTTTGTGTGGTAAGAATAGTTTGAAATTAAAATAAAAGTCAGGAAAAATAGTTTGGAAATTGTTTGTATAATACATTCGTTATGATATTTGGGATAACATTATATAAAAATATTAAAAATGTAAATATTTATTAAAAGAAAAAGAGGAAATGTGAAATATGCTAAGGGTATTTCCAATCCCATTTTATTTTGCACTCCAAAATAAAGTTTGGAATAAAATTTTCTCCAATCTATTTTATTTCTAACTCCAAAATGAAGTAAAAAATAGATTTGTTCCATATTTTCACTATTAATTACTCAATTTTTTTATTTTTCATTATATTTTCTATTTCAAAATAGAGTAGAATTGGAGTAAAATTCAATTCTATTTTAAAATTAATTATTTGGAGTAAAAAATAGAATAATAGAATAGAGACTGTCTAAACTCCAACGAAAATAAAGAAAAAGAAGAATGTTTTGTGGGATGCCCAAGAAGATGATGTTTGTCACTGACTTGCAGCTTTTTTGTCTGAAAGACCATACGACGTGGTATCAACATCTCTTTCGCCTCTTTTTCTCCTTTTTCATATAGAAGAAAGATTCTTACATTGATCCCAATATTTTTAAACTTTCCCCACGATTTAAAGTAAAGTGTTATATAGCTCGAATACACGAGATTTTTATTAAGTTTATTCCGCGAATGAAAAAAAATAGACCTAACTTCCAATTTCAATAATGCTGCATTTAGGTAGATCCAACAAAAAACATTTAGGTTATATATCAGATGCATAAACTTTGGATAGATCAAGACAAAAAACATAGTTGCTGTTGTTGCTGTTTGTTGGTCGATCAGTCCAAATTGATCTTTAGCTGTCTAGTTATTGAATTTGTCTTTTTTTTTCATAGTTGAAATGAGACAAAGAAAATGATATTTCAAGTACACAAAATAATATTATTAATTATTCTCCTTATTATTAGTTCTATCTATTTAACTCCTTTTACTGTTGTTATTATTATTTGCATTTTCATATTTTGAATAACCTAATTTTTTGTCTTACTAATAAGAAATTGTCGAACATTGATTCCATTTTTTTATAACCAGTAAATTAGATGATCCAGATCGAAACCTAACTAATATTTTTATGCGAGTGTAACCGTTGAGTAGATTTATAAAAAAACAGTTAATAAATCTAAAACGTAATACCATTTCGATTGACCAAATAAAAGATTGACCAAATAAAAATGAAAAAATTTATAGCATAAATCATATTCATAAGAACGAATTTATGAATTGTCTTCGGATATTTTACCACTAGGATACCACACTACTTGATTACTATGGTAATATTTTTTTTATATATTTGAAAACAACATTTAGTGATACATGTAACATGTATATAGAACACAAATTTAATCTTGAAAGATCTTGTCTTGTGTCTGAGCAATAGCTATTTTTTGGTTTGTCATATCAAAATTCTCTTTATCCGTACACTAAATTTAATACCAAAATCAGAAGTAGAAACATTTGATTTGACTTAAAAAAAAAGAAATGTATGAAAACATTTTATTTTTATCATGTTTTTAAATTTAAAACATAAAAACTTTATCTACGGCGAACAAAAAAGGTTGATTTGGAATTAGAATTTTTATTTAAAGATGTTTTATATTTACATTGTTCTTTCCACATTATTATATCCTTTTTATTCAAAGGGCGATTAATAATTCATCCAAAGCCCAGTTTAAATGGGCTTTAAAGCCCAAAAAGTATTCTCAATTTTTTTCTTAAATAGACAAAAAAAAAGTATCGTCTTCTTCAGCTATTTTGTTGCTCACGAAAACCATCAATGGCGACGGAGTCGCCGAGCTCTGTTCGGAAAGGTAAGTCTTTGATTAATCCATGAAATTCGAAAATTGGGTCGATTAAATCAATGAATCGATCGATACATATCAATCAAATTACGTATTTTGTGTAAGATTTTTTGATGATTTCTCGTAGGACTTCGTTTTTGATAATTTATAGGGTTTATGTTTATATGTTACAGTTGTTGTTCATCTAAGAGCTACTGGAGGTGCTCCTATACTCAAACAATCTAAGTTCAAGGTAATATATCTTATCCAAAATCAAAGATTTTAGGGTTTGTTTAATCCTTACCATAAAACAACAATCTTCTCATTTTGATTTTTTCTTGATAAAGATTTTAGGGTTTATGTTTCTTGTGTTGTGAAATGTTGTGCGATTGGGTTGTAACAGATTCCAGGGACTGATAAATTTGCTAAAGTGATTGACTTTTTAAGAAGACAGCTTCATTCTGACTCATTGGTAAAAGAAAAAAAAAACAGAGCTTCTTCTTCTTATTCTTCTTATCTATGTGTATGGATCTTTCAACAGTTAAAGATTTGTGAGAATGCGATAACTAGTCTTTGACATTTGCTCTTTGTTTGTAAGTTTGTCTATGTGAATAGCGCTTTCTCGCCAAACCCTGATGAATCAGTAAACGATCTATATAATGTAAGTGTTTATTTAGTTTGCATCGATTTGTGTATCGAGAATCTCTGTTTCTAATTTACTCTTAGAACTATCTTCCTATTGCTTACATGGTGCTGGTTTCGTATTTTCAGAACTTTGGCTTTGACGGTAAACTGGTGGTTAACTATGCTTTTTCAATGGCATGGGGATAAAACCGAATACTACGGGTATTCTCAAGCTGCGTAAGCACATTCTTTCTGCTAGTTACTCTCTTTCTTCTTCGGTTTCCATGATCTACAAAACTTTGATACCTTGTGTTCTCTCTTTTAACTTCAACTTAGCATTTTGGTTTTTCAATTATATAAGTTGAACCAAAATCTAATCACATCTTTACATAACTGATGATGAGTATTAATTACCATTAAGTCAACTAAATCTTAAGATTTATTGTTTCAGGTTTGCGTTAGATGCTCGCTTTGTCGTAAAGATGATTTTGGAATGAAAGTTGATGATGTACATAATCTAGCAATGAAATTGATATTTTTTTACCCTAAATACGTGTACATGAAAGACCATATCAACTTCAAAAATTTAGATTTTAATCTCGTCTGTGTATATTTATTGGTGTTGAGAAGATTCAAAATCAGATTACTTGATTGATTTGGTTAAGAGTAGGAACCTGGGAAATGTTTGTGGAACATGTTCAAGTTATAGTTCACTTTTGAGTATGACATTGATTTAGTTATAAGAGTATCATGCAATGAAGTCTTACAGATATGTGATGAGATGATGTTATAACATTACCAAATGTGCGCAGTCTCAGCCAGAAATAAGAATGTGAAAACTATTTAGAGCCTCTTGTATGGTTACTTTTTATTTGGTGTAACTAGTATTTAAAATCATCTTTTTTGATGTTTCAAATTTAAACATATAAATATTTTTTGCTTATATTTTTTTTACAATTTGTTAAATTTTGCTTATCTGCTAAAATGCAGAGATTATTTTGAATCAACTGTTTTGGGAACAATCTTGTAGTTGTAGTAAAATTGAAAACCAATGATTATTTGACAATTATCAAAAAGCATATTGTTAGAGGCATACCATCTTTGGAGTTGTTTGAAACCCGGACACTCCGAACAAGCTTGTCCGGCTTGGTGCACCTGTGATTATTGACTCAAAGAAGAAATCAAAATGCATGTATATGAAGAAAATACTACACAAAAATCAGAATTGTGACCTGCATTACCTAATGGCACACACACAAATGCATGTAAAAAAAGATTCCCTTTTCTAAAATTGCGAGTAAATGATTTTCTTTTGAGAAAGCTTGAATGTTTGAATATAGGTGACTGAGAGAGACCCCTTTGTGTTCGAGTGTTTTAAATAATGATTTAAAGCTTTATGTTCGAGTGTTTTAAAGAAGATATCATTTTTTTTTGAACAACTACTTCATTGATAGAACAGAGAAATCACTAAAAATTTCAGATGGAAACTGTTCGTTTTAAATTACTGTGCTATTTAGTGTTATCCCTGATCATCTTGTTCTTGTAAATTAATTCTTAATGATTTCAATTCATGAAATCTATCCCAAGATCATCTAGATTTGATTTAACTCAACTATCATAAACACTTTCTTGTAGAAGAAGAAAGACTAACCTTGATCCATAGCTTAATTAAGATTGTATTGGAATCAATTTACCAATTGATTTTCTCCTCTCTTTCACCTTTACCTTAATGATCTTTTTGATGGAGAAGGATCCGAATGTTTCTCTCTATTTTCCTTACGGCAAGTTACGAACTCTTTTGTTTTTCTTGTTCTGCCCTTTTCACACACATTTTTTAATGTGGTTTTATATAAGATGAAAGACCTCATCATGCAGGAAGAAAGGTCATGTCTCTTTGCAAAAGTAATAGCCACTTAACTAAGTGTGGTTTTAATAACATTTTATAATTGTGATGAGCCATCACAATTACTCACGTAACCACTTTGCCACTTTTATGTATACATATATATAGCATCATCCATATGTAGTTATAATTAAACATAATTAACTACTAATGCAATATATATAACATTAGAGAGATACTTATACAATATAATAAGGTAAGAGAGGAGGGTTATCAATACACCCGAATTCTAATGCCATTAATCGAAACCGATCCATCACGGTATCGTCCTTCATATTAGAATCCTTAACTTTGATATGAACTTGATCCTTATAATTAAACCGAAGAGACATATAGGTCACATAAAAATAAGAATATTCTTACATTCTCCCACTTGACATTTGTGTCGACTTTAAAGGTTTAATAACTATAATGTGCACTTTTATATCAGGTTCATCTATCTTTAACCGTCATAATAAAACCAGAACTAATCGAATCATGGCGGTCACACATCATTAAACGACATGATTCCTTCCATGTATCACAATTAATTCCAATCTCTATATTTCATCCTTACATGAGAAGAACCTTGATTCTCAAAATAATTATATGTTATCTATGAACCATAAGTGTATACACATACTTTAATGATAACATATGTAATAAAACAGAAACATAACTTTCAGTGAATTCCCAGTGACGCACACTTTTTTATAGCAAGGCTTTATTTATAATACCCATACGTTCTACATGGCCATTGAACGCTTTGGGTGGTAGCCCCTTAGTTAACGGATCCGCTACCATCATATCCGTCCTAATGTGCTCAAAGGACACTCTACGTTTCTGTACTTCTTCTTTGACAGACAAGTACTTTAACTCCATGTGCTTAGCACCCTTCGAGTATTTGTCATTCTTTGAAAAGAAGACAGCTGCGGAATTATCACAATAAATTCTCAGCGGCCTAGCTATAGTGTCGACAATTCTAAGCCCCGAGATAAAGTTCCGCAGCCACAATGCTTGAATCGTGGCCTCAAAGCATGCCATGAATTCAGCCTCCATAGTGGAAGTAGCAATGACAGACTGCTTTCCACTCTTCCATGATATTGCTCCCCCAGCTAATAGGAACAAATAGCCACACGTTGATTTTCTGCTATCAACGCATCCGGCATAATCTGAATCTGAATATCCAATGACCTCTAAATGGTCGGATCTCTTATATGTAAGCATGAACTCTTTGGTGCCATGCAAGTACCTGAGAACCTTCTTTGCAGCTTTCCAGTGGTCCATTCCGGGATTACTTTGATATCGACCCAACATACCAACGGCAAAGTTGATATCTGGTCGAGTACATGTCTGAACGTAGTTCAAACTCCCAACCACTGATGCATGAGGAATTCTTTCCATTTCCGTACGCTCCAATTCATTTTTAGGACATTGCATTTGACTGAACTTGTCCCCTTTTTGAATAGGAGCTATCCCTACGGAGCATTTCTCCATTCCATATCTTTCTAAGATTTTATTGATATATCCTTTCTGAGACAAACTTAACAATCCTTGTGATCTATCTCGAAATATTTCTATTCCGATCACATAAGATGCCTCACCCATATCTTTCATTTCAAAATTCTTAGAGAGATATTTCTTTACATCATGTAGCATGCCCATGTCATATGCAGCAATTAAAATATCATCAACATATAAGACTAAAATCACAAATCTGCTCCCACTGACCTTAATGTAGATACATCGGTCAACGATGATCTCTACAAAACCATATGACGTTATGGTATCATTGAATTTTAGATACCATTGTCTGGAAGCTTGTTTTAGTCCATATATTGACTTTCTCAGCTTACATACCAGATGTTCTTTTCCTGCGGCCACAAACCCTTCAGGTTGGTCCATATATACTTCCTCCTCAAGCTCTCCATTCAGAAAGGCGGTTTTCACATCCATTTGGTAAAGCTCAAGATCATAATGAGCCACCAAACCCAAAACAATCCTTAGAGAATCCTTCTTTGAAACTGGAGAGAAGGTCTCTTTATAGTCAATGCCATCCTTTTGGGTGAAACCTTTAGCAACAAGGCGAGCCTTGTATCTTTCAATGCTACCTTTCGAGTCGCGTTTAGTCTTAAAGACCCATTTAGATCCAACGGTTTTGAAACCATCAGGCAACTCTACTAAGTCCCATACTTTGTTATCACCCATAGACTTCATTTCTTCTTTCGAGGCATTAAACCACTTTTCATAATTGTTACTTTCCATGGCTTTTCGGAATGAGTTCGGGTCTTCATCAAGACTTAAGTCACATTCATTTTCAATAGCGTATATCACATAGTCTTTTGAAATGGTAGATCTTCTTTCCCTTTCAGATCGCCTTAATGGGACTTGTGGTACACTATTCTCTTCTTGAATTGTAACAGGTTCATTAGCCGGTTCAACTAGTGGGATTAGCACATCGTCATGTTGTTCTATTATGTCGTTTGACTGTGATACAACAACAGGAACAACTACCTTAGGTGCAACAACAGGTGAAGGAACTTCAACCTGAACTTCTTTAATGTCTATCTTTCGTGGTTCACCACTCCCACTAGATTCACCATTTTCAATGAACCTAGCATTACCCGTTTCTACTATTCTCGTACTGTGGTTAGGACAATAAAATGTATACCCCTTTGATTTTTCAGGGTAGCCAATGAAAAATCCACTGACAGTCCTGGAATCAAGTTTCTTTTCATGTGGGTTATATAGCCTTACTCCTGCTGGACAACCCCAGACACGAAGATGCCTTAAGCTAGGTTTCCTTCCCGTCCACAGTTCATAAGGGGTCTTAAGAATTGCCTTACTAGGAACCCGATTCAGCACATACGTTGCAGTCTTTAATGTATATATCCACAACGAAAGAGGTAAAGCACAATTACTTAACATGCTCCTAACCATTTCCATTAAAGTACGGTTCCGCCTCTCAGCTACACCATTCTGCTGAGGTGTACCAAGCATTGTGTATTGTGCTGAAATGCCTTTACTTTCAAGTAACTTTGCAAATGGACCTGGACATTGTCCACTTTCATTGAATTTTCCATAAAATTCACCACCTCTATCAGATCTCACAACCTTTATTTTTCTATCTAGCTGCCTTTCCACCTCATCAATGAACACCTCTAGGACATTCACAGACTTAGACTTTTCATGCAGCAGATACGTATATCCATAACGTGAGTAATCATCAATAAATGTGATAAAGTATTTTTTACCGCTCCAAGAAGGAGCATCAAAAGGGCCACATATATTGGTATGTATTAACTCAAGCAGCTGAGTGCTTCTCGTGGCTGGTTTCTTTACGACATGTTTAGTCTGCTTTCCTTTAATGCAGTCTATACATACATTTAAGTCACTAAAGTCCAATTGAGGAAGAATTTCATTCTTTACCAACCTCATTATCCTTTCTTTAGAAATATGACATAATCTTTGATGCCACAAGAAAGCAGAACTTTCATTCGATGCACTACGTTTAATGCCTTGACTTTGAATATTAAATAAGGATTCAGAAAACTTTGCATCAAGATTGAAATTATAAAGTGAATCAAACAAAGTACCACTACCATAAAAGTAATCATTTCGGTACAATGAGAACACACCATGTCCAACCTTAAAATCAAAACCCAAATTGTCCAACTTACTTACGGAAACAAGATTTCTAGCACATTCAGGTACATAGAGACACCCTTCTAGATCTACATGACACCCAGTGTCCAAGATCAATCTATAAGTCCCAATGCCTTCAATTCGTGCCTTCATCCGGTTTCCCATGAACAAGTACTGTTTAGGACCTCTTATAGGTTGGATCGTACTGAATCCCTGTTTGATATGAGATACATGAGTAGTAGCACCAGAATCTAACCACCAAGTATTATTAGGCACTTCCATAAGATTCAATTCAGAGCAAACAAAATATAATGTTTACCTTTCTTATCGAACCATGCCTTCCTTCGAGGACAATCTTTCTTGAAGTGTCCTATTTTCTTGCAAAAGAAACACTTCATTTCCTTATGGATTTGACTTTCAGGTCTTTTCACAAAAGTCATATCCTTCTTTTTGTCCCTTTTACTTGGTTTTCCTTTCATGCTGTTGGCACTTCCAAGACCTACGAGATTAGCAACTTGTCCCTTCATTTTCTTTAATCTCCCCTCCTCTTGAATTAACATAGCCTTCAATTCCTTAAAGTTCCATTTCTCTTTAATGGTGTTGTAATTCACCTGGAACTGGCTAAACTCAATAGGTAGAGAGTTCATGATGAATTGGACCAAGAATTGCTCATGAACCTCCATTCCCAAGGTCGTTAACTTTGCTGCCAAGTTTGACATGTTTGTCAGATGATCATGGATTGGCTGAGACCAGTCAAACTTTTTCGTAGTAAGCTCACACATGAGACTTCCCACAATTGACTTGTCAGCCAAATCCGATTGTGAGCACTCCTTAATTTTCGTAAGAACTCCATTGCTTTCTCTGTCTTAGGCATAGATGGCTTAACACTTTCCGCCATCGTCATTCTCATAAGGTTCAAACTCAGCCTGTTAGATCGCTCCCAAGCCTCATACTTAGACTTTTCAGCTTCAGAGCTCTCTACTGTAATGGCTGAGGGTTTTTCATCCGTTAGGATTGTACGGTCCAATGCCATTGCACCCAGAGTAAACCGGATCTGTTCGGACCATTCCTCATAATTCAGCCCATTGAACTTTACGACAGAGTTAGCGGATGCGAACAAATTTGATGAAGTTGCAAGCATTTATACATGTTTACCCATTAATGCTTTGAAACTTTAACACAAATTTATAGAAGATATGTTTTAACTTTTAAGCATGTATTTAAGTAACCTTTGGGCAATACTTAAATACGAGCACTTTCATCGATGCTAAATTTTACACTTTTATAATTAATCAAATCATACAAAATCATAAGATGTTACCTTTGGGTATACATATTATTGATAATAGTAAGAAATGATTAATCCTTTTCATATTATTAACTATATCCAATGATCCACCTTTGGGTGATCTCCAAAAATATAGTTAATAAAATAATTGATCAATAAAACCTTTATGTCATTTATAGCATCTCTTTAATCATGATCAATTATTAAATCCTATCATTTTTTTTTTAATATTTATATATAATCTAACAAGGCCACTTTGGTAACTAACATGTCATATACAATATAAACATTAAAAAAAAAATTAACCGGGTAAAACTTTTCTTTATATTGTATTAATATTTCATAAAACAATTACCCAACTAATTAAACTTGCGGAAGCATCTTTACCATAATCTTATACACATCACTTAATTCAATTATATTATTTTAAATTAAGTGTGCCATAAAGACATTAAACCAAACCGGTGGTTTACAACCTTTCAAACAACACTGACTGCAATTATGAATCCATTAAATTCTTTATTATGCCACTAACATTCTTTTACAACTTTACGGCATTTATTAATGATTCGTAAATTACTCCAACTTAATGCATGAACCATCGTCACTTTAATAGATTCATGAGTGCCATAATCATAAACAAGCTTCTCGTATAATTATGGAATCAAATTCATGCAATCTTTTAATGAATTCTTGAACGTGAGAAAATCAGTTAAGCATTCGTTCATGTTTTTATAATATTCATAAGATTTGCCTTAACGTCTATGAACACTTCATAAACTATTCATTTATGTTTACGAGCACTACGAACCATTTTCTTAATAATCCTTTCTACAGAAATGTTTATATTCATTGCTCTTAATCGTAACTTTTCAATGCGAATAGAATATGCACTATCCGTTAACAAAACGATTTCAGAAAATCAGAACACCGTAATATATTCTAATTGTCCGTACGTTTAATTATGGTGAATTAAAGAAATCTAGATTTGCTCTGATACCAAATGTAAATTAATTCTTAATGATTTCAATTCATGAAATCTATCCCAAGATCATCTAGATTTGATTTAACTCAACCATCATAAACACTTTCTTGTAGAAGAAGAAAGACTAACCTTGATCCATAGCTTAATTAAGATTGTATTGGAATCAATTTACCAATTGATTTTCTCCTCTCTTTCACCTTTACCTTAATGATCCTTTTGATGGAGAAGGATCCGAATGTTTCTCTCTATTTTCCTTACGGCAAGTTACGAACTCTTTTGTTTTTCTTGTTCTGCCCTTTTCACACACATTCTTTAATGTGGTTTTATATAAGATGAAAGGCCTCATCATGCAGGAGGAAAGGTCATGTCTCTTTGCAAAAGTAATAGCCACTTAACTAAGTGTGGTTTTAATAACATTTTATAATTGTGATGAGCCATCACAATTACTCACGTAACCACTTTGCCACTTTTATGTATACATATATATAGCATCATCCATATGTAGTTATAATTAAACATAATTAACTACTAATGCAATATATATAACATTAGAGAGATACTTATACAATATAATAAGGTAAGAGAGGAGGGTTATCAATACATCCGAATTCTAATGCCATTAATCGAAACCGATCCATCACGGTATCGTCCTTCATATTAGAATCCTTAACTTTGATATGAACTTGATCCTTATAATTAAACCGAAGAGACATATAGGTCACATAAGAATAAGAATATTCTTACAGTTCTTGCTGATGATCATTGCCGGATGCGTGTTCGTCATGGTTCTTCAACCATATAAGCATCCACAATCAACATTACGACGAGCAATTTGGAGTTGCAGCTGAAACTAGATCCGCCATCAACGCAATATTCCATCGATTTGCAAGTGGCTTCGTCGCTAACAAATCCTAATGGGAAGGTGAATGTAGAGTTTGAGAAGATGAGTCTCGACCTCGTAATGTTCGACAAGAGGATCTCAATGCTTAAGCTCCAACACGTCTTGCTAAAGAAGGGTGGGAAGATCACGCAAATTTTCCGGTTCACCACAGGCAGGGCCGGCCCTGAGATTTTGGGGGCTTGAAACAAAATAAGAAATGGAAGCCAGTATTTCATATCATAAAATCACTAAAAATCCTCATAAAAATAGTTTCAAACAAAATGTTTATAATGTATATATGAATTTCTGTAAACAATGGGGCTCGTAAAAAATGGGAGCCAATGCCAAAGTTTCATTAGGCTTGGCCCAGGACCGGCCCTGACCACAGGGACGATAATGTTATCTTTACAACAAGCCGTCCTTCTCCAACGTCAAATATTGGAAAACGATATCTATGTCCAACTTCATGGGATTTACAAGGTAAAGGCTGATCTTATGATGTTCTCATCCTTATGACATAGTTTTGAGTTGTGACCTCCAATTTATGGGTCCACCCCATGGATTGTTGGTGAGTCACAACTGTTCAACCAAACCGAGGTCTGGATCGAATAATTAAGATCTTCACACAAAGATCGTTATGTTTTTCTCATCTCTGTTCTTAAGTATTTTGTACCAAGTATTTTGTATCAAACAAGTTGGCTCCATTAAAGTCTCTTTCATATCTTAATCATGGGTTTATTATTACCAATTCGATAATGTCATAATGGTTTGATCTTTGTATGAGCAATGAAAAGCATATTAAATTGATTCTTGTATTTGCTTTTTGGGTGTGATGATGATCAAAGGATGGATCTTGTCCACACCATAGCTCATAGGAGATGGAGATGGTGAACTTGGTGTGAGAATGTTCACTCCATGCCTCCATTGCAACAACAAGACATCTAAATAATCACTTACTTTTTATTTGGAGTAATTATAATTAAAACCATTTTTAATGTTTCAAATTTAAACATATAATTTTAATTTTTGATTTACTTATTTTTTGCTTATATTTTTCTAACTTTTAACTTATTTTTATCTATTTTTACCCAAATATCCTCTTAACATTATTTGTGAAGTGATTCTCTAAAAAACGCTTATGTGTCGTCTCCAGAATCACTCTCACAAATTTTATTATGACATGACACTTACTTAATCACTCTCACAAATTTTATTATGACATGTCACTCACTTAATTAATTTAGTCATAAACATCCATAAAATTACTTTTTCAATGCCATTTGAAATCAAATAAAATAAAATTATATTGGTATTAACAATCCTTCTAACTTGAAATAAAAAAATATCTATAAACAAATTAATTACCTTCTCATAACCCCTTAACAAATACTAAAAGGATTAATTACCTTTTCATATTTATATTGAGCATCCGATTGAGCATCCGATAGGTAGAATAAACTAACATTATATAAATTTATATATATGTATACATATTATAATCGTATGTATTGTTTTAATTTAATACACACATTTCAATATTTAAATTTATAGTTTTATAGAGAATCAAATGTCACTAAAAATTAATTTGTAAACTATATATTAATCCTGGACATAAAAACCGGACCCGAATACCCGAACCTGGAACCGACCCGAAATATCCGGTTCGAATCGGGTTCGGGTAAGTATGTTTTACCTTATTGGGTATATCAGATTGATACCCGCATGTACAGGTTCGGGTCCGGTTCCTACCCGAGACCCAAAAGAAGATCCGAATATACCCGACTGAATGATATTTTATTAGTGAGCTCTGAGTAATTATGGGTCTCGGATAAAATCAGTGGTCCAAAATCAGACTGATACCCGCGCATAAAGGTTCGTGTATATGTTTTTTTGTTCATTTCGGGTAAAAAGAAGCACTTTCAGGTATAATGGACCCGAAAATACCCGAAACCGAATGATACCCGAAAATATTCGGGTATTTACAGGTACAATTTCTTTTGACCCGAACCGATCTGGATCCGGTAGGAACCGATCCAAAACCGAACCGAAATTTAACAGGTATCTATATGGGTACAAAACTCCTATATCTGAAAGAACCTGTATCCGATAGGAACCGACCCGAACCCGACCCGAATACTCGATTGCCCAAGACTACAATATATACAATACAAATAAAATAAAATTAACTGAATTAATTTAGTCATAAACATCCATAAAATTACTTTCCAATGCCGCTTGAAATCAAATCAAATAAAATTATATTTATATTAACAATGAAATAAACAAATATCTATAAACAGATTAACTACCTTCTCATAACCCCTTAACAAATACTAAAATAATTAATTACCTTCTCGTATTTATATTGAGCATCCAATCGTTAAAATAAAACTAACGTTATATAACATTATATATATATTTGTATACATATTATAATCGCATGTATTGTTTTTAATTTAATACACACATTTGAATATTAAAATTTATAGTGTTATAGAGAATCAAATGTCACTAAAAAAATAATTTATAAACTATATATACAATAGAAAATAAAATTTGCATAAACATTATTTATATTCTCGGGAGAATATCTTCTAATATCCTATAATATTTTATACACAGTCTAATCATAACAAGTATATATATAAACTACCAATGTAATCAAATGAATATCTTTTTAAATCTATATAAAATCTTCTAATAACCCATAAACAAATTAACCTTTCCGATTTCGAATGAAATTTATACAATATTCGTATCTCTTTAAATCAAATATAAAAACATTCAACTGAAAGTTGAATCAAAAGGTTTGAACGAATTTTTTTAATTTGTAGAGTTTTTAAATATTCAAAAAAGATACGATGAAAATGGTTTTTAGTGGGTATTCCAATTAATTTTTAAATTTGCATTTAATATTTAATTTTTTTGTGATATATATATATATATATATATATAATATTATTATGAAATTGAAATATTCACTAGAGACGTGAACTTGAAAGACCAATTGTCACTGATGATAATAAAATATTATATTATAATTTATATCATTAGGTGAGGATAAATAGAAATATATCTAAGTGATATATTTAACAATCTTCTATGAAAATAATTTTAATATGACTTTTTGATAATATATGGAAAACTAAAACTAATGGTGCTTAATAAAATTAAAAACTAATAATTAAATACATTACTAAATTATAAAAAATTAAATACTCTTACATACTCCCTCTGTTTCTTTTTAATTAATGTTTAAGCACACAGATTAAGAAATTATTTAATTTTCTATTTTTTCAAAATAAAACATGTTTTATCATCAACTCCAAAACAATTCAACTAATAAAAAAAAAAATCTGCAGAATTCAAACCGTCAAAAACAATAAAAAAAAAATTAATTTTGCATAGAAACTTGAAAACATCACTTAAAATGAAAAAAAAAATCATTAAAACGTAAAGTAAAAAGAAACTGAGAGAATATTAAAAAATATATTTTTCTGCGTATACCGCGGGGAGTCACCTAGTCTAGTGGAGATTGTGGATTTCAACTGTCTTGAAAAAATCTCGTAGTTGTATTAAAGGCTGATGATTACTTGATGGTTGTCAATAAGCATATTGTTAGAGGCATACCATCTTCGGAGTTGTAGACTTTTTAAGAAGACAGCTTCATTCTGACTCATTGGTTAAAAAAAAAAAAACAGAGCTTCTTCTTCTTATTCTTCTTATCTATGTGTATGGATCTTTTAACAGTTAAAGATTTGTGAGAATGCGATAACTAGTCTTTGACATTTGCTCTTTGTTTGTAAGTTTGTCTATGTGAATAGCGCTTTCTCGCCAAACCCTGATGAATTAGTAAACGATCTATATAATGTAAGTGTTTATTTAGTTTGCATCGATTTGTGTATCGAGAATCTCTGTTTCTAATTTACTCTTAGAACTATCTTCCTATTGCTTACATGGTGGTGTTTTCGTATTTTCAGAACTTTGGCTTTGACGGTAAACTGGTGGTTAATTACTTAATTATGCTTTTTCAATTGCATGGGGTTAAAACCGAATACTATGGGGTATTCTCAAGACGCGTAAGCACATTCTTTCTGCTGGTTACTCTCTTTCTTCTTCGGTTTCCAACTTTCCATGATCTACGAAACTTTGATGCCTTGTGTTCTCTCTTTGAACTTCAACTTAGCATTCTGGTTCTTCAGTTTTATACAATCTTTGACATAACCGATCGATGATGAGTGAAGTGTATATGAGCATTACCATGAATTCAACTATATCTTGAGCTTTATTGTCTCAGGTTTGCGCTAGATGGTCGCTTTATTGGAAAGATGACTTTCAGATGAAGGTTGCTGCTGTACATATCTAGCAATGTACTTGATATTTGTGTTCGCGGCTCGCGTTGAGATTCAAAATCAGATTACTTGATTGATTTAGTTAAGAGTAGGAAACTGGAAAATGTTTGTGGAACATGTTCAAGTTATAGTTTACTTTTGAGTGTGACATTGATTTAGTTTGAGTATCATGCAATGAAGTCTTAGAGAGATGTGATGAGATGATGTTATAACATTACCAAATGTTATATAAACTTCTCTCTATAGATATATTAAACAATGAAAATGCTGATTATCCTGATTAAGTGAACATAAAACTAAATTAGATTTATTTTGTCATTTGACAGTTGGAACTGGTGTCTTTAAAAAATAGCAAAGTGAAATTCTTGCATAACTTGCACTAGTTTTTAGTTTACTCGAACTAGTATGAAACAAATATCAAGTATCAAAAAAATAAACTGAGCAATAATCAATCAATGAAAATAGAGAGTTTAATTTGAAATTCAAAGATATATTAATAGAGTTTTTCTTTAATTAGGGACATCCACCTTAGTATGAAAATAATTCCAAGTCCCACAACTAATCATTTCTTAGTAATTGGTTTTTCTTAATAATATATGCATAATAAAAAATCAGGCCACTTTAATTGTAAAAATAAAATTTATAATTTATTCTTTAATCTTAACTAAACCATCCTATTTATAATTTAATTGTAAAATTAAATTTATACTTTTTCTTTTCCAATATATAAATTTGTTTAACTAAATTAAAAAATGGACTGAAAATGTAAATATTTTTTTAAAAAAGTTTAAATGATAATGTGTATTAATTTTCAAATTATAATATGTTACAAATAATTAAAAAAAATAATATAATTTTTACGTATATTCTTTAATCACTCTGTTTTCTTTCTAATCAGTTATAAAACCACATCAAAGAAACAAATTAGCAAAGTAGATATCTTGCAAGCTTTTTTGTTGGTTTGTACAAATACGTAGGAAATAGAAAGTATTTGAAAATTATGTTAAGAAAAAATCAGAATTTACAAACTGATTAAAAACATAATTACGAAATCGCTCAAATTTTTTTTTTGTTTATACACCGATATCAATTTTACTTAATTTTGGTTGGAGAAGAAAAAATATACTTTCATCTAATTCCTTATTAATATGCTTTGTTGTCCATGAGTAAACAGGACTGCGGGCATAGCTGCTTTCTTGTGTTTGCATGTACTATAATAGTAGTGAAGGAGGATGATGAAGGCGTAGCCGAGACCATTAATCCAATTGAGCGATTGTTTGCTTGTCATTCCTATCATGATTAAAGAGTATTAATTAGTGTGATTTACCAAAAAAATACATTTTCTAGTGTGTGTGAAGTCATTATGTTATGAATATCTTCCATGCATATGCAACTATTGCTCAATTGTTATCATTTTTTGGCTCAATCACGCACGACGAAGATCTTGTCCACACCATAGCTCATAGGAGATGGAGATGGTGAAACTTGGTGTGAGAATGTTCACTCCATGCCTCCATAGCAACAACAAGTCCGTAGAGAACACCAAAAAGATAGTATGCCAACACAAGACATCTAAATAATCCCTTAAATTCTCATGCCAAGCTCGTTATCACCATTTCCTCCAGCTTGTATAAAAACGTCGTTATTCCTGATAAAGCCTCAAAGCTACCCTTAGAGGACCAGCTCGATCCTTGAAAGTTGAAACTACGAAAGCATCAAAGTTGATGTTTTAGTGGTAACAAATATCTGTCTAACATTATCCAAGTAAATATATAAAATAAGATTTTAATTTAATTATAAAAAATCAAATCCATAACATCAATAACTGTATTTTTGGACTAAAAATATTAAATAAAAATGGAAATTAAGTTATGGATTTTTAATTTTAAAGGGAATCTCTAGTGATTCAAAATATAATAATTAATATTAATCTATGCATGGTGTGGGTAATCATCTATTTCTACGTATGTTTCATTATAGATTTTCGATGGTGTTAGAGAATCTTCAATGCTACTAACACTAACACGTATAAATAAACATAAAAATACCCTCGTTATTTATTAAATCTTTTCATAATTAAGGATAGTATAACTATAACACTTTTTACTAATATTATAATTATTTTTGATTATTAGTTGTACAACAACAAAGATATCCAGAACCAGTAGGATTAGCCATGCATAAACCAATGGTTCCCTTTGGAAACTCAATCGGTCCACATCGACTCTTACATTCTTCGCTGAACATGCACCGACCTCTGTAAACACATTCTCCATTGCCAATTTGTTTTGTCTTCAATACTATTTATTGCCAAAAAAATTCAATAATGATCATTAGTATACTATATTTTTCATGCAATATTATGTATCGTTCTATAGAACAATGTCTATACCAATTTGTATGTGGATATTTTAGTTTTTATATAAAAAAATAATATGTCTATTGGAAACGTGCGGAGTGTAGAAAAAATTTCAAGTGAAAAATGAAATATATAAATAACCAAAAAAGAGAGTAGGAAAAACAAAAAATTTACTCTTTGATTGTGAAGTAAATAGGAGAGAACATGTGATGAGAAGGACTGAAAGTTGAAATTTTGACAAATCCATTTCCTTTGAATGATAAAAATTTAAATCAAGTTTTTGTTTTTGTTTTTGGCTGTGAAGATAGTAAAAAAAAGAAGAAGGAAGAACATGCTTATATATATACAGAAGAATCAAGTTTTTTAATATCATAATGACTTAAAGTGTTGAGATTTGGTAACATATATAGTTATCCCATGAAAAATATTTAGTAAAGTCATAAAGATAAAAAATAAAAACTTCCCATGAAAAAAATATGTATGGTCAAATGACTCAAATCTTTAGATTCTGATATGGCATTGAATGTGAACAAAAAGACAGATTGACTAATATAAATAACATTAAATATATGTCAAAATTATTAATATTACTAGATGTTGTACTAATTAGTATTAATTAATCATTTTTAATTTTAAAAAGATTTAGATTTTAATGGTTAATATACATGTGGATTATAGTTTGTTTGGATATAAGTCTATAACAAATGAACAAGTTTTGGTTTTATTTTATTTAGGGAATTTATACAGTATTTGGTTAGATTTTTAACTGACTTGAAAAATCAACCCCCTTAATCTTCACTTTATTTAGGCCCTAATCTGTTATTTTCTCTCTCTGAAATTTTCCCGGAAAATTAACTAACTTCTCTCAAATTTTTTTTTTGCTTAGGTCAAATGTTTCCACGAATCAAATCATCGTGACATCCATTTTCGTTTTTCTTTGTGAAACTCTGATTCCTCCGAATTCGATTTGTCACAAAATCGATCCTTTTTTCGATTTCTCTCTAAAATCGAAAAACAGAGAATCGAAAGAAAAAAAAAACAGAGCAGGTTTTGATTTCTTCAACAGATGCAGATTCAATGGGTTTTCTTGATTTTCTCTTCAGATATTCGACTCTCAATTTTCTGATTCTCGCTCTGTTTTTCACCATCATCGTCGAATCACAAGAACCACCTCTGTTTCCACAATCTCCACCGCCTCCACCACCACCTCCGCCTCCTCCTCCACCGCCTCCTCCGCCGCCTCCTCCACCGCCACCACTTGTCAATGTAACCGTCGAAACAGGCAATCCTCCACCACCGCCACGAGTCACGGAGATAATTGAGCCTCTGTCTTCTCCGCCACCACCTCAACCACCACCGAAGTCAGAAGCTCCTTCGCCACAGCCTCCACAAGAGAATCAGACACCGCGGCTTCCGCCTCCGCCTCCGCCTCCTCCTTCTCCGGAGAAATCGAAGAGAGGTGGATTAAACAAAGGGAAGACGGTGGGACTAGTCTTTGTTGGGTTAATAGCAATGTTGCAGGTCTTTGTTGTTGCTTTCTTGGTTTTCAAGAGAAAGCAACTTCTCAAGTTGAAAGACACTCTCTGATGAGGAGGCCATTTCACAAATGCTAACTAGAGTAAAGAAATGTAATCTTGTTTTTTAGGAATCTCTTGAAATTTCTTTTATGATTGTTGCACAAATGTGTTTTCTTTCTTTGAAGATGAATCTAATTTTCACCAAATGATTTTGGTTTCCACTGTTGATCTTGATTCCTTTTTCAAAGACTTATACTTTCTGCAATGTTTAGATGTGATTGTTAACTACAAACAATAACATGTAATTCCCAAACTGTATAGATCTCCACCAGAGTTAGGTATCACATTTTGATTTGTTTAGAAATTGACATTTATGTACAATACAAACCAAGTTTTTGTATCTCAAAGGACTAAGCAACACCTTCTCTTCGAAACCAAGTTTTGTATCTAAAAAGACTAAGCAATACCTTCTCTTCTGAAACCCGATATTCGCTTTCATTGTTTTTGCTCTCTTCCGGAATAAGAAGTATACGGAACTGTGTTTTGTAGTTGTGGAATCAGACACCAAGTGGTTTTCTTTGGGAAACACAGAGAAATCATATGCAAGGTGGTGAATCTAGGGACCCGAGAATACAAGTACAAGCACGGTGATCACAAGTGCAACGGTGAATATCAAAGCCTGCGAAAAGCACAATTATGTAGCAGAATTGATAAGTTGGTAAATCCTACTTTACAGCTGATTTGTGTTTTGTCATTTCCTTTTACTCGAAGATTAGAAAACGAAAATTGAGGAGAATGCACGGGATCCAATAACTCACAGCTATAGCAGAGGCAGCAAGACCAGATCTTTCCCGTGGATCTCTACGGTAATAGTTTGTGAAATATAGAAATGTTGCAACGTACCACGCAAATGGGAATACGAATCCAATAAGAAACCTAACAGAAGAAACATGTACCGCTTCAGCAGAAACAATAAATCCAAATGCCACAATAATAGATAAAAGGAGTGAGTGTTTCACTCACGAGAACCATCCGATTCCACAACCGAAGCAAGGAAGGGGCTTATAGAAAAGTCCTAACTCGGCGTCCTCGCCATCACGGATTAGAATATACTTTCCTTTCTTTTGTTCCTCTAAATCTGCTAACATATTCCAAACATTCACAAAGAATCCACAGTTAACAATCATACAGAGATAGATAAACCCCCAAATAATGATATCACAAGAAGAGAAATGGAAAAAAAATCCGTCAACATACTCTCATTCATGGCGAGTTTGTTTCACCGATTAAACTTCCTCTCACCAAGAAACCTGAATATCAAATCAGAAAGAATACAGATTTTACTCAATTGTTTTTTCTGAGCAATCTAATACATTTGAAGAATCTATCAGACAAAAATGTTTATACAGGCATAATTTTTGATGTAAGAAAGACAAAAAGCTGAGTCCTTTATACAGATTTTCAAAACCAACATCAAGCAGAGGAATTTGCATATTTGAGGAACATTACTTCAACAAGAACAGAAGTATTCAGGAGAAATCTCAGAAAACCTACATTCCCAGATATCCAAAATTATGATGATTCAATACAAAATAAGGAAAAAATTAACGAAATTACATAAACCCTAGCTCTTGAGGGTTTGAAAGCAATCAAGAAGAACAAAACAAAACCCTATTGTGTTCATGTGAGAATAAAAGGTTGAATTTTTCCGAGTAAAATTAAAAGAGAAATCACCAGAAAATGCAAAAAGTGTTCTTCAACGAACGATCGAGAGAGAGAGAGATAGAAGAGATTGCCTGAGAGATTCGCGACCGTAACCTACGGGAAGAGAGATTCTTGCTTTCGTTGCCAAATTTTTTTTTTTTTTTTTGGTTCTTCTCAATTTTCAAGTTGTCATTTTCTCCACGTAGCTCAAGATTTTCTGTCACTGGAAACAAAATGAAGAAATTATAGAAATAAATACGATAAACGTTAAATAATCAAGACAAATAAAGAATGTTTAAAATTTTGTAAACTTTCAAAAAAGCCCTCGAGCTTTCAGTGGATCTATCTTAAAGCCCTGAAATTTTCCTTTTTTTCTAATGTTAACCCAAACTCATAAAAGCTTTATGTATAGGAAAAATTGAAACTTTATAATTTTTCCCTTTTGTTTGTTCACGAGGCACATCGCAAAATAAAGATTAGTCTCTGCTCTTAAACGTAATTAATGCATAAATAAACTGTTGTTTTGGTAATTTTTATTTGATTATGAAACTCACTCACTCAATCAATCAGTCCACTTGTATCAAGTATGGTTTACAGTTACACACAATTTTCTCATTTTAAAACAAAAAGTTAAAATCTCGTACACAAAACACAAAAGATTATTTTGATTTAACAAAATAAATAGTGGGGTTTATTTTTTACCAACCCCCATGATCTCAATCAAGATATTTATTCCGAGAAACAAAATCTGTTTTAAACCAAAAAAAAAGAAAAAGAAGAAACAGAGATTTTCAACGTACCAAACCAAAGAAATCAAATTGGTACAGAAGTGTTAAACCATTGATGTGTTTTGTCATTGTGTGGTTCTCATTTAGAGCAACATAGATTCAGGGTTCTCGATGTATCCCTTGAATGCTTTCAACCATTCAGCTCCAATGGCACCTGAAGAAACAAGAAGATTCGATTTATTCAAATGTTAAGAGATTTCATGATGTTGATGAATGAATCAATGATGATAACAGAACCGGATTACCGTCTACTACGCGATGGTCGCAGCTCAGTGTTACAGGCATGTAAGACGCGAAGTTGAATTGATCTGGACCGTTACCAGGGACAACTCTCTTTTCAGCTGTTTTTTTCAAGATTCAGACACATAACACGAATCGGTTATTGGATCTTTTGGGAAGATAGTCACATACTCTGTTCTGTAACGAGAGAGAGAGCTTACCGGATCCAACTGCTAGAATGGCGGCTTGAGGCGGATTAACGACTGCACAGAACTGCTTGATTCCAAAAGGTCCTCCCAAGTTAGAGACGGTAAATGTTCCTCCCTGAGAAAAAGAGATTATTCTTAGCTGATTTGTCGAAAGATATGATTACTGATTAAGTGAGTGAATTGTCTCACCTCATAATCTTCTGGCTTTAAGCTGTTCTCTCTTGCTTTTTGAGCCAATAATCGAACTTCTTCTCCAATTGTGGAAAGACCCTTCTTGTCTGCGTCCTGAAATCAAAAATTGATATAATTCAGCAATCTGAAGTTTGTGCAGCAGTGAAGGGCTAACCAATACATTGAGTGTTTTTTTGCACACCTTCACAACGGGAACATAGAGCCCGTTTTCTGTCTGCACTGCAACGTTGATGTTCACGTTTTTAAACCTATAGAGAAAGGTTAAGACTTAAGATGTTTGCTAAGCCATTCGTATTCAAAATTTTGTTGATGTACTTACTGGCGGATGTAATCGTCAGTCCATGAACTATTGCACTGAGGAACTTTTCTGAGAGCTAATGCAGCAGCCTAAAATGCATAAAGACAGTAGGATATTTCAGAAGATCCGTTGGCTTGCTTGTAAGTATACACAAGTAAAATGTACCTTAACAACAAGATCATTGATAGATATCCGTTTCCCACCAGAAGCCTCTTGGAATGAATTGAGCTGACTCCTCAGACTGCATATACAGAAATCGATTTGTCTAGCATATCCACTGACAGCAACTCAAAATACATCATTTGAAATTTTATACTCACCCCATAAGTTTGTCAACACATGTATCAACGGTTAAGTAATAGTGAGGGATAGTTTGCTTTGAGAATGCCAAACGTGAGGCTGTGACCTGTCGAAATTATACAGTTAAAGAGGTTTCAGAATCCTTGAACTTACTGAAACTGGCTTAAAGAACCCACATCGGTGAGCTATATATGTTTCACCTTTCGTATCTGAGAATGAGGGATGTCAACATAGTCCAAAGCTGGAACCTTTCCATCGGTGAGCTTAGATGGCTTCGCAGTAGTTTCTTTACCACTTGAGGCTGAACCATTGTAAGATGTGTTAGAACACAAGGATGGTTAAACAGAGGCAAGAAAGGTCTGAAAGAAAAAGAAAGGGAAAGGAAGAGCCAAGGAGTTATTGATACCTAAGTATTCTTCGATATCTGCCTTCACTATCCGTCCATCAGGACCTGTTCCTTTGATGCTTGAGAGAGGCACCTGATTTTTTTTAAAGGAAATGAGAAGATAAATTAAGCATGAAGATTAAGAAACAAAAGAATTTTTTAGAACATTGTGAATACTAACATTATTGTCTTCAGCCAACTTTCTTGCAAGAGGACTAGCAAAAACACGATCTCCTGTGGGAGGTGCGCTAGGCTTGGAAGTCTTCGGTTCAGGAGGCGATGATGGCTGTTCGACCTTCTCTTCCTTTGGTGGGGGAGGAGCTGGTTCTGCTTTAGGAGGAGTAGCGTCAGCAGTAGATGATGGGGTGTAATCTTTGAACTTTCCAATGTCCTCTTCATCTTCAACTGTAATAGCGATTACCTACTTGAAGGCAAAAGACATTTGACATGATTCAAATAGTTCCAGTTCACATTTCCACGGACTGTGGAGTCCCAAGAGAAACCATGATAATACATAACTCTACAGAAACCAGAAAATTTTCATACCTCCCCGACTTGAATTTCTTTTGACCCCTCCGCCTTTACAATCTTGGCGAGATAGCCCTCTTCCATGCATTCCATTTCGACGGTTGCTTTGTCCTAACGAACACAACTTAGTTAGATTTATTTTCCCAACATGAAAATAGAAAATGAAGGTCAGAACCAATCTAGATTGACATTACAGTTTCAACTTCACAGAGTACTTCACCAGGAGCAACTTTATCACCTTCTTTTTTCAGCCACCTGGCAATGTTACCCTGAGAATAGGAAAGATAGCTTAGTAGAACATAAAGATAAACAGACATAAGTTTTGATCAAGAGGTAAACGGAGGTCCATGCCTCAGTCATTGTTGGCGAGAGAGAAGGCATCCCGATCTCTTGATGAGGAGGCAGATCTGAAACACATTTTCAGAAATTCTAGGTTAAATGATCCAATCTAAAGCTCATACCATTTAGCATCCTCAACTTATGAAATTTTTGAAGACTATGCAACTGTCTTAGCAGGGAGTTTGCGATGAAGCCTTTAAATCATTATCCAGTTACATAATTAGCATATCCAAGGAATGACTTTTTTTTTTCCCTAGGAAAGTCATGAAATCTGATATTGCTGAAGTAAAGCCAGATGAATGGCAATGTGAAACATATTATCCTTGGCTAAATTCGAGTCGGTGAAGATGTATGTAAGAGCAAGGTCGAAAACACAAGAGTAAATTGAATAAAAGCGCATAAAACCAAAGTAAAGCTCCGGGATAAATAACTAACTACCTGAACCCGATGAAAATCCTCTAGCTGATCGCATCAAACTGGTATGCAGAAAAAAATACCCTTCTAGTTAGGAAAAAAAAAGCATTGATACAAGCAGGCAGCTAAGGCTAATGCAAATCCGCCACAAAGAGCAAGAGAAAGAGATTGAACCATGAAAATTCTTTTCCAAATCTTGGCCTTCCCATTGTACTGCTTAATTTTGTTCTCGTAGTTGAAAAACTAATAGACACCGGTACCTAATATAACAGAATTAAAGACAATCAAGACCACACAAAACTCTAAAGGCTTCTGCGACTGCTAGTTAACATGACTCAATGAGAAGAACAGAGAACAACAAGGACTCACAGTGCCTGTGGTACATTTGGAAATCCTCTCCACTGGTGAATAACCAAGACGGGCATTGAAAGTATCTGAAGACCATAACAAAACACGATGAAGCGACAAGCAGCGAGTCTTACAAATGTAGTAACCACAGAACCATTTAATGTACAATTAGACAAATTTCAACATTACCTTCTCTGTTTAGAGGAGACCGATTAGTGTTCGAGAAATAACGGATTGTTGCAGCCTTCTCACGCCGCAGTAAAGTGGAAACATCCTTCAACTATCAAAATATACAAAAAACATCAAAGTGGCGTTACGGATCTCAATCATCTCCCAGAAGCAAGCTGACCCATTAATCACAAATAGATCATAAAGCTCTCAATTTTCGCAAATGATTGATGAGATTATTACATTTTCAGATAAACCCACAATTCAATTTTGAATCTCGAAAGCAAAACCCAATTCAGATACGAATATCACGCCACGATCGCTGAAGAACATAAAAAATTATGCAAATTGATCGGAGAAAAATGAAATCGAGAAACAGTTTACCTTTTTGGAATGATTGATGATACGTGACGCATAAGCCATTGGTGTTCAATCGGAAACTTGCTTCAGCCTATCCGATTTTCGTCTCTGTGTTATGTGTTTTGGCTCTAAGGAAGAAGAAGAAGAAGCTTTTTGGTTCGACGACTGTTAGGGTTTTTTGTTTTTTTCTTTTTCTTTTATTAAATTTTATTTTACTTTTTTTTTTTTTTTTTCTCTCAGCTTTCTGATTTACCAAAAGACATCGAGAATCTGTGATCCGAGCCAGTGACTGGTGAAAGACAGAGAGAGAGAGAGAGTGTATGGCTTTTATCATCGTACGGTCGAGATTAAAAGTTGACTTTTATTATAGGCCTTGACTTAGGCCCATTAAGAGCTTATGATGGCCCAATTGGATTGCTATATATATTTACGATTTTCGCTTTATTGATTTTTTTTTGCAGTTGGAAATTAAAAGAAGTAGAAAAAGCGGGAAACAGAGATTAGGTTTCTATCTTCTTCTCCGACGAGACTACGATTGGGTTTTTCTGAAGCGCAGATATATACGAGTGTATATCTGTATATACGCGTATATATATTCTTTAAGAATCACGAATTTCAAGGTAAATCGAGTGAAATCTTTGTTTTCTTTCTCGTTATCCATCGAAATCGATTGAGATTGTTTTGTGAATGATCAAACATTTGTGTTCTTGCGAAATTGATTCGAGCGAAAGCCGATTTTTGGGTAATGAAAAGAGTCCGATACTCAATTGCTTGATTAAACCCTAATATTGTGTCAAACTCTTTCTCTTTTTTTCAGTGGCCATGGATCCTGCAATTTGTTCTTCAAACGTCGCTGATGTTGACTCTGGGTTTGTGACCTTTGATAGCAATCTTCTTAAATTGATCTTTGATTTCTGTATTTGACAGATTTTTTTGCACTTTTTCAGGTATATGACGCATACTGAGATGGTTATTGAGGCTATATCAACAATCAATGGTGTTGACTTTGATGGGATCTACGAATTTATCAAGGTTACGAGGATCTCTATCTCTCTCTCTCTAATATCTGTTTTCATGATTCGATTTGACTTGATTCGATATATAGCTTGTGTATATTGGGTATGAAAGTGAGTCAATAACTGATCAAATTAGAAGATATGTAGCTTTAAGATCTGATAATTGGCTTCAACTACCATTAATGGCTACTAAGAACCATTAAAGTAACCTCTTAAGTCTTCAATCAAGTTGGATGTATAGCTTGTGTTTGGTTTGAAGTGAGTCGATAACTGATTACAAGAGAAAGATATGGAACATTATGATCTATGAGTTACCTTTCAGAAAAAGGTGGTTTCAAGTCTTGGTTTGCTGATTCCTCCATTGTTCTTGATTCACCATCATGCTTGCTTTCTTATCTACATTTCTCTGTTGCATCTCAGTCAAGCTTTGAAAAGAGTTGTTTGGATGAAAAAGAAATGGATCGAATCATTGTTGAAAGTTGTTCTTGTGGTTAATAAATCGCAGGAACGGTATGGGGCACCGCCAAAGTTTAGGAAGCGGTTAAGAGACAAGCTGAAAAAACTTGTTACTCAAAGCAAACTAGAAATGGTAACTAGTTTTTTTAATTTAACAAGAATCTATAATATTGGAACTTGCTCATACTAATTGCCAGATTTCGAGATGTATACATTTGTTTGATCAATTCGGGAAAAAAACTTGCAAATGCAGGTAGAAAACCGCTACAAGATCCTCGATGGTATTGCTACTATGAAAGCTACTGAGGCAACACAAACCTTGAATCATGAAGATTCCACCAAGCCACAAGATCTGCCATCAGAAGAAATACTTAAGATAGTCGCAGCGGCAGAGCACATAGAGTTTGAAGCAAAAGAGGCAGTCCAAGTTGCAGATAGAAACCTCCAGTTTTTAAAAGAAAGCCAATCAATTTTGCAGTTAGCCAGAGAAATCTTTGACCTATGTAATATTCACATCTCAACCACATCATCATCATCAATCATCATCATCATCATCATCATCATTACTCACCTTTTGCTTTGTTCTTTGCAGGTGCTAAAGGCGAAAAGGTTTTCCTACCGTAAAGCTTTTACCTTAAGGTCCGGTTCAATGTAGATGTATTCGAGGATCGGTTCTTTGATGATAGTTTTTGGCTTTTGAGTAGAAAAAGAGTATAGAAATGTGATTTCATTTGACTATTACTTTGTCACTAAGGAAAAAAACTTAAGTGTTTACTATCTTTGTTCATAAAAGTATTTGCAAATCATACTGAGAATTTGTTTTCCTTTTCTAATACATGTGTTTTAGACCATGAGAGGAATGTGTTGGTCTTAATAGTCTTAATGTAGATCATCAGTTTAGGAGAGTTGACTACGATTAGACCTTTCATAATGGGCCTTAATGTAGGCCCATTAAAAGCTTATTTTGATTTTTATTCAGAGGAGAAAATAAAAACAAGTAGAAAAGCGGGAATACTGAATTAGGGTAATAGGTTTCTTCTCCGACGACGACGAAGAAGACGACTCGTTCGCATAGATTTAGAGGAGCGAAGGAGGATTTTGATTCGAGAGAGACGACGAAGTGTTTAGAGAGATGGTAGGATATCGGAAAAATAGATGGACGGCGGAAGAAGAAGAGGCGCTTCTCGCCGGAATAGTCAAGTACGGTACCGGAAAATGGATTGATATTGTAGAAGATCCCCAGTTCTCTGCTCAATTTTTTTATCGCACTAACATTGACCTCAAGGTATATATATATATATATATATATATATATCGAAATTCCCCAAAATCCTTTTTTCGTCCTTCTTCCATTGATTTCGATTTTGAGATTTTAGTTATGTGGATGATCGAAGGTTTGTTGGATTTATTGTTTTGTTTGTTTACTGCTCAATTCCAAGGATAAATGGCGTAATATTAAGGAGAAATCAAAGACACAGACACTCAAATCTGTAAAGATTTCGCCTGTTGTTAGCAACAACGATATGAGCAATCAATCTAGGTTTGTTATTACATTTGGGGATTCTTTGATTTCTGTATTGTTGTTCTCTAGGGTTTTAACAGCTTGTGATAATGGCCTTTTGTTTAGGTGTGATGCAACTGTTTTTGAGGCTATATCAACAATCAACGATGAATACGGTTCTGATCTCAGTGGGATTCTCAGCTATATCGAGGTTAAAAAGATAAGACATTTCCATGAGTCTGTTATGTTATCTCAATTTCTTGCTAGAGAGCTCTTTCCTTGAGGGGGGGTTTCCATGATACTCGTTTATTGTGGATACAAAAAGCTTAAGTTTTTGACATGAACCGAGTCGATAAGATTGTTTATCTTGGTCTGAAGTTATCTTAACAATCAGTTGGTAAACCTCTTAAGGTTGTAGATATACGTAGTGAGCAGTCTACCACTTACCGCCTGTTGGAATCCAGACCTCGGAAACATTCTTAGCCTAGTTTTCTTATTCGTCCTTTGCAACATTTGATCCTAAGCGTGAATCCTTTGCTCGTCACTCACCAATGATGCTTGCATTATGTTGTCTCCTTTAAATTTCTCTGTAGTATCATCCCGGTTTAAGCTTTGGATATCTCTCATCATAACATCAAGAGTATGATTACACTTGTGGTTGATCCCAGTTGGAAGTTAATTCTTTGTGGTTGATCAATTGCAGGAACGATACGAGTTACCACAAAACTCTAGGAAGCTGCTGAGTGACAGCCTTGGAATCCATACCTAAGTTTTGTGTACTTTTTTTTCTCCATACCTACACTTATTCATTTCATCTTCTTGAAGAAATCAATTCGACATGATCATACTTAATGTTTAAATGCAAATGCAGGTGCTTAATCGCTACAAGATCTCAGACGTAGAAAACAAAGTTTTAGATGTCGCAGCAGAAGAAGTAGCAACAAGACTTGCAGAGGCAGAAAACAAAGAGTTTATAGCATCAGAGGCAATCAAAGAAGCAGAACGAATACACAAGTTGGCAAAAGAAAGCAAGTTGATGCTTCACATATCCTTAGATATCCATGAACAATGTAACCTCAACAACCCACATGACACATCAATTCATCATCGTCGTCATCAAAAACATCACATCATTCATTGTCTTTTGCTTCGTTTCTTGCAGGTGCTCTTGGCGAAAAGGTTTTCCTCAAGAACCGTTTAATTTAGATATCTTCAAGAACCGGTTTTTTTTTAGACTAGAGAGGTGATTTCATTTTGATTTACTAATTAATCATTTATGGTTCAATTACTGTTCTTTAGACAAATGTTTATTCTTGTAGTGGAAAACTAAAACACTAATGTTCACTGTTTTGTTTGATACTTAAAAAAGTGTTTTTTGCATTATGATTTTTTTTTTTTGTCTTTGCGTCTTTGCTACGTCATAAAGCATCAAAATCCGCTGGAAAGAATAAGCTTTTGCCAAAGAAAATTTGGTTTTCCGTTTTTTTTGTTTAAAAAGTTTTTTTTTATGAAAAAGATTGGTTTGGTGTATAACTATTCATATTTCCACTGGAAAACAACATTCACGTTTTTGTTTTAGTCTACAAATGTGAATCATAGTCTATTTTGACATCCATGGTTAGTCTAAGGCTGTAAAATAACTTTGATAATAACAATTGGAAATTGGAAATGGGGAAAGAGTAAAGTAGGGGCAAAATTGGAAATTCATAAAGTGAATAGAAGAACAATTCCTAAGAGGAAAACCCTAACGCCAGAGAAATAAAAGGGGACTATAAAAAAAAGTTGCTAACACGTTTCCTTCAGTCTCTCTCTCTCTACCTCAATTTTCTTTGTTTGCTCTCTCTCTCTCTCTATCTCTCCCATCGGTTCAGATCCGACTTCGGGAGATTTCAAGCTCTAAAGTTCTTCACTTTTGCTCTCAAGCTTTTTCGTCTCTCCTTCAACACTCAATCTCCAGGTTCGGACATATCTGTGTTTTTCTGTTCTTGTTCTTATGCGATTTGTTGATTTTTTTGGATAAACGATTGGATCTTCTCTTTGTCTGAGTCTATGGATTTGGTTCGGATTCCTTATGGGTCGATTTGAATCTGATGCTTGTAAATCTGTGATTTTTTTTGTTTTCATGGGTTATCATTATATATGAATCAATTAGTTGTTGGAAACCCTTCAAATCCCTAAAATTTTCTCTCGATTTGATTTTTGAGCTGATGATTGATAACAAGTTTCGATTTTGAAAGATGGGTTAGCTTTGATTTTTCAACACTTTATGCTATTATATACTTTCATGGAGAGATTATATATTTTTTTAAATGGTATCTATGATAATTAGATGAACCATAATATGCTTGATTCTCTCCTGAACATTAATATATATTCAGATATTAATGCTTGTATTCCTCTCTATATGGATTTCAAGTTTGGCTATTCTGTTACATTCTTACTTTTTATTTTTATTTGCATCATTATCTTTGTTGGTATTTGGGGTTTTTTTGTTATATCTAAAAGGTTATTTTGTGTGTGTGTGTTTGTTTGTTTGTAGTCATGGCAGGATCGGCAGCAGAAGGTACACAGTTTGATACTCGTCAGTTTGATCAGAAGCTGAGTGAACAGTAAGTCCAAAGGATCTATACTTTCAATACTTGTGTCTCCTTCTCGTGTGATTTGCTGTGTTTGCTAATGTTAGTGTTTATTTGAGTGCAGAATCGAGGGACAAGATGAGTTCTTCACATCGTATGATGAAGTCCATGAGAGCTTTGATGCCATGGGTTTGCAAGAGAATCTTCTCAGGGGTATCTATGCTTATGGTAAGTGAAAAATTAATGAATCGTAGAAACTACCTTTTTGTGTTTTGTTGGGGTTACTCGTGCGTACTTATAGGATTTGAATAAATGCTAGGTTTTGAAAAGCCTTCTGCTATTCAGCAAAGAGGAATCGTACCCTTTTGCAAGGGTCTTGATGTGATCCAGCAGGCGCAGTCTGGTACTGGAAAAACCGCAACTTTCTGCTCTGGTGTCTTGCAGCAGCTTGACTTCAGCCTTGTCCAGTGTCAGGCTCTGGTTTTGGCTCCTACTAGGGAGCTTGCTCAACAGATTGAGAAGGTCATGCGTGCTCTTGGAGATTACCTTGGTGTCAAGGTTCATGCCTGTGTTGGTGGAACCAGTGTCCGTGAGGATCAGCGCATTCTCCAAGCTGGTGTTCATGTTGTGGTTGGAACTCCTGGTCGTGTGTTTGACATGCTTCGAAGAAATTCTCTTCGTCCTGACTGCATCAAGATGTTTGTTCTTGATGAAGCTGATGAAATGCTTTCCCGTGGTTTCAAGGATCAGGTTTGTCTATATTTTGCCAAGTTGGAATCTTTATCCGTAATGGTTAAATAAACTCTGATCTTGATTTGGTTGTTATGTTTGTTTTCTTGTGAATTTCCAGATCTATGACATATTCCAGCTTCTCCCACCAAAGATCCAGGTTGGAGTGTTCTCTGCAACAATGCCGCCAGAAGCTCTCGAGATCACAAGGAAATTCATGAGCAAACCGGTGAGAATCTTGGTGAAACGTGACGAGCTCACACTCGAAGGTATCAAGCAGTTCTACGTGAACGTGGAGAAAGAAGAGTGGAAGCTCGAGACTCTCTGTGACCTGTACGAGACTTTAGCCATCACTCAGAGTGTCATCTTTGTCAACACTCGTCGCAAGGTCGACTGGCTCACAGACAAAATGAGAAGCCGTGACCACACAGTCTCTGCGACACACGGAGACATGGACCAGAACACAAGAGACATCATCATGAGAGAATTCAGGTCTGGTTCTTCTCGTGTTCTCATCACGACCGATCTCTTGGCTCGTGGTATCGATGTGCAGCAAGTCTCTCTGGTCATCAACTTTGACCTCCCAACTCAGCCGGAGAATTACCTTCACCGTATCGGAAGAAGTGGAAGGTTTGGGAGGAAAGGTGTGGCGATTAACTTTGTGACTCGTGATGATGAGAGAATGCTGTTTGATATTCAGAAATTCTACAATGTGGTTGTTGAAGAGCTTCCATCAAACGTCGCCGATCTGCTTTGAAGAAGAAGGAAGAAAAGAAAAGCCACTTGTTCGCCGGAGAAGAAGAAAAGGTTACTTGTTTTGCAAGTTTCTTATTTGATTTTTGACCCATCTCTCTCTCTTATCTTAAACGTTTTCATTTTCTAGTATTCACCAACTCTTTCGAACATATGTCTCTTCTGACCATTTTTCTTTTTAATTTCATGCAATATTTATTTCATCTCGTGTATGATCAACAAATCTTTTCCTGATTAAAAACTCTGATGTCGCATAGAATGTTTTCTAGTAACAAATAATTGGAAGAAGTAGCCATAGGCGATTCTGCTATATCTTGTATATATTGTTCGAGCCACCATATTAGATATTGGACCTCATGGGCTCTTCAAATATCTTAGCGGGCCGAAAATTATCTCGGCCTATTACAAAATAGAGGTCTCGTTCAGTGGGCCGAAAAAGATTGTGGCCTATAAAAAATATATTAGCGTCGATTTTTCACTTTCGGTAAAAATAATACTTTTCTTTTTTGGTCACACAATAAATACATAGTAAATAGTATTACTTGATTTTCCCATCTATTTTTTTTTGTTTTTTGGACCATTAAAAAAAAAATCGAGGAAAGAACAAGCAATATAACAAACGTTAAAAAAAAGTTAAAAACAAAAAAAGATCGACTAGTTGTCATACTTCTTTATAATCAGTAGTCACATATTTTTTTTCATTTTTTTTTCATTAGTGTTTACACCCACAAAAACGATACAACATTCCCCTTTTTCTTCTACCTTTGTCTACTTACATGAACGATTTGAATAGTGAGTTAACAAAAAATATATATTAAAATTCAACTCTTTTTTCATCTATATCCAATCCAATTTTAGAAAAAAAAAGTTGAGTGAAAACAAAACTTACTTGGTGTTCAATCAATTCTGTTGTGAGTTTGAAGTTGTATCATTAGACGATGTTCCACTCATGACACTTAACACCGAATGTTTCCTATGAAGCTTTTCTCTTAGCTGCCTGATCTTAGCATCAACTCGAGCCGTGAAACCAATCTTTGTCTTCTCTCTAGCTTTCGACTTCTCTCGTTTCCACATTCTTTCATCCTCTAAATCGATTCTGAAATGTTTGATCTCTTGTATAATGTGATGGTCAAGAGGGTTCACTGATCTTTGGTATGAGATGTGAAACAAGTAAGGGAGTGTTGTGGCGGCTATAACCAGGAGTGAATTAAGCCAGAAGATCGGTGCAGGCGCTAGAGTCTCGGCTAGCATGTGAAAGATGTTACCAGAGAGTTTTGGTGGTAACATACCGTAAAGGATAAGGAAGATGTACCAAGCTCCTATGCTTCCCCAAATCATTACGTGTTGGATCCAAGTGAAGTGACTCATGGTTAATGCGATTTGAACATTTACTGCCCAAATGATGCATGTGAACATAGCGGTTCCCATGGCGTTCATGTCTGCGGTTTGACCATCAGAGCGGAATGATTGGACATGGAAGATTCCGAGGTTGAGTGTGAAGATAACTATGGATGCGTAAACTCCATTGCCCATCCATCCGAGGATTCTGTACCAGTCGAAGAATAGGTTCTTGGGGCCTTGTTGATACAATGCAGGGAACTAGAAGAAAAAAAGGCGAAGAAATGAATCAAGATACGAATTTAAAAGTTTTTTTTTTTTTTTGATGTGAAAGATGATGGAGAGGACTATAACCTGTAAGCAGACATCAGAAGGAACATCTTGTTCGAAAACTCCGAGGGAAATGACGGGGAGAGAAGTGAGAACAACGTTGAAGAGTAATAAGTACGAGTCATTGTATATTGATTGACCAGAAAACCCGGTAAAGGCTTCGAAGTAGAAGAGAGTTAGGCCAAACGCTATGTTCTTGTAGAAGAAATAACAGATCTGTGAAAACAAACAACAATTACGAATCAAGATCAGGTATATATTCATATATATGTTGTCTTGTGATGAATTATATCGACTATTGAAACACACATATATATATATATATATATATATATATATATTACCATCTGTGCTATTCTTTTGTAGCACCAGTGTCCATGGACAACAAGTAGTCTCTCCAGGAACCGAAACTGGGCTATGGAGAAGTCACTTGCCATTACAGCCTGCAAGAAAAAAGCGGAAAGGGGTTTGTTTTCTCAGAAAAACCGGCAAAACTTAACCGTGTCTCATTGTGTTGAAGAAGAGTTTGTTTTTAAGTACCTGCATGCCTTCAACGCCACTGATGCCAACACCAATATCAGCTTCTTGAATCATTCCAACATCATTTGCACCATCACCGATTGCTAAAGTTGTCTTCCCTGTTCCTTCTTTAGCTAACCTTGTTACCTGAAAACCCAAGATAAACAAAATATGGTTATGCGCACGTCCAATCATATGTTTTTAAGACTTATGGAGTTATTCGTACAAGTGCTTTCTGTCTGGGAGAGACACGACAGCAAATCACCGATGCACAATCAACTGCAAGTGCAAGAAACTGATACTTGACATCATCCTTTAAAGCATATGTAAGTGTCTTCCCATCAATGATCAAAGCAAATGCTGCATGTGGATCCTTTTCAATTTTGATCATCTGTGAGGCATTTGTAATCTGCATCAAAATGCTCTCCTTCGCAGCCTGAACATTAACGATTTTTTCACATCACATACAAGAATCTAATGAAAAAGTATTCTACGTTTTTAACAGTATCGACCTAATACATACAGCTTCAGAGTTTTGTGATGATTCCTCTACATTTGTAAATGAAATGGATATCTGCTTCATACCCTGTCGGAGTAAACTGCAAGCATATCTGCATTTTTCCAACCAAAGAATTTAGTCCACTTATTAGTCTTAGGGGAGAATCTATTCGGGGAAAAAAACGAGTTTCAGGGTCTGTGGTATCAGAAACAAAGAAGAACAAACCCTATGTTTATTGCTGTCTCCATCTTATCTCCTGTCAAAACCCATATCTTGAGACCAGCTTGGGCAAGGTTATCTATGCATTGAGGCACCTGAAGTGAACTACAAACAGTAAGCTGAAAGGGATTTGTCGAAAGGTAGCGATCTTGGTAATTGATAATCACAATGAACTATGCTTCATACCCCTTTTTGCAGTTTGTCCTCTACAGCAGTAGCTCCAACAAGGATCAATTCTTTCTCCATCATATCCGATACCTTCTCGAGCATTTCATCTCTATCAGCTCCAACTGAAGTTTTGGCTTTGTGAAATTCACTGTTCCATGCTGAATACTCGGTCTCATCCAGCTTTCTATAACCGAGTGCCAATGTACGTAAACCCGCTTCACCATATTCATTCAAGTGCTTGGAAGTAGCTCCCAGATAATCTTTCCCTTTCTTTGATAACCGGTCAAATACGATGCTGCAATATTTCAAGAAAAAGCACTAAAGTTTGTGTAGAAGAAGTGAGAAGCAATATGGAACTGGCTTGAAGTTATGCGGTCAAACCTGTCAGCGCCTTTACAGAGCAGAAGAATCTGCCCTTCCTCATCTCGGACAATGGCAGACATTCTTTTTCTTTTGCTAGTGAAGTCTAATAGATTTAATATTTTGTATTCTCTGTAAAAATAACTACCACATGATTAGACATCTACACACAGACATCAAATGATTTAAGTTACAGTCTCACCTATCAACTGGTTGGCCTGAAGGTGAAAATCGTTCTGCGATAAACACACTTGACTGAGTCCTCTTAGTAAACTCAAAACCAAACTCCCTAGCGGCAACAAGGAAAGCAACTTCATCAGGAGACTCAGCTTCATAAGTACACTTTCCCGTATCTTCATCGACCTCAGGAATAGCAGTATGACAAACCGCGAGTATACGGAAAAACATCAAAATGTCATCTGAATTGGGCTCATTTAACCAGTTTTCATCCATTAGACGGTTATCCTCAAAACTAAACCCCTTAATACCAGTGGTCTGATTCCAATCCTTTTCGTCGCTAGCAGTGATTACAGTCTCCAATTCAACATCTGATGACGTCTTGCTGGCCAGTTTCGCGTAGCGTTGTATCCTGCCTTTAGTCAATGGAAGGTTTGTAACTTCTTCACCTTGCTCCTCGAGATCCATCGCCATCTGCTTTGCAGCAGCTAGTTCTACTTCACTGGCACGGACACCATAAGAAGTACCCCCAATCGAGCATTTCAGAAAGTCCATCTGATTACATGTCAAAGTTCCTGTTTTATCAGAAAGGATAGTATCAACTTGTCCCAGCTCTTCATTTAAATTCGATGTACGTGCTTGAGCTGGAGTCTCGCTCTCACTATCATACATTTGCAAGTCTTGATTTATGAAAGTTGCTTGCAAGACTTTTACTACCTCAATGGAAACATAGAGTGAGATGGGAATCAAGTAGCCATAAAGCAAGAGAGCAGTGATCAAATGGACTACCCAAGCGTGCAAAGGATTTGTAGGATTTGTTAAGCTCTCGGGCTTGTCGGGTCGCAAGTACCACCAATCTGCCATTAGAAGTTTTGTCATCACGGCAAATCCCAGAGAGCTGATAAAGGAGACAAACAAAAGGAGCGCAAAGAGAGTGTATATAATGTAGTCCATTCTCTTTTCAATCCTGCTTCTCTTTGAAGGGGATTTTGTCGAATTCTGCATAACTTTTGTGTCATGACCGGTAAATATCACAACCCCATAGATATAAGTCGTGTTCCTGAGCTTTGAGTCTCTCAAGAGAATCTGGTTAGGATCAAGTGGATAAACCTGACCACCACACTCAAGATTTCCAACAAAAGTATATAGATTCGGATTGGGATCTTCGCATTTTATTGTTCCAGAGAAATTCTGAAAAGATTCATCCCGCTCCAACGCCAAGGTAGCATCCAAACATGTCTTTACTTTCAAGTTAGTTTCGCCATCTAAGTTCATCGTCTCAACATAACAGATCCCATCCTCGTAACTCGACGACAAGAAGAGCAAATCAGCTGGAAAAAACTGATCCTTGTCCACTCTTACTATATCCCCAACACGGATTTTCTTCCACGCCCTACGACCAAAATCCCCACTCCCTCTGTGAACACTAGCTTTCCTTGAATTCACCTCAACGTCCTGCATAAACCGACGCCAATCCTCCAATGCTTCCTTACCCATACTAAGCCCCACCACGAAAACCAGCGGAGCAATCATGCTCCATTTGTTAAACGGGGATAGAGGGAACACAGAGAGAATCGCAGCAACGAGGAAGTAGAAATTCGCAACACGGTGGAATTGCTCGTACAAGCATTTGGGTAAGAAAGTGAGCATGTTATACCTAGTGGTGGACACATAGTTTGACCTGTACCTAAGGAGTTTAGCCAGGTGCATATGAGGCTGGTTACAATGAACGATTCTCGTGTACCCAGCTCCATTTATGACATGAGGTCCTTCATCTTCAAGTGTTTTTGGCCTAAGACATCTAAATGTGTAGAAATGGCTTTTCCTTATCCTTGATCTAATTCTACGACCACCCATTTTCAGAACAAATCACCGTTAACTGTTCATGACAAACCTTCGATACTGCCAAAAACGAAGAAATCTGCATTTAAGGTTATTTCACGAGTTTCGATAAACGATGAATGTAAATCCAGAAACGAAATATCCGTAATCCGCGAATCTAATCCCTACCCAAAACTTGCAACACAAGACAGCGAAAATCCCTTGAACATCACGTTATGAACAGAGATCGGAGAAAATTTTCCATGGCGATGAGATTACCTGAAATCGGGAGGCTCGTTCATGATCAACACGAAGAAACGCGTTTTTTTTTTTTTTTGGTTAAGAAAATCACCGATCCTCGATTGTGAGAAGATTAACGAACAAAAACAAAAAACAAAAACAAAACTGCGAGAGAGAGAGAGAGAGAGAGAGAAACAGACGAAATTTTGGAAGGAAGAAGAAGAAGAAGGAGAGGCACCAGCTTTTCTCCCCCTCTCTCTCTCTCTCTCTCTCTCTCTCTCTCTCTTTCTCACTGCAACTCAAAACCAAATATTTCCGTTTTGCTTTTTCTTGTTTCCTCTCTTCTCTCTCTTAATTCAGCTTCCTATTTTTAATTAAGAAATTAGCGATTTTTTTTCTTAATTATTTATTATTTTTTAAGAAAAAAATAAATAAAAACGTTTTATTAATGCCTTACTTTGTCTTGTTTAGTTTCTTCTGTCCAAAAGTTACCAAGCCAAAGTGGTTTAAGGAAAAAAAAAAAAACTTAAATAATTCGTCCTTCAGAAGATTTGACTATTAAATTACATCTTTTATTGCAATCAGCACTAACATAAGAAATAAAATATGTATTCTTTAGATTAGAATTACACATATTCAAGTGATTAGTTAGCTTACTAAATTGTTAACCATAGGTTTCTCTAGTTTTTTGTTATATTTTTTTAATAATTTGGTTTATTATGGAGTATTTGATTATACACACAACACGAACAAATGGTTCAAGACCACGACAAACAAAACAAAAGGTTCAAAACCCCGGTTGGACCGCTTTGGTTTATGCATCAGACCGTAAACCTCATCTGATGTCCGGTTTAGCACTCGGTTTTAGCTTTTCTATTGCAAGTCATGGAAGATGACTCAACTCACAAAGCAAGTTTTATTGATAATCTCACACTACAAATGCAAAGGAAAAGTTCATACATTTTTATATTCGCTCATAAGCAAACCATTAGATTTTTGTTTTTCTTGATGACACAATATAAAAGCATTAATACATAAGTTGATTGTTTATACTGCCTTTGAAACTGGCTGATTTGATTCCGCAAATTCAAGTTGTTGCGCGAAGCTGAACAACAAGTATATCTAGAATTTGCTCAAAAACCATGGATCTTGATGTTATCCTTCTTCACAAGACCAGCCTGATTCAACATTCTTAAGATCAGAATACAATGTTTCGATCTTTTGCTATAAAAACCAAACTTCAAAACCATAAGGGATCTAACAATGGAAAAAAATGGTTGCACGGTAATTACCTGAACAAGGAACGTAGAGACGTTCTTCCTCTGATCACCTTGAAGCTGAATAACCTACAATACATCAGATATGGAGTCATAAAGCAGAGCTGATAGAGGTTTAACTTTCAAATAACTAAAACCAAACCAAAATGTTTCTCTGTTGATTAAGGTTTAACTTCAAGGACTATTGTAGCTTCTTGTTTAGAAACCGCAAACTTTGCCTAGATAGATGTAATAAAGTTTTAAAGAAAAAACCGAAACAAACCTGTCCTAATTCAGGGTCCTGGACAACAGTGCCATTGCAGCAGAACTCTTTCTTAAGGTCTTTAAGTATCTTGCTATAGCTATACTCTTTCTTAAGTCCCTGGACAGTCGTCAAGCTTTTTCTACCATTACGCTGCTGAACACGTATGTGCACGTATTCTTTTGTTCCAGCACCAGAGTCCTCAGCATTTGCATCAGCAAACGGATCTTAATATCACCAAAAAACCAAACAGTATAAAAACCATTAACTTCCATCAATTTGATCAGATAACATAACAAGATACTCTATTGAAGCAATCTAAACCGAAAAAGGCGATTATTCGGATGAAAGTTTACCAAAGGCAGTGGGGACTTGAACTTCAAGATCAGACATGAAACTTAGTTGATACAAGGGAGAGCAAAGGACAACGATCAAGCCTGGACAAGGATAAGAGATTTCATTACATAACATATGAAAGTGACAACTCGTGATCGTAGTGATAATAGCTGATTCAATATGATCAAACGAGCGTCTTATAGATATAACAAAACACTAAAGAAACCATTTTCTGCAAAGAAAAAGGGAAAGTCTCAATTGCGTAAACACATCATAGAAAATCTAAAATCGAATCTATACACAACAAGAAATTCTCTGGATCTCTAAAATCGATTGTGAGTCAACTTCTTCAAATCAAGTCCGATCGTTTTGCGATGATTCGAATACAACAAAAAAGAAAGATCAAGGGCTTATCCAGATCAGAGAATAAAATCATCACACAAAAAAAAAAAAACCTCTAATCGATCAGAAATCAGAAATCAATGAAGCTTCCTCGAAATCATGAAATTGAGTATCCGAAATAAACAGGGAAAGATCGAAATTTCACCTGATGCAGAGATTAGGGTTTCGATGATTTTGATTGTTACGAAAAGGGGGAAGAAAAGGAAACCCTAAATTCGGATAAAGGTAGCTTTTCTGGTCTCGAGAGAAGAAGAAGAAGAAGAAGAAGAGGAAAATACGAGAGGAAGAGCTACAAAATCGATTTCTGTTTTAATATAATAAAAATTCTAATTTATTTATTTTAAACGGAAAAATAATAATAAAGTCGGCGAGTCGGCACGGCATCGATTCCCTCCCACTCATCTCAAGTTGCGACTTTATCCAAAAAAATAAAAATAAAAGTAAAATATCTATTGGGCCTACAAAGCCCAACTTTACTTGGGCGTAATAAAGCCCAAGTTATCGAGTGTGTTCGAAGCGTAAAGATCGAGATCGTGAGAGAGATTCGTGGAGCAGAGCCAAAAAAATTAGGGTTTACATCCGCAGCGATGAGAAAACGTAAGCAACAAGTCATGGACAAAAACCTAATCCTATCTCGATCAAAGAAGAATAAACGATGTGCAAGCTCTGGAGGAGGATACTTTGATATGATCCCTGTTGATCTCGTCATCAACGATATCTTCTCGAGATTGTCGGTGAAGTCTATGGGAAAGTGTCGTTGCGTATCGAAGCTCTGGTCGTCGATTCTTAGTCGTCCGAATTACAAACAGTTGTTCCCTACCAAATCTCCGGATCCACCGAGGTTGCTTTTCACTTTTGCAGCACGGTGAAATTGTGTTTTGTCTACCTCCAAACTATGAAACAGAAGTTCCTTACTACATTTATTACTACAATCTCGAGAAGAACACTGTGGTAAAAGTAAGAGTTGAAGTTCCAGCATTTGAAGGTTTTAATTGGTCTATTGTTTACACTTTTCCAAACTATGTAGAGGATGTGATGCTTATGTAAGTGTTTTATTGGATTTTTATACTGTTTTGGGTTTTATTTGTTTACTTGTTCAAGACTATTTCAAGATTACAAAATGTTGGGACACAAGTAAGTGGGTTGTTTTTTTACTTGGTTTTATTTATTTCCTCCAACAACATTTGCTTTAATAATCGAAGCTATGGACATACATTGAGTTATTATAGATACAAATGTTACATTACAAACTGGAAACTGCTTTTTTCAAGTATGAGACCAATTTTTTAAATCACTAAAAGGGCTGTTGAACAAATATGATTTTTCTTTACTGATTCCAAAGATGCAACAACAAAAACACGTTAGTGTCTAACAATTCTTATATGCGAATACACATTCGCAAACCAATTTTCATCACCTACAAATTAAAGACCGGCTAGCTCTTCACAGGAGAAAAAGCTGAAGATCGAACTCAAGTTGTGTCTTGTCTTTGGCTTAAACTAAATCGTAAAACCAAGTACCAAAAAATAAATAAAAAGTAAAGCTTCTACTTTTTATTGGGCCCTAACAAAGGCCCAACTTGACTTGGGCGTATTAAAGCTAATCCTAATTAAAAGATTAAATTCTAAACCGTAAAACTTAAAAATGATGTATTTCTTTGAGTGTCAAAGAATTGTATAGTGTATTTTCTTTTCATAACATTTAAGTGTCTATTAAGCCCTAACAAAACCCAACTTGACTTGGGCGTAACGTAACAAAGCCCAATTTGACTTGGGACGTAACGTAACAGAGCCCAACTTATCGTATGTGTTTGAAGCAAACAATAGGGTTTGTTTTTACTGAAAGAGCCGCTTAATTACTTTGGTCACAGTCTAGGGTTTATTCCACCGCCATAACAAAACAGAAGCAGCACGTCTCCGACGATAACGTATGCATATCGAATAAACGATGTTGAAGTTCTGGAGGAGAAATAGAAGACTTTGGTTGCCAAGAGGCGCTTTTGTTCGTCGCGCAAAGCCAAAATCCGCCGCGACGAGAAAACGTAAGAAGCAAGTCACAGCGGAAAACCTAATCGTATCCCGATCAGAGAATAAACGAGCTTCAAGCTATGGAGAAGAAATACAATACTTTGATCTGATCACTGTTGATCTCATCATCAAAATCTTGTCGAAATTGTCGTCGACCAAGTCTATGGCAAACTGTCGTTGTGTATCGAAGCTTTGGTCTTCGATAATTCGCCAACCAAACTACAAACAGTTGTTCCCGATCAAGTCACCACCAAGGTTCCTTTTCAGCTTCGTAGGTGGAGGAAAGCTTTTCTTCTACACTTCATCTCAGCCTCAAAATCTAGATGATAATTCATCTCTTGTAGCCACTCGTCATCATTCGAAATACGTCACTGCACGTTGGCTTAAAATCTCTCGTCCAGTTCACGGATTGGTCTGTCTTCAACTTCATAGAAGAGAGAATTGTATAGAAGTTGTGATTTCTAATCCCATCACAGGACAATCTATAACATTACCCAAAGTGACAACGGACATTTTTCATTCAAGAAACTATTTGGGGTATGATCCAATCGACAAAGAGTTCAAAGTATTGTGTATGTACGAGGTGCTTTGTGGAACGGAGAAGAATGTGTCTCTTGAGCATCAAGTTGTCACATTAGATAATGGAAGTAGAAATCTCTTGTGGAGAAAGATCGAATGTTGCATACCTATTTATCCTCTAACTGATGATGAGATATGCATCAATGGTGTTTTGTATTATAGATCAGGAGGCAAAGAACCAATGATCGGTTGTTTTGATGTTAGGTCTGAGAGACTGGATTTTATTTCCGGGAGACCTTCAACTCTCGTAAACTACAAAGGTAAATTAGGTGCAGTTGATAATCGTGACTACAAGGATTTTGTGTTGTGGGTTTTAGAAGATTCCAAGAAACACAAATGGTCAAAGTATGTCTACGAAAAGCCCCGTCAACGGCAGCGAGAACTAAAAGTAATAGACATAGGCGTTGCTGGAGTGACTGGTAGAGGTGAAGTTGTACTTTATTCAAAGTCCGCAACAAAACTTCATTTCTACATTTTTCACTACAATCTCGAGAAGAACATTGTGGTAAGAGTAAGAATTGAAGTTCCAGCATTTGAAGCTTCTGAATGGTTTAGCATTTGCACTTTTCCAAATTATGTAGAGGATGTGACACTTATGTAAGTGTTTTATTGAATTTTTATACAGTCTTAGGTTTTTTTTACACTAGTTCAAGATTTTAAAAAGTTGGGACACAAGTCGCGCGGTGGGGTTTTTCCTTGATTTAATTTTTTTTTTTGGGACATCTGTTTTAATAATCAAAGTTATGAGCAATGGTTAGTAACCTGAAACTCTTGACCTACAATTGAGTAAGAGATAGCTGTCTAGGGTTGTACTTTTGCTACCACAAGATTTAAACCCTAAATCGTAAACACTAATTATTAATTCTAAAATATTAAACGCATCCTCCATTATATTATAAAATAGATTATTTTATTCTTAAACTCTAAACCCCAATCCCTATAAAACTATAATTTCAATAAATAAAGATAATTTAGTCAATTTATACAATGACATTTTCGAAAATGTACAACTTATTGTGACATTTTAAAAATAGACACAAAAATGGCATTTTTGAAATTCTCATTTATTTTAATGATAAAATATTAGTACTTTAAAATACCATAACTTAATAGAATACATACATAAGAAACATATACATATAGATTATTTTATTCCTAGACAATGGTTTTAAGCTAGTATTTGATAACAGTTTTATTTGAACTTGTTTTTAATATTTTTCTTTTTAACTAATTTGTTAATTTTTTGTTAATTCATATTTGAAATGAATTTATTAATATTATTATTTAGTACGTAAACTTTTTTATTTAGTACTATCTCGAAAACTAATTCATTTAACTCACGATCTTGATTACGTATTGAATTCATGCTAATATAAACTTATATGATAAACGATTTAAGCCCACTCATGAAGTACTGTAGCTTATATTCAGGCGAAAAATTAGTCTATATAAAAATATAACTAGATTAGTATCCGTGCTATACGTGAGTAAAATGATTATGGAGCAAAATGATTATAGTTTTAGTTAAAAAGTCAATTGTAGTTATTGCAAAAATTATTATATAGAATTTGAAATATATTTGTGTATATTCGAATGTGCGATTATTTTATATAGAAATATCTATCACCTAAGATGTACGATTACATTGTATAAAACTATTTAATTCGATGAAGTAAACAATTTCAAATATTTAATGCACAAAATCACATTGCTAGTTTTACTGAATAAATTATTATGAAAATATTAAATTGAATTTAATGATGAAAATCTATTCTAATGGTTTGTTGCATATCTGTATTAATTTAAAAAAAAAATATATATATTAATATCAGAGACCAACATTTGTGTTGCGCCTTAAATCCATTGCCTCCGATAAAGATGTCACAACTATGACCAAAAGAAAAAATATGTAGAAGAGATTAAGGGAGATGTGTTTATAGAGATGGGAGAGAAAATGGCCAATTGTAATAAATTCACAATAAACTGATGCATATAATATTTTTCAAATTTAAAGAATGAGAATATTCCAGAGTATTTTTAACACCATTTTTACTTAAAATGTGTTTGGCAATATAAATAACATTAACCAAGTTACCAATTAGTAATTAGTGTCTGGCAATGAGTTTTAGAAAATTAAATAAATCAAAATTCAAAATGTTTAAATAAAATGTGAGAATGACACATCAGCAAAATTGTTTTTTTTTTAATATATATAATCCAAAATTTAAAGATACATTGGGCCCTAACAAAGCCTCCCTTTGAACTATAATATTGCGATCCTGAAAGAGTCGCTTTCTTTCGTCAAGCAGAGCCAAAATCCAGGGTTTAAGCCGCCGCAATGACAAAACGTAAGAAGCAAGTCACGGAGAAAACGCTAATCGTATCTGAATCCAATAATCGATGTTCAAGCTATGGAGGAGAAATACAATACTTTGATCTGATCACTCTTGATCTCATCATCAAGATCTTGTCGAAATTGCCGTCGGCTAAGTCTATGGCTCAATGTCGCTGCGTATCGAAGCTCTGGTCTTCGATAATTAGCCGACCAAATTACAAAGAGTTGTTTCCGACCAAGTCTCCAGAACCACCGAGGTTTCTTTTCACCTTTATAGGTGAAGGAAAGTTGTTCTTCTACACTTCACCTCAGCCTCAAAACCCAGATGATAATTTATCTCTTGTAGCCACTCGTCATCATAGGAATTCGGTCACAATTTTCTATCGAATCTCTCGGCCTATCCACGGATTGGTTTGTCATCATCGTACACGAGAGAGTTGTAAAGAAGTTGTGATTTCTAATCCCATCACAGGACAATCCGTAACATTACCCACCAAAGTGACAACACCGGACATATTTCAGTCAAGAAGCTATTTGGGTTATGATCCAATCGACAAACAGTTCAAAGTATTGTGTATATCATGGCCGCTTCGTGGAACAGAGAAGAAGTTGTCTCTTGAGCATCAAGTTCTCACATTAGAGAATGGAAGTAAAAATCTCTTATGGAGAAAGATCGAATGTTGCATACCTTATTATGCTCTAGATAATGAGATATGCATCAATGGTGTTTTGTATTATAAAGCATCCCTCGACTACGAACATATGATCGGTTGTTTTGATATTAGGTCTGAGAGATTGGATTTTATTTCCGGGAGACCTTCCACTCTGGTAAACTACAAAGGTAAACTAGGTGCAGCTGATAATAGTGACTACAAGGATTTTGTGTTGTGGGTTTTAGAGGATTCCGAAGAACAAAAATGGTCAAAGTATATCTACGAAAAACCCTTTCAATGGCAGCAGGAATTAAATTCAATTGACGCTGATGGAGTGACGAATAGAGGTGAAGTTGTATTCATTTCAAAAAACAGAACAGAATTTCCTCTCTACATTTTTTATTACAATCTCGAGAAGAACATTGTGGTAAAAGTAATAGTTGAAGTTCCACCATTTCAAACTTCTAAATGGTGTAGCGTTTACACTTTTCCAAACTATGTAGAGGATGTAAAGCTTATGTAAGTGTTTTATTGATTTTTTATACAATCTTAGGATTGTTACACTAGTTCAAGATTTTTTATACAGTCTTGTAGGGTTTTTTTACACTAGTCACGGGAATTTTTACATGGTTTAACAATCGAAGCTATGGGAAATGGTTACTAACCTGAAACTCTTAACATACAATTGAGTTATAGATGCAAATATCATATTACAAACTTGAAATTGCTCCTTTTTTTTCAAGTTTGAGACCAAATTTTTAATCTCTTAAAAGTTATAGAAACAAGTATGAGTGCATCGATTCACTCCTATACTCATCGATCTTGTTGCGTTTTTTTCTTTGCTCTGATTGATTGTAGCACTATTCAACAAAATCAAAGAAAAACAAACTTTAATGAACAGACAAAATAGGATCTAAAAAAGACCAACTCCAACCCTTTTAATAAGTTAAGCCAGAAACTTTCTAACACTACATAAACACAAAGCATTTATAGTCTTTAAGAAACAAAACATAGAGTTAGTTAAAGATAATAGAAGAAGAGATAGTGTCATTTGGTTGACGTACGTGAGCTGCCTAAGGTTTTACTTTGCCAAGCTCGTACTTTTCTATCACCCCAATTAAAATAACTTTGCCAAGCTCGTACTTTTCTATCACCCCAATTAAAATAATCAAAATTTAAATCCGAAGTTTTAAATCTTTAATCTTAAAAACTAAATCATATAAACACTAAATTTAAAAATTCTAAAGAGACTCTATTTTCTTAAATGTTTTTTAAAATCTAGTTTTCTCCAATCATGACTTTGACATTTTAACAGCCCTAAAAGCATCTTTAATTTTCTCACATAACTATTTTTTTCATATTACCTTCTTTTTTCTTAGAACCACTATTTTATGACATTTTTTATAAGTGGCAATCACTTATTTAAAAGCCAAAGTTCTTAGAGTATAGTTTTTTTCTTTTTGAAGTCTATATACAACCAAAGTTTTTTAAAGACACTACTACCAATCACCTCCTAAATCTCAATACTAAAAATTGAAATTTTAAACCCAAAAACTTAGAAATGATGTTTTTTTTATTGTGAAAGAAGTGTAGAAAATGTTTTTTTTCCTTCAAAAATGTTTTTTTTCCTTCAAAAAATTAGTTATTTCAAAAATAAAAGTTATTGCGTCTACCGGGCCCTAACTTGACTTGGGCGTAACAAAGCCCAACTTATTGAGTGTGTTTGAATCATAAGCTAGGGTTTATTTTACCTGAAAGAGCCGCTTACTAGGGTTTAGTCCACCTCCATGACAAAACGGAAGCAGCACGTCTCCGAAGATAACATATGAGGAAGAAATAGAATACTTTGTGAAAGAGGCGCTTTTATTCGTCGTGCAACGCCAAATTCCGTCGCGATGACAAAACGTACGCAGCAAGTAACGGAGGAAAACCTAGTCGAGAATAATCGTTGTTCAAGCTATGGAGGAGAAATACAATACTTTGATATGATCACTCTTGATCTCATCATCAAGATCTTGTCGAAATTGCCGGCGGCTAAGTCTATGGCTCAATGTCCATGGATTGGTCTGTCATCAACGTCGTACGGAAGAGGATTGTATAGAAGTTGTGATTTCTAATCCCATTACAGGACAGTATGTAGCCTTGCCCAAAATGACAAAGGAAGTGTATCAGGCAAGAAGCTATTTGTGTTATGATCCAATCGAAAAACAGTTTAAGGTGCTGTCTATATCATGGGTTGTTAGTGGAACAAGGAAGAATTTGTCTCTTGAGCATCAAGTTCTCACATTAGAGAATGGAAGCAGAAATCTCTTATGGAGAAAGATTGAATGTTGTGTACATTTACATGACCTAAGTGATGATGGGATATGCATCGATGGTGTTTTATATTATATATCAGCCGTAAACGAACTTATGATCGGTTGTTTTGATGTTAGGTCTGAGAGATTTGATTTTACTACCCGGAGACATTCCAATCTGATAAACAAGACGGATAAGCTAGGTGTTGATCTGATAAACTATAAAGGTAAATTAGGTGTAGTTAATAATCATGGCCATGATTATTTTGTGTTGTGGGTTTTAGAGGATTCCAAAGAACATAAGTGGTCAAAGCATTTATACAAAAAGCCTCTGCAATGGCGTAAGGAATTAATTCAGTGTACGTATATGTTTCTGGAGTGGCTGGTATAGGTGAAGTTGTGTTATGTCCGAAGTATGGAATAGAATACATTTTGTACTACAATCTTGAGGGAAACAATGTGGTAAGAGTAAAAGTAGAAGTTCCACCATTTGAAGGTTACCATAGGCCTAGGAATTAGTTTGCATTAAATTGATATGTTGATGAATTTTAATGAACACCACATTGTAGTTAGGTTTTTCTGGTGAAAATAAATACTCTGGGATTTTTTAAATTTGTTGCAGTTTCCCAAAAAATGATAATTTTATAGAACAAGTTTGAACACGACGCGCATGGTTCTTAGATCTCTCTCACTTGTTATTGTGTATTTTAGAGTTCTTAATATGAATCAATAGTTCATGAATCAACTCAGTTAATTTCGGAATTTATTTAGTTAACTATATAATTTTTTATATAAATGTGTTAGACATTCCGTGGTTAATTGAGTTGACGAATTATATTAGTGAACTGTGAGTTTTGTTCGTACAAAAAAACTTTTTTGAAGATTTCAAATATTATGTTTATATGATGTAAATATATATAATTATACCACCCAAAATATGTTATTCTTGGATCATCGTATTTCAGAAGCCACAAATAAAATAAATTCAACAACCATATTATATTCAATATTAAGAGAGTGTTATTCTTGGATCATATTTAGTTTTTAAGATGATCTCTTTGATTTTCATTTTTTAGTAATTTACATTTTTAAATGATTTTATTAATATATTTGTTTAATACTAGTTCGTGAACTAACTCATTAATTTAAGGGTTTATTGCAAAAAAAACTCTCCAAATGGTTAGGATTTGCGATTACCCTCCAAGTCAATCTGTGAAGTGTGAGTCAACCCGCAATATAACTCTTACGTATATCGATGACGTGGCATAAAGTAATGTCGTTCACAAATCACATAGAATACAAAACGCAACGTTTAATTGAATGCAAAACAACATGCAGTTTTAATTTCTATGTAGCTTATACCTAAAAAAACTACACACAATTTTATATCATTATATCTAAATCAATTTGGAAAAAAAACTAAAAAAATAGGGTTTATAGATTTGAGATTTTAATTTGCGATTTCTTGAAGTCATTTCTTTCAATCATGGTAGAGTTAGATTGTATCGCAAAGGTCTATCATTTCTTTTCTGTTTCATTGCGAACTCCAAATTTTGTGATTGGGTTTCTTCCAAAATGGTGTTTACGAGACTTGGTTACAAATCCGAAGTTTTTCATCGTGAATGTCAAACCTGATATGAATAAGATGAATCGGCTTATGGATTTTTAGTTTTAGTCTGAAATCGAGATGGATTTCTCATCAATGTCGCTAATGTTTCTCAATTTCATGTTTTGCTTCTTGAAATTATGATAATTCGTCCTAGAATTCTTAACTGTTTTTTGAATTTTTTATTCTCTTCTTTTCAATGTTCATCACTATCTCTATTTAAAGAAAGGAATGAGCTAACTTTATTTGATTTATGTTTGATTTGCATCATCAATAATGGATTATTATTGGTGATGTTTACGTCTCTCGTCTACAGGTTTTCAGGAAGAGGGGCAAGAATTTTTTTTTTTTGGTCAACACAAAGAAATAAAATGGTAATTTGATGGAAAAAAAAATTAAAAATTAAAAATGACATATAACATGTAGTTTCTATAATCAAAATGGTGTGTTTTGATTTCTGTGACCGATATAACATTTGCTAACGCCAAAGGTTATATTGCAGATTAACTTGCACTTCACAAATTGATCTACATTTAATTGATTTGGAGGGTAAAGTCGCAAACCCTAACCACTTTTAAAAAAAAAATTGCAGAAAAACCTTTATTTAACTACTAATTTTAATTATTTGACCCATACTGATTATAGGCTCATATGATAAATGAGTTAAACTGAATCATAAAATACTCTAATTTATGTGAGGCATGACGAAAAATTAGCCTATTTTTTCTTTAATCTAGAAACTTTTTGTATATATATAAAAAAAATATCCTAAAATTAAAAGATATATCCTAACAAAAACCAACTTGTTTTCGCCGTAACAAAGCCCAACACTTGCTGAGTGTGTTATAAGTATAAGATCAAGATCGAGAAAGAGTCGTTCCCTTCGTCGAGCAGAGCCAAAGTAATCTTTAGGTTTAATCCGCGGAGAAAAATCTATGGTTTCGCAGCGATGAGGAAACTTAAGCATCAAGTCACAGAGGAAAACCTAATCGTATCTTCAAGCTCTGGAGAAAGATACTTTGATCCGATCCCTATTGATCTTCTCATCAAATATATCTTCTCAAGATTGTCAGGTAAATCTATGGCAAATTGTCGTTGTGTATCGAAGCTTTGGTCGTCGATAATTCGCCGACCGAATTACAAACAGTTGTTTCCGACCAAATCTTCAGAACCACCTAGGTTTCTTTTCACCTTTATAGGAGGAGGAAAGTTGTTCTTCTACACTTCACCTCAACCTCAAAACCTAGATGAGAACTTGTCTCTTGTAGCCACTCGTCATCATACGAAATCCGTCACATATTTCTATCAAATCTTTCGTCCTGTCCACGGATTGGTCTGTCATCAACGTACGGGAGAGAATTATATAGTGGTTGTGATTTCTAATCCCATCACAGGACAGTTTGTAACTTTACCTAAAGTGACAACAAAAGTGGTCGAGGCAAAAAGCTATTTAGGGTATGATCCAATCGAAAAACAGTTCAAGGTACTTTGTATATCATGGGTGCTTTGTGGAACAGAGATGAATATTTTGTCTCTTGAGCATCAAGTTCTCACATTAGAGAATGAAAGCAGAAATCTCCAGTGGAGAAAGATCCAATGTTGTTGCAAATCTTTATATGCTCTAACTGATGATGGGATATGTATCAATGGTGTTTTGTATTATACAGCAGCGGTCAAAGAACCAATGATTGGTTGTTTTGATGTTAAGTCTGAGAGATTGTATTTTCTTTCCGGGAGATCTTCGACCACTCTCATAAACTACAAAGGTAAATTAGGTGCGGTTGATAATCGTTACGATAAGATTTTTGTGTTGTGGGTTTTAGAGGATTCCGAGGAACATAAATGGTCAAAGCATGTCTACGAAAAGCCATTTCAATGGCGGCTGGTTTTAAACTCAGTGCACGTATACGTTGCTGGAGTGACTGGTAGAGGTGAAATTGTGTTATGTCCAAAGTACGGAGTGCAAGTTCCTTTCTACGTTTATTACTACAATCTCGAGAAGAACATTGTGGTAAGTGTAAGAGTTGAAGTTCCAGCACTGGAAGGTTTTAAATGGCCTAAACTTTACACTTTTCCAAACTATGTAGAGGATGTGAAGCTTATGTAAATGTGTTATTGGACAGTGTTAGGTTTTATTTGTTTACTTGTTCGAGCCTATTTGAAGATTGCTAAATGTTGGGACACAAGTTTGTGGGTTATTTTACTTAATTTGTTTTTAATTATTTTCTCCAACAGCATCTGCTTTAATAATCGAAGCTATAGAGACATACATTGAGTTATTATAGATTATGCAAATGTTACATTGCAAACTGGAAACTGCTTTTTTCAAGCATGAGACCAAATTTTTAATCACCAAAAGAGCTATTTAACAAATATGATTTTTCTTTACTGATTCCAAAGATGCAACAACAAAAATACGTTTGTGTCTAGTGTTTAGTTGGATTAAACAAGTTTGAGCACGACACGTTTTGATTCTTAGACATATAATTTGAAAATGTATTTTGCCTGAATTTTAATATGAAGATATCGAATGTGAAGACTGAAGGAACAGTAGTCTGTGGCACATCATGTGTCACTCACGAAGTACCTCAAGAAGCAACTTTGTAGTTCATACGTGGAGCAAGATGGCTGAGCTGGATAAAGTGATGATGTTAGCTGAGTTGGACAACCAAGAAAAGGTTGTAGAAGTGGAGGATCATCTTGTAGACGATTCGCATCACGAAAATTCAAGATTATTTCCAAGAGAAAAACAAGGAGAGGATAATCTTGAAGGGAGATTTGGGTTTATCTCCAACTTGATTAGGTGCTCGTCTCTAAATGTATAAATAGAGAAGCACGAGCATAGTATTTGCTCATACCAGAGAGCCACGAAATCCTACAGGGATGTAGACTTGCGAAAGAGTCTAGCTCAGGATTCGATTGGCTAGGAAAAGTTCATCTAAAAAAGAATGGTAGCCATTGTAGTGCTGGATACCATAAGCAATTGTAATTGCAGTCTTGTTCTAGTGGATTTGTTCTGGACATAGTTCCGGGGAATAGAGAAAACCGAACCTCGTTAACAAATTTTGTGTCTCTTTTTTATACACACTCGATCTTTATATTTTCTCATCGCTCAAACATAGATCTAGTCCCAAATTTGTATTTCCATAATTGAGTTATTATAGATACAAATGTTACATTACAAACTAGAAAACTGTTTTTTTTAAAAGCATTGAGACCAAATTATTAATCACTAACAATATGGGTTTTCTCTGCCCATTCCAAAGATGCAGCCTTTTCTTCCAGAAATGGTGTTTAATTTCCTTCAATAACTAAAATTATAAAATGACAAAGCTAAAAAAAATGAATTTAAAGGCGAGAAAAAGGCCTAGACCCCCTTGAATTCACATGTTTTTTTTGGAGTGATCGAGTCGGTGTAGTTTTTTCCACTGATATTGTTGCTAGTTGAGCTCGATCCAATTCCATTCTTTAAAATTATGGTTTGCTAGTCTCCTGGAGATGGTTTAGTTGCTTGGTTATATTCGATGTTTTTATTTGTTGATGCAATTACTGCGTCTTTAGATTCTTTAAAAAAATTCCTAGGAAAATTTTTACTACATTTTTGTGTCTAGGTTTCTTTATATTTTTCCATTGATTTCCGGAAATTTTGTGTTTTTTTCTCCAATTTTGTTTCCGAAGATATCGTTTCATCCACCAATTTTATATATTTTCGAATCGTGGATTTAAATAATACTATATAATATCATATGCAAAAGAAAAAAGGCTTGGGTAAAAAAAAAATTATATATATATATATAATTTTTTTTTTTTTGTGTTTCTCTTCCATAGGAAATGGAGCTATGATCTTACATAACTAGTCTGAGCACGATACGCTTTTGATCTCTCTCTCTCTCTCTCTCTCTCTCTCTCAGTCACGCGTTTATCGCGTTTTAGAGTGTTCTTCATCGGACAGTTTGTGTTGTGGCCGGACGAAGAATGGGTATTTCTACAATCTCTCTTTAATGTTTTCCGATCTCTTTTGATCTAATCGGTTTCGGTTTTGACAGAAACGTTTTCTGTTTCGATTTCATAAATTCTTTGATTAGGGCTTTGTGATCTGCCTATTGTAAATTCGATAGTTGCTGTATGTGATTTTTTTCTCGAGTTTTTCAGTTTGTTTTTGGTTGCTGGGAAAATGTGATACTCCAAGATAATCGGAACACATGGATTAGGGTTTTTTTATCTGGATTAGTACTTGTATGGATGCTGTGTAACGCCCAATGAAATGATTGAAAATCCCAAAAAAAAGTGTGGATTCTGGGTTATGTTGAGATTTATGGAAAGTTAAACTCAAATTTCATAAGCTTTCGTTGAATTTCGGATTCGAATTCATAGTTGTATGCATGATGCTGATTGTCTTTCTCTTGTGTGGGAAATGGCAGATAGTGCTTGCTCTACTCAGCTTATTGATGGAGATGGTGTCTTTAATGTTACTGGGGTTGCTAGCTTTATCAAAGAGGTTAAATTGGAAGAATGTGGTCTTTCGTATGCCGTTGTTTCGATCATGGGTCCCCAAAGTAGTGGTAATGTATCGATTCCATAAACTTAAATTCTGTATTTGATTTTCTGGTCTATCAGGAGATTTCATCTCGTTAAGGTTGAATTTGCAGGGAAGAGTACGCTGTTGAATAATTTGTTTGGAACAAACTTTAGGGAGATGGATGCATTTAAAGGAAGGCATGCTCTGTTTCTTCCCATACTCTTCTCGAGAGAATATGTAGCTTCTAGTTTAGGAGTTTTTTGACCCTTGCAATACTTTGTTTTCAGGTCTCAAACGACTAAGGGAATTTGGGTTGCAAGATGTGCTGGTATTGAGCCATGCACTATTGTGATGGATTTAGAGGGTACTGATGGAAGAGAGCGTGGAGAGGTGTGTAGCCTCACTTCCTCCCATATTCGTTCTCTTATCATTTCATATGCTTTATTAGCTCTTTTTCTGATTTGGCTTGTGATGATCAAGGCCTTAACTTTGTTTCTGTGTTTACTTTTATGGAGCTTACACAAAGAAATTGTTGTCTATAAAGAACCCATCAATGCAGAATTGCTCACTTGCATATATTTTCCTTATCTTTTGCTGTTAGGATGATACTGCTTTCGAGAAGCAGAGTGCTCTTTTTGCGCTTGCTGTCTCAGATATAGTTCTTATAAACATGTAAGCGCTTTTCTTTATTGTATTCTCATTGGTATTATTAATACATAGTGCCAGGTCTCTGAGCGTCTTGATCTTCTGTCTTATTTTTTTGCGGATTGGTAATGCAGGTGGTGTCATGATATTGGTCGGGAACAAGCAGCAAACAAGCCTCTTTTGAAAACTGTATTCCAGGTATGCATTTGTATGTTTTGTATCAGAATGAGTGATCTATGATCTGAAATCTCAGCACTGTTTGCTTTCCCTTCTACATTCTAACAGGTTATGATGCGGTTGTTTAGTCCGCGGAAGACAACTTTGATGTTTGTCATACGAGATAAAACACGGGTATGACTTCTTTTAAGTTTTCTATCTAACTTTTTTATTTATGTGTGTAGGTTATTTCTTTTCAGCATTATTCCGTTTTTCTGAATTATGAGCTGTGGAGCTTTCTAATTCTTCAACATTTGCAGACACCATTGGAAAATTTAGAACCTGTGCTGAGGGAAGACATTCAAAAGGTAAGAGAAGAAACAGTTGGTAGCTTGTATGTGTTTCGATTTAATGTGCTATCCCTTACACTTCTATGTAAATGCAGATATGGGATTCAGTTCCTAAGCCTCAAGCACACAAGGAAACTCTCCTGAGTGAATTTTTCAATGTACGGTAGCTGGCTTTGGTGTTGGTTTAAAACTTGGTATCGTTCTTCTTTCACTAGGATAAAGAAATAGCTTTGTTTCATTTGTGATAGGTCGAAGTAGTCGCTCTCTCCAGCTATGAAGAAAAGGAAGAGCAATTCAAAGAGCAGGTATTTCCTAGCATAATTAGCTGTAGATTTTGGAGAAAAGCTGGGTTGATCTGTGTATTGCTGCTGAAGATAGATGGCTTCTAGGTGAAATGAATGCTTGTCATATAAATGTTTACTCTAAATATAGGTTGCTACTTTGAGACAACGGTTCTTCCACTCTGTTGCACCTGGCGGACTTGCTGGTGATAGACGAGGAGTAGTTCCTGCAAATGCGTTTGCTTTTAGCGCAGAACAAATGTGGCAAGTCATCAAAGACAACAAAGACTTGGATCTTCCAGCACACAAGGTACCATTGCTTGCTTGTAGTTCTTACCCACACTTCTTAGCGTCCTCGTCGTGTTGTTATTTATGTGCTGCCTATTTGCAGGTCATGGTTGCAACAGTACGTTGTGAGGAAATTGCCAATGAGAAGTTTTCTCATTTCATGGAAAATGAGGTAAGTTACTCCTACCAATGCCTATTTTTCTTACAGTGGTCTTTATGTTAATAGACCCTTCCTGAGATGCTTTTTAAAATTTCTCTAGGATTGGCGTCAGTTGGAAGAAGCTTCACAGTCAGCTCCTGTTCCCGGATTTGGAAAGAAGCTGAGTTCGATTCTCCAGTCTTGCTTCTCAGAGTAAGAATATCCTATTTATATACTTTGTATAGATCTCTTCTGGGTGATAAGGTCACATCTCTGGTGTTACCAAAATATGGAGATCTATAATAGCGAGTATGCCATACTTTTTTCTTAAGACACTTGGTTAAGTCATTTTTACAATGGCTTAATGAAGGAGTTTATTCATGTAAATAATGCAAGTGTAGGAGTTACCACTTGATGTTTTTGCTGGTGGATTTTTTCAAACCCGACATTTTCTTTTGTAATAGGTATGACACTGAAGCCACATATTTTGACGAAGGTGTGAGATCTTCCAAGAGACAACAGCTGCAAGAAAAGTTACTGCAGGTAATGCGTACTCTCATAACTTGTGACTGCCATACAGAAGACTCACGTTGTGGCACAATGCCAATACTTATTCCTTCTGACTCATTTCTTCTTTTTATCTATCCAGCTTGTTCAACCAGCTTTCCAAGACGTGCTTGGACATTTGAGATCTGGAACACTTGAAAAATTCAAGGAGGCTTTTGAAAAGGCTTTGAATGCAGGAGAAGGATTTTCATCATCTGCACACTCCTGTGCTCAGTCTTGCATATCTCGGTTTGACAAAGGATGTGAAGGTATATAGCTCAATGTTGGTGTTACAGTTAAAAGATCATCGTGATATTGGACAGCATGTTGGAGCTTGATGAATAAAACATGGAACAGTTGATTATTATATATGTTTTAACTTTCGCCTGATGCAGAGGCTGTGATTGAACAAGCAAACTGGGATACATCTAAAACTCGGGAAAAGCTTCAGCGTGATATTGATGCCCATATTGATTCTGTCCGTGCTGCAAAGTTGTCTGAACTGACTACGGTTTATGAGGTGAATAGATTACACAATTTTTTCCCTGCAAAAGCCAAGCTTGTTGGTTGGATAATATGTCACCAAATGGTTGGAATATCTAATTCGAACCTTCCTAATAGAATTTTACTGTTGCAGTCAAAGCTAAACGAAGCATTAGCTGGACCTGTGGAAGCTCTCTTAGATGGAGCTAATGATGAGACGTGGCCAACAATAAGAAAGCTACTAAAACGGGAAGCAGAATTGGCCGTCTTTGGTCTGTCCAATGCATTATCTGGTTTTGAAATGGATGAAGAAACACGCAACAAAATGCTCACTGACATTGAGAACTACGCACAGGGTGTTGTTGAAGGGAAAGCAAAGGAAGAAGCTGGACGGGTGTTAATGCGTATGAAGGATAGGTAGCAGTAGCACCCTTTTACCATTTCATTTTTTTCCCCTCAAATAGTTTCATCTATATATGCTTTCTGATTAATCAAACCTTCAATCCAGATTTGCAACAATCTTCAGTCACGATTCTGATTCAATGCCACGTGTCTGGACTGGAAAGGAAGACATCAGAGCAATTACCAAGATGGCTCGCTCTGCAGTATGAATCGTACATGATAGCTACAATTTTCTTATTCTTTGATGTGATCACAATTTTCTCGGGATCTAATGTTACCCTGTTTGCTTTTCCAGTCCTTGAAACTGCTATCGGTTATGGCTGTAATCCGTTTAGACAACGAACTCGACAATGTTGAAAAGATATTGTCGGTTGCTCTGGTTGATTCTACAAACAACACTGCTTCAAGCAAGAGCATCACCATCGTTGATTCCCTCGCCTCAAGCACTTGGGAGCAGGTGACTAAAATACATCTCTAATTACTCCGTTCGATATACAAAAAGACTCGCTCAAGCCCACGAGATAATCTAATATGCTTTGTTTACCGTCTTATTATCAGGTCGCACCAACAAAGACATTAATTACACCTGTTCAATGTAAATCACTGTGGAGGCAATTCAAGAATGAGACACAATATACCGTTACACAGGCCATTTCTGCACAGGTATGCTTTCCCATACTTCCAAACATGTTTTGAAAAAGCTCATTCACTTGAGCTGATGTTTGTAGTTCCCCTTGAATGATATTAAAACTCGAGTCTAAATCGTAGCTCATTTCTGCCATCTGATAGTTTATAAAGCGCCTTGCCTGCAAGTTCCCTTCAGAGATATCTACTCTTTTATAATCTGAATGGAGTTATACTGAGTTTCAGGAAGCTAACCGAAGAAATAATAATTGGATGCCACCTCCATGGGCAATGGTTGCCTTAGTTGTTCTTGGATTCAATGAATTTATGACTCTTTTAAGGTACTCTTACAAATTCTCTTTAAACTTTTGACCTTGCTATTTCATTAAACTTATTTGGTTCGTCTCTCATGGCAGAAATCCTTTATATATTGGCTTCTTTTTTGTTGTCTACCTCGTCGCCAAAGCCATGTGGGTGCAACTAGACATCACAGCAGAATTTCGCAATGGCGCGGTACATGTTTCTTTCGAACTTCACTGTGGAATTTAAATCACTGACTATGTTCCTTTTTTCCTCTGTTCTCACTTCTCAATCTAAATCACTGACTATGTTCAACAGCTACCTGGGCTTATCTCATTATCAACCAAGCTTCTTCCCACCGTCATGAATCTGCTAAGGAAACTCGCGGAACAAGGACAAGCTCCATCTGCAAATAGTAACCCTCAAGCTCAATCCAAAGGAGTAAGCAGCAGTGTTGATTCATCTTCTTCATCAAGCTTATCTTCAACAGAAACCGTTTCCAACAACACGAAAGATGACTAGAGAAAGCTTCACCAATCTTTAAATTTCATTAACCTCTTTTTTTGGTGTTGATCAAAAGTACGTTTCATATAGAGGCACTGGTTTTTTTTGTCGCAGGTGCCAAGAGTATAGAAAGTGGTCTTGTTCGTTTATAGACACAAAAGAGATTTTGATTTTGTTGTTTTCAAGTGTTGATGCAGACAAACACACATGATGCCTTGTGGTCTATTGTAATCTGATGAAAGAAAGAAAGAAAGAAAGAAAAAACCCATTTTCTTATTCTGTGAAATAAGATTTGGTTTATTGATTACAAATTCTTGGTCTCTTAAGCAACTAAGGCTAAATCTTCACAAGCTCTTCAATAGTTTTCCTATATTCCACAATCAATTCCCTAACCAAAGATTTAAGAAGACAAAGTAAGTAAAGAGCAAAAGATCAATCTGATCAAATAAAAAGATGACAATTTTGATTTTTTACCTTCTTTGTTGAAGCAATTGCTCACTTTCTTCTAGATTTCGCTTTTGTCCATCAACAGTCTATAAAAACCACAACACAAAGATAAGTAAAAATCTCAAAAAAAACAAACAAGACTTTGTTCTGATGATCCAAATGTTGAAAATCTCACCATAGTTTTAGATCCTAAAGATCCTGAAATCGAATTTAACAACTGTTGACACTTATCAAAATGGCTATTCAATTCAGTCACCTGCAATTTCCACACACACAACAAAATCAAACATCCAAAAAAAAAAACCTAGAAAATCCCAAAAACACCTAAAGACTGGATTTTTAAACAAACCAGTGCATCCGAATTATGATCTCGTGTTCCATTTTCGATCGCATCGGTTAATTTCTCCACCAACTGCAAAAAAACCCCAGAAATTAGACTCAAATCATTCCGATTTCAGATGAAGAAGAAAAATTGAAACTTTCTTACCGGATAGAGATGAAAATGAGAGGCTAAAGACTGATGCTGTTGCGGGGTTTGCACCGATTGTTGTTGTTGTTGTTGCGGTGTATGCATCATAGATTGCGGCGTATGAACAACCGTCTGCGGCGGCGGAGGAGGAGATTGCAACGACGGTTGTTGTTGCTGATGAGTAGGAAGAGGAGGAGATTGTAACAAACGTTGTTGATGAAACTGTTGTTGTTGAATAAACTGTTGTTGTTGTTGAAATTGCTGAAACTGCATCTCTTGTTGTTGTTGTTGTGGTTGAAATTGTTGATGATGAAACTGTTGTTGTTGTTGTTGTTGCTGGAGAAATAGATGGTCTTGATTCGTCGGTGTACCGAAGTTACCCTGCGCCTGCACGTTGGGGATCATAGACCAATTACCTCCTCCTGAGAATTGATCCATTGCTCCGTCTCTTCCGATCTCACTATCGCCTTCGAGAAAAACGAAGAAGACGAAAGAGACATAGAGGAAAGTGAAAACGACGTCGTATTTAAGGCCTCGTGTTAACCGACGTCGTATAGTTAAAACCGTAAAACGATGTCGTATGGTGGATTTGTAGAAATCTTCACATAAATCCGGTTTTCTGGTTCGGTTTCTGGTTATTTAACAAAATCGGTAAATTGAAAAAATTACAAAAACCCAACTAATTTTAGGGATTTCGATTTCTCTCCTCTGTGACTTACCTGATCGAAGCTTTGACATTGTTTCATCTCCGGCGACCGGAGATCTGATTCCGGTAGGTAAATTAGAAACTTTTACACATTTCAACATACGTAAACACGTCGTCGCATAGTCAAAGACGTAAACGACGTCGCATAGTCAAAGACGTAAACGACGTCGCATAGTTAAAAGCTATATAAACGTCGTCGTTACGGTGATTTATTTTTCGTTTTTAATCGGACGGTAAGTTTGCCGGCAAACCCTAAAAATCGAAAAAATCCAACATTTTTTAATTTCTGCATTTTGCTCAGAGCGACGAAGATGAGGTTGTTGAAGGTCGCGACGTGTAACCTAAACCAATGGGCAATGGATTTCGATTGCAACATGAAGAACATCAAAGCTTCGATCGCCGAGGCTAAGGTCGCCGGTGCTGTCATCAGGCTTGGACCTGAGCTCGAGGTCACTGGCTATGGCTGCGAGGATCACTTCTTGGAGCTAGACACCGTCACTCACTCGTATGCTATGTTTTCATTTTGATGACAAAATCGCTTTAGTGGCTTTGGAATTGATTTCTCTTTTCCTTCTGCCGAATCAGGTGGGAGTGTTTGAAGGAATTGCTGCTTAGTGATTCGACGGATGGAATATTGTGTAGCATAGGAATGCCTGTGATCAAAGGAGCAGAGAGGTATAATTGTCAGGTCCTTTGTATGAATAGAAGAATCATCATGATTCGACCAAAAATGTGGCTAGCAAACGATGGAAACTATAGGGAGCTACGGTGGTTCACGGCTTGGAAACAGAGAGGAGAGCTCGAGGAGTTTCAGCTCCCAATTGAGATTTCAGAGGCTTTGTCACAGAAATCTGTCCCTTTTGGTTATGGTTACATACAGTTTATCGACACGTAAGTTTTGGATATAATGATGCTTCCATTTTCAATGGTGTCTATGATTTTTGTCTGAGGTTCTCTAAACTGTATCAAACTATTATATTTTCCTTATCAGAGCTGTTGCAGCTGAAGTATGTGAGGAACTGTTTAGTCCAGTTCCTCCTCATGCCGAGCTTGCATTGAACGGGGTTGAGGTGTTTATGAATGCAAGTGGGAGTCATCACCAGTTGAGAAAGCTAGATATTCGTTTAAATGCTTTCATGGGGGCTACTCATGCTCGTGGTGGGGTGTATATGTACAGTAATCAACAGGGATGTGATGGTAGCCGCTTATATTACGGTATGTTTGACAGACCTTGAAGGATTGAAATTGGTCATCTTTGAATAAATCTTATCCACTTTTTGAGCAACCATCTTGATTTGTTAATGTTAAGCCCAAGTGTAGATGGATGTGCGTGCATTGTTGTAAACGGGGATGTTGTCGCTCAAGGCTCACAATTCTCATTGAGGGATGTGGAGGTCATCATTTCCCAAGTGGATCTTGATGCGGTTGCTAGTCTTCGCGGATCTATAAGTAGTTTTCAAGAACAAGCAAGCTGCAAGGTTAAAGTACCTTCAGTAGCCGTACCCTATAAGCTGACACAGTCCTTCAATCTAGAAATGACTCTAAGCAGTCCGAAGAAGGTTCTTGACCCTCCTCTGCTTCCCATGTCTTATTATTTATAAACTTTCCAGTTCTAACATATATTAGTATGTATGAAGATCATGTACCACTCTCCACAAGAAGAAATAGCCTTTGGTCCTGCTTGCTGGCTTTGGGACTATTTGAGAAGAAGTGGCGCTTCAGGGTTTTTGCTTCCCCTATCTGGCGGAGCAGACAGCTCCGCCGTGGCAGCTATTGTTGGTTGCATGTGCCAACTTCTTGTTAAAGGTACACTGGCAATTTTTGCTACGTATGTTGTTGAACTGTGTTTGTCTTATTAAAGAACCAGGTTGATAACTTAAGATACTTCCATGATGTTGACTCCTCTCAGTTGATATATATTTTCTTCTCGTGTAGAGATTGCAAATGGAGATGAGCAAGTGAAAGCTGATGCGAACCGAATTGGGAATTATGCTAATGGGCAGTTTCCTACTGATAGCAAAGAGTTTGCCAAGCGAATATTTTACACTGTGTTTATGGGATCTGAAAACAGGTAAATTAGTTAATAGTAGCAAAGAGGATATGACTCTGATTTTGCAGCAAACTTAAAAACTTGTTTTTCCCATATTGAAATCTCGAGTTTTGCAGTTCCGAGGAGACAAAAAAGCGTGCAAAGCAGCTGGCAGACGAGATCGGTGCGTGGCATCTTGATGTTTGCATAGATGGCGTTGTCTCTGCGGTTTTATCTTTATTTCAAACGGTTACAGGCAAGCGACCTCGGTATAAGGTAAAGTGAGAATATACAAAACAGTTGGAACAACCAAAATATGATCTCATCTGAGAAAGAGAAGAACGAGTTGTGGAAATGGTTGTTGGTTTTGTGTTTTAGGTTGATGGAGGATCAAACGTTGAGAACCTTGGGTTGCAGAACATTCAAGCACGGATGAGAATGGTTTTGGCATTTATGTTAGCGTCACTCTTGCCTTGGGTTCATAGCAAACCAGGCTTTTACCTTGTTCTAGGCAGCTCCAACGTTGATGAAGGACTTCGTGGTTACCTGACGAAGGTAATGATAGGCTTATCTCTTTTGCTGCTACTTTCAAATCCCATAGATTGTTAATAATATTATTCATTCACTTGGTTGAAACAGTATGATTGTAGCTCAGCAGACATAAATCCCATTGGAAGTATCAGTAAAATGGATTTGAGGTTGTTCTTAAGATGGGCTGCAACACATCTCGGATATCCATCCTTGGCAGATATAGAAGCTGCTCCACCAACAGCCGAGCTCGAGCCCATTCGTTCTGACTATACTCAGGTAATAAAATAACAAAGCGGTTTGTGAGTCTATTAGCTAAAGTCAACGAAATCAATTTAGACACCTCTTTGAGTTGTGAAAACAGCTCGATGAAGTGGACATGGGAATGACATATGAAGAGCTTTCGGTCTATGGAAGGATGAGGAAGATTTTCCGGTGTGGCCCAGTTTCCATGTTCAAGGTGTGAGTTCTAATCTTCAGACAATGTTACTGAATCATGATACACTGAAACTGAAACGGGTCTATAATGATTCTGCAGAATCTATGTTACAAGTGGGGAACGAAGCTAAGCCCAGCAGAAGTAGCTGAGAAAGTGAAGTACTTCTTCAAATATTATTCGATCAATCGCCATAAAATGACTACCCTCACACCGTCCTATCACGCCGAGGTAACAACTGATCTGAAAACATGTTTGAATCTCTCTTGAGAGACACAACAAAACTCATTGAATTTTTTGTTGCAGAGTTACTCTCCAGAGGACAACAGATTCGATCTGAGGCAGTTTCTGTACAACAGCAAGTGGCCGTACCAGTTTAAGAAGATTGACCAGATTGTTGACGGTTTAAACGGCGACACAGTTGCTTTCCCAGAAGAAGAAGCAAACTCCGGCAAAGAAATGGGAGTCGTAGCAGCAAACTCCGGCGACCCAAGCGCGGGTCTCTGATAACTCTCTTCCCTAAAACCTCTCTGTTTTCAAACCAAATTGCAAGTTTGGAACAGTAAGGAACAAATAACATATTTGTATCTCAGAAGTGTATAAAGTTGGTGTTGAAGAGAAACACCAAAAACAACAGTAACTACTTTCAATGTTAACTTTTGAGTGTGACATTGATTTAGTTGAAAGAGTTATTATGCAATAAGATTTGTTAATTGTCTTTGTCAATAATTCCTCTGCTTCACAAATTCTACAGTTTCCTATTTAAAGCTGAAACAGAGATGGAACTAAAAAACTTTATTTCAGCAAAATGTTAAAAAGATACATATTTTCTAAAAAGTTTTGTTTATTCGATTCTTATCCATCATACCAGACTATGTAGCCCGACCGGATTCATCTATGTTACATTATAATTGTAACTACTGACATCGAAGGAGATAACATATTTGATTTATCGAATTGAAAAACAATAAAATGTATCTTCAGGGTCTTTTGAAGAAGCAATATCTTACCCGAGGTTGTCACTACGTCAGTTTGCTTGATGTAAAAACAAGAAAAATCGAGTCTTTTGAAAGAATATCTAATATCATCTTAGTCTCGAGCTCATGTGCTAAGACTTGAAACAAAAACAAAAACTCGCATATCAACCGATATTTTATTCAATAGGCCGTAATCATTCCAAGACACACAAGATGTGTAATTGCAGTTAAAACAAACATAGAAGACATTTTAAAGACGCCACTTATACTCTAAGTTGGGCACTTCTTTACCATCCGTGAAGTACACGCCATCTTCTCTAGCATCCCAAAAATTCTCTTTACCGTAATGAACTATGAGACCACCACTTTCATATGCCCTAAAGTTTACTTGATAGATGAAACCATGTCCCTGCGCTAAGTTACAATCGATCTTGGTCATAAGAATACTATCATTAAAACTATAATCGTGGGTTTGTCCAGGCCTCAAAAGGGGACAGCCTAGGTCGTCCTCGTTCGATCTACAACAAACCCTGAGAATGTTGTTCGGACTGATACGTATTGAAAGATAAAAGGTGCTTATTTATACAAAATGTTTTACACGCTACTATAGGGGTATTCATATATGTGAAGATTTTATTGACCAATATCATCTCGTTCAATATGAATATATACTCTAATACATGCATTCAATTTTGCGCATAAATTATTGCTTCACATGTGGTTCTTAAATCTTTTTTATTTGTAATTCGTTATCTTCTAAGATTCAAATTGTAAGTTTCAAATGATGCCCATTTTGGGAAGATGAATAAAGAAGAATATTTATATAAAGAAGAAGTTTGATACGTCTAACGTTGTAATTAATATGATTGCGACATGTGACAATTTGTTTATCAGATTTTGCCACGTGTCAAAAAAAGTTTTTATCTATTTAAAAAACTAATTATGTGCAAAATAGTAAAAAGTCAACGTCCAATTAAATTTAGCCACGTGTCAAAAGAGTTTTTATCTATTTTAAAAAAATCTAATATCTTATTTGTGAAATAGTAAAAAGTCAATGTAATTCAAATAGAAATAAAAAAAACAAATTATTTGGATATATGTGATAAAATTTAGTTGAAAATCAAATAATATGAAAAAAAAAGAATCAATTATTAGATTAATAATTGTTATGTTTCTTTATCAATGGTTTCGTATCAACGTTCTCAATTTTATTTTGTTTACTTTTATAGGGTGCTCCAATTTACTTTCCCATTTTTTCGTATTTGATTTTTTTAGGGGTTATAAAATATTAGAAAAATAAAAGTATCTTTTTATGTAAAGCTTGATTCATCTACTTTGTAATTAATCTAGTCGCGACATGTGTGAGTCAGTTAATCAGATTTCTATACGTGTAAAAAATTCCTTTCAATTATATTTAGTTACATGTCAAAAGAGTTTTATCTATTTAAATTTAATAATATCATTATTTGTAAAACAGTAAATTTAATTCAAATAGGAATAGGAAAATTTAATTATTTAATAATATGTGATAAATTTTAATTAAAAATAAAAAATAAATATAATTCAAATAAGAATAGAAAAATCTAATTATTTGGAAATATGTGATAATTAAAAATCAAATAATATAAGATAAAGATAAATAACTATTAGGTTTCTCTATAAGTGGTTTTGTATTGACGTTCTCAATCTTATTTTATTTATTTTCATGGGGTAACCTTATTTTGTTTTCCGGCCTTTTCGTGTTTTTTTTCTATGGGTTATAAAATATTTAAAAAAATAAAAAATAATTCAAATATAAATATGAAAATAAATTTTATCTATATTTTGAAAAAAATAGATATATGGATAGCAAAATAGTAAAAAGGTATACATAATTCAAATAGGAATAGGAAAAAATAATAATTTGAAAATATGCGATATAATTTAATTGTAAATCATAACAAAAGCATTAAAATAAATAAATAAATATTATGCTTCTCATTAGTTGTTATTTTCACGGAAGATCTGATTGCCACTTTTAAGTATTTCACACATTTATAAAATATTAACTTATATTTTTTTTCCACAAATTTATAAAATATTAAATTATAAATCCGCGTATATGCGGATCTTAAATCTAGTATCTTATTAAAGTAGTAATGTTTTTAAAGCAAATATTTTCTTTTTGGTAAGTTTTGTGAATAAATTAGTCAATGTTCGTTTATTATATGCATTAATGACGTGGTTGTGTTTTCTTTTCCACGTAACGTATATACTACTAAGATTCCTTTTTCTTATAAATAAATTACAAATACATCTTTTTAAATATAATAATAAATGGCATAAACATGTGAATTATAAGCTCAAATTCTATAGTCCTTCTGGAAAAAGGGTTCGAGCCTAGATATTTAAGCTCAGAAAATAATCGATTTGGTCATTTGGACAATAAACTCCGGTTTGATATCAGATCTTATCCTTCTTTAAAAGAAAAGAAAAAAAAATCAATTATTGCTTACCTTATCGGACTTTTTTTTTTTTTTTGTCTTTAATGGACATATATATATTTGTTATTATTCATAATTACTCCCTGAAGATTTGATCCCTTTTTTCATTATAGTATCGAATATTTGACTAAAAATCTGACCCACTTATTTAGACTCTCTATCTATATAAGCATGTATTATCTTCACACCAACAACAACAACAAAATGGAATTGTCAAAACTTCAATTTGTAGTAATCCTTGTAATATGTTCTATCCTAATTACATCCCAATCAAAAGGTAAATTATCTATATTTTTCTAATCACATCTACAAACTCTATCAAGAATCATATATTTTTCTCTCTGTGTAAATTGTTTTTTTAATTAATAGATGTAAGAGAGGATGGTGTTCATCCTGGACTATGTGTCTACAAAGGTCCATGTCACACAAACAAAGATTGTAGGAGTCAATGTGGACCGCCTGATTTCCCACCGGCGACCATTGGCTTATGCCAAGCTAGTCCTAGAGGTCATGGCAACATTTGTTGTTGTGCCAAAGATTAATTCATTCTCCAGAATTTAGTATTTTCTACATTTCAAGATTTATTTTTTTCCAAAATATAAAATGTTCTCACATTTATATGTAAATTTTAAATTTATTTAATATTATTGTAATCATTTATATTTTACAGTTTCTTTCAAGATTGATCGTTTTAATTTAAACATTAAATAATATTTTTTTTAAAAAAAAATTTAAATGTTCACGGTTTTAACTAAATCCGCTTATATTTTGAAACGGATATGTAGTATAGCTTGTTATTCTTAATTATCCACATTTTAATACTACAATTCTTTTAGTTCAATCGAATTATAGTTAGTGGTTTATCTACAACTACGAGAAAACAAATAATATCAACAAATTGGATAGGCAGTATTTATTACTGTTGAGTACTATTGACTAAAGATTTGACCCGCTTATTTAGACAGAAATCACTAACACATTAATCAATTTCGATATTAGAGGCCTCATGACTATATATCTATCTCGTGTATATAAGCATGTTCTTGCTCTTTTTATTATATTCACACCAACCCAAAAAACAAAACAAAAATTAGCACTGAAATTTACATTATAGCAGCAAAAAAATGGCATAGGCAAAGCTTGAATTAGTAGTCCTATTAGCATGTTCGGTCATGTGCATGTCCTAAAAGTGCTTTTGCACAAACCCATCAAATTTTGGGGTTCAAATTGTTTTTTTGGTCAAAAGACATAAATTATTTATTTTTCTTTAACGTATTAGATAAAAAAAATTAAAAATTTACTGTTTCTATAATTATATTTTTTTAAATCATATATACAATAGTCATATAGATATGGAATTGTTGGAAAAAATAAAACAAGATACGGAAATGGAACTATATAATTAACTATAAGAGTTTTTTTTATATAACAAGATGGTAATCCATGTTTTTTACAATCTAACTAATTTTTCAGAGTAAGTATAACCTTAAAGTAATCCACTCACCAATTTTTTTTATTTAGTCTAAAGCATATCAATATTTCGACTGATGAAATAGAAATTATTATAATTCTACGTTTGAAGAGAATCGATAGATAGCCTGACAATTTTTAACTATAGAGTTGACTTCACTTTGACCATAGCCTTAGCTAATCTTACATACGCAAATGGCTCTCTTTGTTTTTTTCATTTTTGCATGTGTAAGAGAAAATGTTAAACCATAAACACTTTTATAAAAAAGCTCTCTTTATTTTTTTTTCATTTTTGCATCTTCTTCTTTGTATTCTAAACTTGCTCGCACCGTCGTAATTTCTCCATTCGAGAAAACTCAACATATATATGCCTAACTTTATATAAAAATATCTAGCTATACATATAATATATTATATATGCTAGTACTTAATCTTGGTGGCTATGTTGCTGCTCCGAAGCAGAGGTGTTAATGAAACTTAGAATATCGTTGTGTGACATTAACGACCTTAGCCCCAAGAAATCTCTAGTCTCTCCTTCACCGTCGTCTACGACCTCGTTCTTGTCTTCTCCGGCTACAAAACCACCGTTGAAAGCTTCTCCTCCTCCGTGATGATGATGATGATTCATCATATAGTAGTCTTGAAACCCGAATCCAGGCTCTGATGATGGTGACGTCATCATCGGCGCCATTGTAGTCGTGATCAGGTTATTATAGCTTGACCTTGACGATGACCTCTCTTCTTGATCTTGATCTGGAGTAGTTGTTGACTTTGTTGGACCCATTTGAGCTGCCTTCTGGAGCAAAGCTGTGGCTGACATGGCCGGAGATGAGTGGTGGAAGTTTGATCTTCCGGTGGTTGTAGAAGAAGAAGCAAGAGGGAACAAATTACCATTATTGCCATTAGGGCTAGGGTTTGATGAAGCTAGCCAAGAAGGGATGTTTTGGAAGTGATGATGATGATGATGTGGCTCTTCTTGCTTCATAGGACCATGGAGATTAGTGATGATGTTTTGGGTTGAAGAAGAAGAGAAATCGATGTTCTGTTGTGTTTGATGATGATGAGAAGGAGAAGAAGAAGATTGGATCATAATATTAGGGTTTGGTATGGCTCTTGCACTTTCTTCTGCTAATGCATCACAAAATGCTCTATGAGTTATGAAACTATCCCTCCTGCAATAATTAAATCCACATTATTAATCACAGAATAAAATTAAAAATTACATTTATAATCAATCAACAAAACAATATATATGACTTTTTTGAGGTTTGTAGGTCCATCTAAAAGCATGTTACATTATTTGTGGGGTGTGTCACGTGTGAATAATAAGATGATAGATCAATATGCAATAAATGTAAACCGTATAAAAGGATTTCTATGAAAAAATACTATATATTTTTTTCAGTGAATACAACAACTTAAAAAAAAAAAAAGTACCACAATAATAAATAGCTGTTTAAATGGAGATTCTTTGTAGCTACTTAATTAATTACCATTTTTTTGTCCTATTCAAAAAATTAAATGAAACTACTCATAATCCCAACAGATGGTAGCTAGTACCATATACTATCATATGTGTCACTCATTCTCACATTACACCACACATATAAAGTTTCATCATCATTCACTAGACTTAAGTATACGAATGCACAAGTTTTATGTATGCAAAAAAAAAAAAAACATATTTTAAATAAAATTAAATGTTACCTAGAAAAGAGTGTTCCACAGTCACATTTGTATTCTTTAGTGCCACAAGTCTTTGAATGAGCTTTCCAATCTGATTGCACTGCATATTTCTTCGAACACTTTTCACATTTCCATTTTTTCTCACCATGTTTACGAAAGAAATGTTTCTTGATTCCTGTCAAGTCACCAAGAGCTCTTGATGGGTGATGATGAACACAGTTTGTCTCAGGACAGATATAAACTTTCTTCCTTATCACATCTTTGGTTGATCTTTGTTTAAGCTTCCATGGTAGATTGTGTCCTCTCTTGTGAAGTTGCAAGTTTTGGTCTCTTTGAAAACCTTTGTTACAGATCTCACATATGAATCTGTTTGTTGCCATTAGTGTTTTTGGTGATAAAGCCATCACTTCTGCTTCTGGGTCTGAATTGAAAAGTCATGAAAAAAAAATAAACCAATTATTAGGCTTATAATAGTAAGAAAATATCTTATTAGAAAATTAATGGATTTTAAAGAAACAACTAATAAAGTTTGGGTTTTTGCTCATTTGAATGAAGGGTAAAAAAAAGAATATTCTTTTTGAAGACCCAAAATTCTCAAAAAAAACAATAATCGAAGATGATAAATATGAAATAATGAGAATGAATACGTCCAAAAAAAAAACAAAAAGATTGATTTTTTTTTTATTGAAGTTTCTATCAAAATAATTTTACCTGGATTTCCTGGATGGTTTCTCTTCTTTTTTTGAGAAGATTGTGGAACAAAACACTGTTCTTGTTGCTGATTTGGATTGATATTATAATGAAAGTCACTAGTTTCAGTTTTGTTTCCTGAAGACACACTTGCTTGATCTCCAGAAGCTGATGTTAGATTCGACATGTTCTCTTCCACTTGTTGTTGTTGTTGATGATGATGAAGTAACATATCTTTGTTCATCATCATGTTCCTCAACAAAACCTTGAAAATAAATAAATAAATATACAAAAACAAAAGTTATTTCAGATCTATTGTTTGTATAAGAAAACAGACAAAGAGTAGTGGGAAAAAACTAACAAAGAGAAAGATTTTAAGCAGAAACATCCAAGAAATTAGTGAAACCCATAACTCCTATTTAACTATTTAATTAGCTTTCTTGTTTTTGGCTTCAACCAAAGAGACAATCTTTGGTTTATTTTCTTATGGAGTGAAACAAAAACAAATAATAAGACCCAAAATCCAAGAGATGTAAAGAGAGAGAGAGAGAGAGAGTTTGTTTTGAAACCTGAACACAAAAACCAGATTTTTTTTTTTGTTCTTGTTCGTAACAAACATGAACAAGAAAAAGCTTTAAGGTTTGCTTTTTACCAACAAAAATCCAAAAGATTTTAAAAAACCTTTAAAAAAAACTCCAACAAGAGCTACTACAAAGAACAAGAATAACAAGATAAGAAATAAATTAATTACAAAGCAAGATCAAGGAAGAAAATCCAAAATACCTAAGAAGAAGAAGAAGAAGGAGAGAGAGAGATTGTGGAGGAGAGAAACTCTATTATCTTTCTCTTTGTGTGATATTTGAAACTTATAAATTAAACTCACAAAAGAAGAAAAAAAAAAAAAATCAAAACCCTACCGCTAAAAAAAAGCAAAGGAAAAAAAAACTGTCTTTTTCTCTGATTTTTTATTTTTATTTATTTACACATACACAGAGAAGTTCATAGCAGTCTGTCCTTTCTAATTATTATTACCTGTAAATTTGGTTTTTCATTTTTTTTTTTCATATATGGTTAAAAAGAAAAATTGGAAAAATGTTTATAATTTTTCTTATTTTTCGTTTCATAAAGGAAGGTGGGCCAAATAATAATAATATACTTTGTCACAGTTGTGTGAAAAGCTTGCAGAAAGAGGAGATTGTAATAAGTTTATAATTTTGTACGTTTCTCGAGATAGTGAGAAGACATGTTTGAATTTGATTTTTAAGAAGTGTGCATGCACCATATATTTTCCCTACGAATGAGTAATTGATTTTCATTATTTTTTATTGACTATTCGGTCTTTCATAATTGTACTAAATTTATGGATCAGAATCTGCAATTTATTGGTTTCTACTTTTGTGACAACATTGTCAAATCTGAATTTAATCTAAAAGAGTATGTTTTTGATGTGTCTGTTGTAGAATAAAAGTAACAAAAATTTGCAGTCTATGCTTAAATTTTTTTTTATCTATTGTACAATTCATATTCAACACATTTAAAAATTCATGCTATAGTTTTGACAGATCTAATATCGATGGTTAGTAATCCGGAAGAGTGGTTTATTTATTATAATCATTGTTATATAAATAATTGTGCGGATTTATGTCGTAAAAGAGACAAAAGTACAATTTTTTTTATACGCAAGTTTGTGAGTGTTGAATTGGTTTTTTTGTTGCAGATAACATTTTTATGCAAATTTAATGAATTATTTAATTATTTCACTAAACATTTGCAAAGAAAAAATAACTATATAATTTTTGTTATTGTCAATCAAAATCTCACCAAAAACTCCCTCTATACCTCAAATTTTAGGCCCATTTTAATATACTAATTCGTGTTTTTTTTTTTTCCATATGTTAGAATATAGGAATAAAGAATACTTTTTTATTGTTGATAATGACAAATATGTAAAAGATTACTTGTAGAGTACTCCTCTGATGCCTATATAAGACTTGTGTTAATAACATAACTCTCCACGAAAATTCATAAACTTATATGGTATCAGAGCTAACCCTAGCAACCCTAATTTCGGCCGCTAGACTCAATCCATCTCCGTTCTTTTCTTCTTCTTTCTTAGCTAAAAACTTTGTTCTTCTTCTTCTTTCTTCTCTCGTTCTCTCACTCTTCTTCTTCTCTTATCAACATATTCTCTTTAAAACACGATGACTAACGAGACTGTTGCCCCTAACAATAGCGACAAGCTATGAAGTATCCCTCAGATCAGAGCATACGTCCCATTGTGCTCAACATGGACAAGCTCAACTACGATATGTGGCGCAAACTCTTTGAGACCCACTGTCTCTGTTTTGGTGTCTCGGGATACCTCGATGGCACATCCACTCCTAACGCAACCGACCTCTCCAAGTGAAAAGAACGTGATGGCCTAGTCAAGATGTGGATCTATGGAACAATCTCCGAATCTCTCCTTGATTCGGTCCTCAAGAAAAATTGCTCTGCTCGTGAGCTATGGATCTCAATTGAAAACTTGTTCCACGACAACAAAGAAGGTCGTGCCTTGCAACTTGAAAATGACCTCCGCACCATGATGATTGGAGATTTGGGAATTCACGAATATTGCCGAAAATTAAAAAACATCGCTGATCTTCTCTCCAACATTCATTCTCCGGTGCCTGAGCGTTCTTTGGTCATGCACATCTTGAACGATATCTCCGAGAAATTTGACAATATTGTCAATGTTATCATGTACAAGACACCATTCCCCTTTTTCTCTGATCGGTCAATGTTACTCATGGAGGAAGATCGTCTCAAGAAGCACGTACGGGTCTCTCCAAGTCCATCGCATAATTCATCCTCTCCTAACGTGCTCTTCTCTTCCTCGGATCAGCCACAAAATCAACTGTCTCAGCAACTGGCTCAGCAACTACCTCAGCAACAACACGACAACAACAACTCAGGTCGTGGCTACCATAACAATTATGGTCGTGGTGGATGCAACTATCAAGGTCGTGGCAGAGGTCGCAACAACAACACCTACTGGCCACCTAATTATCCTCAATAGCTGCCGTGGTTTCAACCTGTGATGCAGCCGATGTACCCTATTGCATACTCGACGTGGTCTCCACAGTACGCGTATGGAGCTCCATTACCGTATGCTCCCTCTGGTCTTCATCCAAACTCATACAATCAGCCCTCTGCCTATACGGGTCCTTCCTCTGCTGGTGTTCTCGGTTCACACCCATCACGTCCTCCAACCGAAGCCCACATGATGCACGCGACACCATAATCACAGTTGGCTCACGCATTCAACACCATGAGCTTAACGGATCCCTCAGACTCATCTTGGTACATGGACACATGTGCTACCAATTACGTCACGTCGCAGTTAGGTACGCTACGTTTCCTTTTTAATAAAAGCAATGTTTATCTTCCTTGTGTTACTGTCGGTAATGGGTCTTTTGCTCGCACCACCAACATCGGCCATGGTCTTCTCAAATCTAATATCCCCAATCGGCATCTTCACCTGCGCAATGTTCTTGTGTGTCCGACAATGATCAAAAATTTGGTCTCCGTTTGCTGATTGGTTACTGATAATAATTGCGCCGTTGAACTTGATCCATTTGGATTTTATGTTAAGGATCTTCCCACGAACATCAAGTTGCTCCGATGTGATAGTACGAGTCCTTTTTACTCTGTCACAGCGTCTCCTTCATCTTTCGCCCCACTTACTCTCATCTCCACCGTTTCTACAAATACGTTGTGGCATAGACGCCTTGGTCATCCGGGAAAATTTATCCTCTTTTCTCTTGCCTCTTCTGGTGTTATTGGTTTTAATAAGACTGACATGACGAATTTGTGTCATGCATGTCAATTGGGTAAACATGTTAGATTTCCTTTTGTTTCTTCTTCTTCAGTGGTTTCTAAACCTTTTGAGATTATCCACTCTGACATATGGATGTCTCTTATCTCCTGTATCAGGGGACTCAAATACTTTGTTATCTTTCTTGATGATTTCAGCCAATTCTTATGGATTTACCCTCTTCATCGTAAAAGTGATCTTTTTGGCAAGTATTTTCACTTTGCAACATATGTTCGGACTCAGTTTGGAACCAAAAATGCGACAACGGTGGTGAATACAACAACAAACTACTTCGTGACTACTTGGCATCAAACGGCACTATGTTTTGCTACTCATGCCCCTATACATCCCAACAAAATGGTAAGGTCAAAAGAATGCTTCGTACCATTGTCAACATAGTTCGTACACTTTTCACCCAAGCCTCTATGCCGCCATCTTATTGGGCTGAAGCACTTCACACCGTGTCTCATCTTCTTAACATCCTGCCATCTGTTGCGATTCATCATGAAGTACCTTATGTCCGACTTTTTCAACGTCCAGTCACATACGGACATCTCCGGGCTTTGGTTCTTTGTATTATCCAGATCAACTACCAACATCTTCCCATAAGCTTACTCCTCGATCCACGCCTTGTATTTTTCTCGGCTATCCAATGGCTCATTGAGGATATCGTTGCCTCGATCTTAGTACAAATCGAATAATCTTGTCTCGCCATGTTACCTTTGATGAGACTATGTTTCCATTTGCGGAGGTCCCTTCCCCTGGTCATGTTCCCCAGCATCGATATCACGTCCACCTGTTATTCCTTTGGTCGATTTGATTCCTCGGGTCCTTCCTCCATCGGCCGCTCCTGTACCAGCTCCTGCACCAGATTCTGCACCAGATCCTGTACCAGTTGATGTACCAGATCCGGTACATGTTGCTGTACCGCCTACTAATATTCATTCAATGACCACTAGAGGCAAACATGGGATTTTCAAACCAGTACAATGTCTATGCCTCCATACCACAGTTGTCTCTCCACTACCATCCTCTCATGTTCAAGCAGCAAAAGACCCTAACTGAACTCCAACAATGGATGATGAATATAATGCTTTTATTAAAATGGAAACGTGGTCCCTGGTACCATGACCTAAGAATACTAATATCATTTGCTCTATGTGGTTGTTTAGGTACAAATTTAATGCAGATGGCAAGCTTACTCGGTACAAAGCTCTGCTTGTTGCAAATGGGAAGTCACAGCAACAGTGGATTGATTGTGACGAAAATTTTAGTCCGGTCGTGAAACCAACTACAATTCGAGCAGTTCTTGGTGTCGCCACCTCCCGTAATTGGCCTTTACATCAACTCGACATGAAAAATGCATTCGTGAATGGCGATCTTAAGGAAACGGTGTACATGTTTCAACCACCAGGTTATCATAATCCCTCTAAACCCGATCATGTATGCCTTTTTCACCATTCGATCTATGATTTTAAACAGGCACCTCGTGCATGGTACACTCGCTTTGCTATTTTTGCTCACCGCATTGGATTTCGACAGAGTCTCTCCGATCCATCTCTCTTTATTCTCAACCGCGGTACAGACACAGCCTACTTATTACTCTATGTTGATGACATTGTGCTCACTGCCTCAGCTTCATTTCTTCTTCAATCGATCATTACTTCTCTCCACTCTGAATTTACCATGACAGATCTCGGACCTCTTCACCACTTTCTCGGCATCACTATCACACGCAATGCACAAGGTCTATTTCTTCACCAACATAATTAGGTTGCGAACCTTCTTCATCGTGCCAAGATGACCGGTTGCAATCCATGTCTCACTCCCGTCGATACCAAGTCCAAGCTTGTCGTCAATGACACACTTTCCGTGTCGGATCCAACTTTCTATCGCAGTTTGGCCGGTGCTCTTCAGTATCTTACGTTTACTCGACCCGATATCTCTTATGTTGTGTAGCAAATTTGCCTCTTTATGCATGATCCTAGAGAATCTCACTTCAATGCCTTGAAATGTATTTTGCTCTACATCAAGGGATCTATTTCTCATGGACTTCAACTTTATCGCACTTCTCTCACAAATCTGATTGCTTACTCTGATGCTGACTGGGCTGGATGTCCCACGACTCGACGCTCCACTTCCGGCTATTGCGTGTTCCTCGGTGATAATTTGATATCATGGTCATCAAAACGCCAACACATAATTTCTCGCTCAAGTGCTGAGGCCGAGTATCGCGGTGTAGCCAATGCCATTGCTGAACTCACTTGGCTTCGAAATTTATTTAGTGAGCTCGGTATTACACTTAATCGCGCCTCTGTGGTCTTTTGTGACAATGTTAGTGCTGTTTAACATGTCCTTTAATCCTGTTCAGCACCAACGTACTAAACATGTGGAGATCGACATCCATTTTGTCCGAGAAAAAGTTGCTCTAGGTCATGTCAAGGTTCTTCACATCCCGTCACCTCGCCAATATGCTGATATCTTCACCAAGGGACTTCATGTCACTTTGTTCGAAGATTTTCGTTCCAGTCTGAGCATCCGGAAACCTTCAATTCTGACTGCGGAAGAATTTTAGAATATAGGAATATAGAATATTTCTTTATTGTTGATAATGACAAATATATAATGAGATTAGTTGTATAACACTTTTCTAATATCTATATAAAACTTGTGTTAATAAGGTAACTTTCCACAAAGATTCACAATAATTTACACTATGCGTTATGATTTTCTTGGACAACATCAGAGTACTAAAAACTTGATTGATTCATTGATTAAAGGGGAAAAAGGTTAACTTTCTGTTTAAAAAAAAAAGAAATTATTTGAGGCTTTTCATGTAGAAAAGAAGAAAAAAAAAAGAAATTGATGGATTAATTATGTTTCAGTGCACGAAAAAAAAATTGGCCAGTGACACATGCCCTAACCTACTTTATCATCTACATCGAGCTATGGACACAAATCATTGACATTTTTTTGCATTTTGAAAATTATAATTCTTGAATAGACCATGGTCGGTCCAAGGTCGTAGACTAGACGGACACCACCAGACTCCTTATCTTATCTACATTTTAAATAAAAACAATTACTGACCAAAACTTTATAATCATTAATAATACTGTAATGGTGTCATTATACGATATTCTTCTGTCAAACATTTTACGAGTTTAATTCACGTTTTTATGTAATGGTATGTTATACGTGAGCTATAGATTAAAATAAAAAATAAAAAACAATAGTAAGTACATTTTTTGAAACATTGCGATTATATATAGACACTTAGAAACGGTCTGAAATATTTTTTTTTTTGACAAATACATGTTTCGCTATTTCTTCACTTGACAATAATGCCGGTTTGTTTCATATTTCTGTATTATATTGCTAAGAAAAAGTCATGAAGAATTTTATCAACGTTCATTGATGAAATGGTTTAAATCTCTTACACATCTGAGATTTTTTTTTTTTCAAAAGAGAAACCAAGAAAAATATGGAAAAAATAATTTAAAATTATAAAAATAGAAGAAGTTTTAATAAATGTCCACTAACATCAGAGCGTCATTCTATTTGGTGACACCCATGCATCCAATATGTTAACTTTTGATTATAAAAGTCTCATACTATTTGTACGTTATACATAAATCTAATCAGAGTCATTTAAATAGACATATCTATGGATTGAATATGGTTCATCACCAAAATCCATTTATTTTGTTTTCTTTCTTACATCGTAGTTTGTAAATATAAAACAAAAAATGCGTTTTGAATATTATAAACTATGAGATGTATTGTGCATATCTATTGAGACGATACGAAATTAATCTTTCTTCATGCAAAATTAATGTTAGATAACAAAAGAAAACAACGATTATAAACAAAAACAAAAAAACAAAAGAAAACATAACCTAAAAATGTTCATATGGAGAGGCATGATTATTAAATATCCGAATATTATAGGTCAATAAAAGAATAACATGTCCATTTCTCCATGTCAGCAACGCGTGGCTCATGGTTTTACAATTATAATGTTGGATTCGTAACATAAAATAGTACAAATTTTTTATGATACGAAATATCGGTATAAGATGATAGTATAATTAGAAATCGTACAAATAGTGAAAAAAAATAACAATATAATAAAAATTAGTGATATTATTTTTCATAACGCAATTTTACTAATTGATTATACAAGAAATGACACAAGTTATGATACAGCGTTAATGATTACCGTTCAAAGCTATAACATCTCGACATATAAAGGTGAAAAAAAAACTAAATACTTTTATAAAACAAAACCTAAAACATTTTTTTATATAAAATCAGAAACCCCATCATGTTTTGACAAGTTAACTTTTTAAAGAGGTGAAAATGTAATAAACAATACATGTACGATAATGTCTCTTTTTAAAGAGGTGAAAATGTAATAAACAATACATGTACGATAATGTCTCGTTATCAGTAACCAATTAAACAGTTAATTATTAAATTTTCAGAGCACCTAACCTCCCTCCGACGTAGTTTTCGACCTCTAATCATAGACTTATACAATAGTCATAAGTTTGGATTTTGATTAAGACAAATGGAAAAACAAGGTGCACATATATTATAGAGTTTTACTTTTATAAAAGCTATAGTCTTCGTTAAAAATCAAGAGGCTATAGTCTATATTAATAAATAATACAGTCAAACTCTGTATATTTTTATATTTAAACATATATATTTTTTTTTTACTTGTTATGGTATGACATTATTTACTGCAAATAAGGAGAGGAATCTCATATACAGACACAAGTGAAAGTGACATGTCGATGAAACCGTAGTAGACCAAAATACACGTGGCAGGTTGTGATTGGTTTGTACATTAAGCACAGAGTCATGATTGGCTTTGACTCTTGTGGCGAAAAAACTAATCCATCCACGCGGTCAGATGACCTTTCGAACATCCGTTTCCCAATGTTTTCCGTTTCTGGTCTCATTTTGAAACGTCGTCGCTTGGAGGGTCAATACGAACAAGATCGGTTCTCGTAAACCGAAAAATTAATTGCAATATGTGTTTACAGAATCAAACAGAACATGAAACCGAGTTACTATCCATTTCGGTTCGGTTTTTATGCTCATTTGTGAAAATAAGCTTCGTTCTCTGCTCTTTTATTGAGGGATCAATAGAATTTGTTTATAACCGAACCAAATATACCGAAAACTATACAAAAATATTAATATGGTTAATTATACATTAAAAAAAAAGAATATGGTTAAAATTAATATACATTAAAATTAATATGGTTAGTTAAACCTCTTTTCAAAAATCCAAAATATCTTAACCTGGAAAATATGAACCAAACCGAACCGGAAAACTGATAGCCAGAGCTATAGTGGCAAATAACGTAAATAAGTGTGCCCTAAATATTTATGGGCTTCGATCTTTTTCCTCAAACCCATAGGCCCATATAGAGAAGGATATAACTGTCATTTTATTAAGCGTCTCATAAACGACATACTTTTTTAGTGGTTGACTGACTCAATTGTCTTCGCATTAAGCCTAATTAATTGACTGGTCTTTGATTAATGTGGAAAATGAACAATATGGGTTTTTTTTACCAATATAATTAGTTAATTAACTGTGACCAAAAAAAAAAAAAAAATTAGTTAATTAACTCATTTATAAATATTAAGTTAGCCGTTGCCACCTCGTACTTAAATTAATACTTAGACCGAACACAACCACATGACAGAGAGATAGAGAGAGAAGAAACAGAACAACAATGGCGAAACTAAATCGTTCCAACATTGTTCTGTCACTGTTACTATCTTTGTTGCTCTGCAACTTTATCATCGATCTTGAAGCTTCAAATCAAGATCTTAACCAACCGTACCGGACCGGTTATCACTTTCAACCTCCCAAAAATTGGATGAACGGTATGTTACCGTACCGATCTTGATCTGATATCTGTGTGTATATATATATATATATATATTGATCCTCTAATTAACATCATTTTATTCTTTGTCGATTTCGTTATGTTCGATGAAAATCTGATTCGACAAATATTTCCAGATCCTAATGGTTAGTTTCACTTTACTAAAATTTTTATTCATACTTTAAAAACAAAAATTAATATTTAAATCAATATACAAAATTATTTTGGTAGGACCAATGATATACAAAGGAATATACCATCTTTTCTATCAATATAACCCATACGGTGCCGTTTGGGATGTAAGAATCGTGTGGGGCCATTCCACGTCTGTTGACTTAGTCAACTGGACCCCACAACCTTCAGCTTTCAATCCATCTCAACCGTCAGATATCAACGGTTGTTGGTCAGGCTCCGTCACGATTCTACCAAACGGCCAACCCGTGATCCTCTACACCGGCATTGACCAAAACAAAAGTCAAGTCCAAAACGTGGCCGTTCCGGTTAACGTTTCCGATCCATATCTCCGTCAATGGTCAAAACCGCCGTTAAATCCTCTCATGACACCTAACGGAATCAACCCAGACCGGTTTAGAGATCCGACCACCGCGTGGCTAGGACGCGACGGAGAATGGCGAGTCATCGTCGGAAGCTCGACGGACGATCGTAGAGGATTAGCGATTCTTTACAAAAGCAGAGATTTTTACAATTGGACACAATCGACGAAGCCTCTACACTACGAAGACTTAACCGGAATGTGGGAATGTCCTGATTTTTTCCCGGTTTCGATAACCGGATCCGACGGTGTTGAAACGTCGTCGTTTGTTGAGGTTAAACACGTGTTTAAAGTGAGTTTGATAGAGACATTACATGATTATTACACGATTGGGAGTTACGACCATGAGAATGATGTTTACGTACCGGATCTTGGGTTTACGCAAAACGGATCAGCTCCGAGGTTAGATTATGGTAAATTCTACGCGTCGAAAACGTTTTACGATGATGTTAAGAAACGAAGAATCTTGTGGGGTTGGGTTAATGAATCTTCTCCGGCTAAGGATGATATTAAGAAGGGTTGGTCTGGTCTTCAGGTACATTTTTCATTTAGCCCTAGATTAATGTTATAAATCCGATCGAGAGAAATCGAATAAACGGGTTTATTTTCTTGATTCGGTAGTCATTTCCGAGGAAAATATGGCTCGATGAATCGGGAAAGGAATTGCTACAATGGCCTATTGAAGAGATTGAGACATTACGTGGGACACACGTCAATTGGCACAACAAAGTTCTTAAGACAGGATCTAGTCTTAAAGTTCATGGTGTCACTGCCGCACAAGTAAGAATCGAACCCTAACCTCGATAAGATTAATGATTTATCCGCATTTAGTAGGAATTGATCTTCAATTTTGACCTTAGTTTTAATTGGTTTTTTTGGGTATTGAGCAGGCAGATGTTGAAGTATCCTTCAAGTTCAAGGTGAAGGAATTGGGAAAAGCGGATGTGATTGAACCGAGTTGGACCGAACCACAAAAGATATGTAATCAGGAAGATTCATCGGTTAAGCCCGGTTTAGGGCCATTTGGTTTGATGGTTTTGGCATCCAATGACAAGGAAGAGTACACTTTGGTTTACTTCAGAATCTTTAAGTCGAATGATACAAATACGAGTACTAAGTACGTGGTGTTGATGTGCAGTGACCAAAGCAGGTATATATTTCCACACACCAATTAAAAAAATGTTTAGATCTTTTTCATATTTATAAAATGCTAACTAAATTTACCTATTTAATGGTATTCAAAGATCTACGTCGAATGAAGAAAATGATAAAACAACATTTGGTGCTGTTGTGGCGATAGATCCTTCTCACCAAACACTTTCTCTTAGGACTTTGGTAAGTTTTTTTTAAGTATTTGAAAAACTATTCCTTAAATATGTGTCTTGTATCAAGTGATTATATCTCAAGTGTAGATGTTGCATTAGGTTAATCTGGTTCGGTTTAGTTAAGCCATAGGATTTTGTGGGCTGGTCTATATCTGGTTCAATCCGACCCGATCCGATCATATGGTACATTCAATAAATGCATATACTTAGCAATTATGGAATTGATGAGTTTTTTTGTTTGGTAGATTGATCATTCGATAGTGGAGAGTTATGGTGGAGGAGGCAAAACATGTATAACCTCAAGAGTGTATCCAAAATTGGCAATTGGAGAAAATGCAAATCTATTTGTCTTCAATAAAGGAACACAAAGTGTTCATGTCTTGAGCCTAAGTGCTTGGAGCTTAAAGTCTGCCCAAATCAATGACGAGTCAATGTCGCCATTTGTTGAGTGTGATGATTCACACTCACTTAATCAATCTTGACTCTTGAGTGAAAAAATAAATAAATAAGAGACCATATCACGAGACATTAACATTCTTGTAACTTTTGCTGCTCAGTGTTAGTTTCAAAACTTGGGATTTTATTTTTGGAAAAATTTTTGTGTATGTTATTCTTACACAGAGATTATACAAATTTTTCGTTGAAGTTTTCGTATTCTACCTAGAGGCAGTAGTTCTACTGCTAAATTATGTGATCGAAAGAGCAGAAGTCTAGGTTCGAATGCTGAAAATGGAAAGAGGGTTTAAACCCGCTCTTATCTCTTACCCAATAAAATTATTGGTCTAAGGTTCAAAACGCATATAATATATAAAAAAAAGCTTTCATTTGTATTTGTTCTATAATAGAATAGAAATATTTTTCAACATTGAAAATTTATTACCTCTTTTTAGTTTGAAAGATTTGAAAGATTTTTGTAAAATTTATTTCATTTAAAAAGGAAACAAATAAATAGAAAAATATACTAATATGTAAAATGAGTGAAACGGCATCGTTTCAAGGGACCTTGTTGAATAGAAAACGCTTCCTTCTTTGCGTTGGCTATGGTGCTCTCGGCTACTTCTTCTTCTATCTGAGAGAGACAGAAGAAAGCGAAGCAACGAAGAAGACGAAGATGGCGATTAAGATTCGAATCTTCGTCACTCTCTTACTCTCTTTCCTCTTATTCTCAACTCTTCACGCCTTTTATCTTCCCGGTGTCGCTCCTCGCGATTTCCAAAAGGTACTCTTTTGGTTTATTCCGATCTCACGTTTTGATGACGATATCGATCTAGGGTTTCCGATGTTCGTCGCGATTGTTCTGGCGTGTAATTTAATCCAGATCTGTGAGGAATTTTTGCGTGTCTAGTATTGTCGAAGGATCTTTGAGAGTTTTTTCAGTGTAGGATTTATCGCCAATCAGCTTAGTGTGATTCGAATTGAAGCTTTTGATTTGAGCTCATGATTTGTAAAACTTGCTTGTGGTTACATGTTTGGAACAGGGTGATCCTCTTTATGTTAAAGTGAACAAATTGTCTTCTACGAAGACTCAGCTTCCATATGATTACTACTACCTGAATTACTGTAAGCCTCCTAAGATCTTGAACACCGGAGAAAATTTGGGGGAGGTTCTTAGGGGAGATCGCATTGAGAATTCGGTTTATACTGTAAGCAAAAGCTTATTGTTCATCTGTTTTCTTTCTGATTTTTGTACCTTAATCTCTAATCATCTGATGTTTGAGAGTTTGGATTCTGTTTTCAGTTTGAAATGTTGGACGATCAGCCTTGTAGAGTAGGTTGCCGTGTTAAAGTCGATGCTAAGTCTGCGAAAAATTTCAGGGAAAAGATTGATGATGAATACCGGGCTAATATGTAAGTTTATGTATATGTTTTTTTTGATTCGTATGAGGTAGTTTTTGAGTTATCCTTGATTTTTTTATTGTATGACTATGCAGGATTCTTGATAATCTTCCTGTAGCTGTTCTTAGACAAAGAAGAGATGGAATTCAGTCAACAACTTATGAACACGGTTTCCGTGTTGGCTTCAAAGGGAGTTACGAAGGGGTAATACTTCTCTATAACCTTATGGCTACTGTCTTACCTTTCGAGCATTTTCGTGTACCAATCAGGAGTAGTTTGCTTTCTTTTTGTAGAGTAAAGAGGAAAAATATTTTATCCATAACCACTTGAGCTTCCGAGTCATGTACCACAGAGACGAAGAGTCTGATTCTTCTCGAATTGTTGGTTTTGAGGTTACTCCTAACAGGTATTATCTACTGATTATCCTCAACGTTATTGGATTGTCTGATTTGTCTCGATTCTTATAAGCTAACTTTTTGTTCCTCTTTTTGGATAGTATATTGCATGAATACAAAGAGTGGGATGAAAACAACCCTCAGTTAACTACATGCAACAAAGACACAAAGAATCTGATCCAAAGCAACACTGTTCCTCAAGAAATTGAGGAAGGAAAAGAAATTGTGTTTACGTATGATGTCACCTTTAAGGTAACTAATTTACCTATGAGAGCTTGTTATTTTCGCTCTGTAAACATATTATGACGTTTGAAAATATGCAGGCGAGTGATATCAAATGGGCTTCGCGATGGGACACATACTTGCTAATGAACGATGATCAAATCCACTGGTTTTCAATTATTAACTCCCTTATGATTGTTCTTTTCCTCTCTGGCATGGTGGCGATGATCATGATGAGAACTTTATACAAGGATATTTCAAACTACAATCAGCTCGAGACCCAAGATGAGGCTCAGGAAGAAACCGGATGGAAACTTGTACATGGAGATGTCTTTAGGACTCCCGTATACTCTGGATTACTGTGTGTTTACGTCGGCACAGGTGTTCAGATTTTCGGTATGACCCTTGTGACGATGATGTTTGCATTACTGGGCTTCCTATCTCCATCCAACAGAGGAGGGCTCATGACTGCTATGGTTCTCGTATGGGTATTCATGGGCATCTTCGCTGGTTACTCCTCTTCTCGTCTTCACAAAATGTTCAAAGGGAACAAGTGGAAAAGAATCACCTTGAATACAGCATTCATGTTTCCCGGCATCGTCTTCTTAATCTTCTTTGCTCTCAACGCACTCATATGGGGAGTACAATCATCCGGAGCCATTCCCTTTGGTACAATGTTTGCTCTGGTCTGTCTCTGGTTTGGAATCTCTGTCCCACTAGTCTTCATTGGTAGCTATCTCGGTTACAAAAAACCAGCAATCGAAGACCCGGTCAAAACAAACAAGATCCCAAGACAAGTACCAGAACAACCTTGGTACATGAAACCCGGTTTTTCAATACTGATTGGAGGAATCCTTCCATTTGGTGCTGTCTTCATCGAGCTCTTCTTCATCTTAACATCAATCTGGCTCAACCAATTCTACTACATCTTCGGATTCCTCTTCATTGTGTTCTTGATCTTGATCGTGACCTGCGCAGAGATCACAATCGTTCTCTGCTACTTCCAGCTCTGCAGTGAAGACTACAATTGGTGGTGGAGAGCTTACCTAACATCAGGCTCATCCTCACTCTACCTCTTCCTCTACTCCATTTTCTACTTCTTCACAAAGCTTGAGATCTCAAAACTGGTTTCAGGGATGCTCTACTTCGGGTACATGATCATCATCTCTTACTCGTTCTTCGTGCTGACCGGGACAATCGGTTTCTACGCATGTTTCTGGTTTGTTAGAAAGATCTACTCCTCAGTGAAGATTGACTGATTAGATATAATGACATAAACTTTTGATGCCTCCTGAGGTTTTGTTGCATGGTTTAGTCGTAGTTGAAACAAGAAAATTACCAAACCTTTGTAACGTTTTGATGAATGGATTCCATATTTTCGACACCATACATAGGCATGCATGTAGTAACTACAATATAGTAAAGTTTATTTTAAGGCTGAGAGTTTATGCTTGGTCTCCTTAATCATTCTCTCTGTTGAAGAACCACTTGAGAATCCTAGCTTCTGCATCATTTCTTCCAGTCTTTTCCCGTTTGCTAGATACAAATACCCAATCTGAGAAATCGAACAGACGAAAAAACAACGCGTGTTACATAAGCTAGAAGCACGAATTTGTATTACACTTATCGAGTTTCGGATGATGAACAACTTACAAGTGTTTCCAAAGATGAGGCCTTGTTATAAACCGCAACACCAGCACGCCTAGTTGACCGTGTTTTAACCGAGCCTACGTTTTTTCCCCACCGAAGTATATCTCTGGACCAAAAGTTTTCATCAGATCGATTCAATATTGCTTTCTCAAATAAAAAGCTTGGAACTTGTGTAGCCTGGAAAGATGGTAAAAGGAGCCCTTCCAAAATCCTTTTAGTGACAGTGATGCAAAAATATGTATGAATTTACAAGCTAAATAACGAGTTTTGTTACCTTTCATCTTTCGTTAAGAAATCATCATCAACAAGCTTCTGCAGCAAAGCATACTGAAGAAGATGGACACAGAAAAATTTAGCTTAGACAAGAACAATGATAATACCAATGCTGAGAGAACTATGCTGATTTACATTTCAGGCCTAAAGTAGATGCAAAAGATAAATAACAACTTTGCAAACCGAATGAAATTGCAAGCAAAACATACTTGTGCTTCACATCGCACCACTTCTCTAACACGATCGTTATATTCTTCAATACTAAGCGGAGGAAAAAGAAAATGCCGACGAGCATATATCTACAAAAGCCAAGAGAAGATGGTTAAAAGATTAAAATAAAAATTGAAATTTTGTTGGAAGGATCGTATCAACAGAGTGACAAACTTAATGAACACTAAAATGATCATCATTTGACATTCTTGCATCCTAAACAACAAGGATTAAGGTTACATAGTTTTCTAAAATCACTAAGCACAAGCTCATAGTGACTATCTTAATGCAATAAACACTAACATGATCATCATTTTGACATTCTTGCATCCTAAAACAACAAGGATTACGGAACAAAAACTTGTCTAAATAAAAATCACGAAGCACAAGCTCGTTAGTGACTGTCTTAATGCAATAAACACTAAAATGATCATCATTTTGACGTTCTTGCATCCTAAACAACAAGGATTACGTACAAAAACTAGTCTCAAAATCACTAAGCACAAACTCATAGTGACTGTCTTAGTGCCATAAACACTAACATGATCATCATTTTGACGTTCTTGCATCCTAAACAACAAGGATTACGTACAAAAACTTGTCTAAAATCACTAAGCACAAACTCATTAGTGACTATCTTGACGCTATAAACACTACAATGGTCATCATTTTGACATTCTTGCATCCTAAAACAACAAGGATTAAGTACAAAAAAACTTGTCTAAAATCACTAAGCACAAACTCATAGTGGAATTGAAGACTAACCTCGTAGACCGAATCGCCTATATAAGCTAATGAAGCAGCATTGAAAACAGATCTAGGCTTCTCCACTTTTGGTGGAGTTGGAAACCATTTCTCATATCCAATACAAGTATCATCAATTTCATCACCGATATCTACACAAAACCCGAAGTTTAGTAACAATCTCTCTGTCAGAATCATGAAAAAACAAAACCCAAATCGTTTACCTTTGCTTGTGGGACGTTTAAGCAAATCTGAAACGGAGACGCTAGTTCCTGTTGATAAGTTTGTCGCCGGAGAAGACGGTGGCAGATAAGAGCTAAAATTAGGGTTTTTCTTGACATTTCGCGGCGAATTTTGATTGTATCGGAGTCTCGGCTGCGTATCTAAAGCAGCTCTCACGAGAGTAGAGCTCGCTGATAAAATCGCCATTTTTGTTTTTCTTTTAAGTTTTTTTTTTTTGACGGTAATAAATAGGCATGTTAACCGAAACTGCTAATTTGAGTATTGAAAAACAATATTCAAAATATTTCCGATAAAAAATAAGACGGAAAATTTAGATAATAGGACGGGTTTAAAAAATTTACGTGGTTAAAATCTCTTCCCATATTTTCAATAATTTGGATAAAGGTTAATTCTGTGACATATGTTTTGGAAAATTGAGAATAATTTTTTAGAATTTTAATTTTTAAACGGATAATTAGGACTTTTTCTCATATTCATTCTTTTTCTGTATTTTTTTCATATCCGTTTGAATAAAATAAACAAATCTCGAACAAATAATTATTTGAACAAAATCAAAAATGAGATAGAAAATTTGAGACGGATACGGGTCGGAACGGATGGTAACCACCGGAAATGGACAGCTTAGTAATAAATAAATAATATTGAGGCGGTGACATTTGTTTATCCACGTGGCGTGTTTTTATTTGTTTGTTTTACAAAGTCAAATACGAGCTTCCCGTAGCTTTAGCAAATATGAGCATCGTCTTTCTGACGACTCTCTCTCTCTCTCTCTCTCCCGATTTGTAAAACCCTAACGACTAGATTTCTCAACTTTCCGATCAAATTTCTTAATCGGAGAAACTGAGTCGGCGAGTATCATGAGCCGTTACGACAGCCGGACCGGCGATTCCACCTCGTACCGTGACCGTCGAAGGTAAGTGTGTTTGCTTTTCTGTATGGAAACGATGAAATTTGCCCCGACTTAGCTTGCTAGTGTTTCCCCTTTACCACTCGATTCGTACTATAATCTGTTTGTTTTTGGGTCTGTAGCTGAAAGAGTAGTGAAGAAATTTTGAAATTTTGCTTTTTCTTAGTGACTCAGGGTTTGGTGGGGCTTCAACATATGGAAGCTCAGGTGGTCATACATCAAGCAAAAGGGATAGTGATGGTAATGAATCTCCACGGAAGCCAGATTTGGATGGTTTGACTCCTTTTGAGAAGAATTTCTATGCCGAGTCTCCTGCTGTGGCAGCTATGACAGAGGTAGAAGTGGAGGAATATCGAAAGCTGAGGGAAATTACTGTCGAGGGTCGAGATATTCCAAAACCCGTCAAGAGTTTTCGTGATGTCGGGTTTCCCGGTAAGTTGATTTCATCCTTAGAAACTAGCTTGAACTTAGGGATAAAGGTTGTCTGTTCTCTAGTATATATTTACTGATAAGAGTTTCCTGATTGGCACAGATTATGTTTTGGAAGAGATTAAGAAGGCTGGTTTTACTGAACCTACACCTATACAATCTCAGGGATGGCCAATGGCATTGAAGGGACGTGATCTCATCGGCATTGCTGAAACTGGTTCTGGAAAGACTCTTTCTTACTTACTACCCGCTATAGTCCATGTGAATGCCCAACCGATTCTAGGTAAGGCTTCATTTCTGTTAGTGGTGTTTTTCTTTTATGGTTCTTGTTTGATGTAAGTTGTAAAGGCTGTACTGATTCAAATAAATTTTCCCAGCTCATGGGGACGGTCCAATCGTCTTGGTTCTTGCTCCAACACGTGAACTGGCTGTGCAGATACAGCAAGAAGCGTCTAAATTTGGTTCATCGTCAAAAATTAAGAGCACTTGCATTTATGGTGGAGTTCCAAAAGGGCCTCAAGTGCGTGATCTCCAGAAAGGTGAATTGCTTTGGTTCAGTGCTTTTCGTGTCGTTTCTTAAACGATTAGTTTTCTTACATTTTGTAGATCATTCTGATAGTGATTATTGGCCTATGGATTTAGGTGTGGAAATCGTTATAGCTACTCCCGGGAGGTTAATAGACATGATGGAGTCGAACAACACAAACTTGCGAAGGGTTACTTATCTTGTTTTGGATGAAGCTGATCGAATGCTGGATATGGGGTTTGACCCTCAGATTCGGAAAATTGTTTCACATGTTCGTTTTCTTACCTCTGCTTCGGTCACATATATGTGTATTTTGGTTGCTTTGTATTTAAATCTTTTGAGACCTGTGCAGATTCGGCCAGACCGTCAAACTTTGTACTGGAGTGCTACTTGGCCTAAGGAGGTGGAACAACTATCTAAGAAGTTTCTTTATAATCCATACAAAGTAAGAGGCACCTCTCTTAGTTTTCTAATATTGGTTTAGCTGTCAGCAGAAACTTAGCAGTCTTCTTTGGTCTTAAGTGCAGGTGATAATAGGATCTTCTGATTTAAAAGCTAACCGTGCAATCCGTCAAATTGTTGATGTCATTTCCGAAAGTCAAAAATATAACAAGTACGCATCCTTATCTATGCTCTCCCTGCCTTCTCTCTCTCATTCACTTGTCATGGAAATTGTGGTGAATTGAAACCATTCTGGCGTTTTTTTTTTTCAGGTTGGTGAAGTTGCTTGAAGACATAATGGATGGAAGCAGAATTCTTGTCTTCCTTGATACAAAAAAGGGCTGTGACCAAATCACTCGTCAGCTTCGCATGGATGGTTGGCCTGCTCTGTCAATACATGGTGATAAAAGTCAAGCCGAGAGAGATTGGGTTCTCTCAGAGTTTAGATCAGGCAAAAGCCCTATAATGACTGCCACAGACGTCGCAGCTCGTGGATTAGGTACTATTCTACTCTTGCGCAACATCAACTCTCTTTACCATGCGACAAGCTAACAACATCTTTTGTTTTGAACAGACGTGAAAGATGTGAAGTATGTGATAAACTATGACTTCCCTGGATCACTGGAGGATTATGTTCACAGGATTGGACGAACGGGTAGAGCAGGGGCTAAAGGAACAGCTTACACTTTCTTCACAGTCGCAAATGCGAGATTTGCCAAAGAACTTATCAACATACTAGAAGAAGCTGGACAGAAAGTGAGCTCCGAATTAGCATCCATGGGTCGCAGCACCGCTCCTCCTCCTCCAGGTCAGTTCACCGCAAAAACACAAACAAAGATCTTGTCATGTTCTGGTTCACTGGAAACTCACAAAACTAGCTTCGTCACAAGATTTGTAGTACTTGGTTATGTCAAATCTTATAGGAACCTAATAAAGTTATGATATTTTATAACCAAGTTTTGGTTTTTATGAATGTGGAAACAGGGCTCGGAGGCTTCAGAGACCGTGGGAGTAGAAGAGGATGGAGCTAATCAATCACTGTTTCTGTATGTTTTATGGCTTTTAGGGCTCAGTGATTCTCTTTCTCGATTTACTCTATTGCCTTTTTTTTTTTGTTCCTGAAACATTTGACATTTACAACAAAATATTAAAAATGTAAGATAACATTTGACCCTATCTCAAAAGATAATATTTCCAGAAAAACAAAAATTGTTGTTGTTAAAAAATCTTAATAAGAGTGAAATCTATATCATTTCTAGATAATTTATTTTATGAATTTGCTAGATGATTTGGGCTTTAGTCATATTAGAATTGATTATTATCCACAAAACTGCAAGTTAATTGACTAAAAAATTGAGAATTTTTAACACTAATATGAAACATCATAATGTTATGGGTTAATTTGGTTAATAACAAAAAAAAAGGGCAATTCTCATAAATGCCACCAAATGAAGTTTTACTTCCAAATCTAGCACTCATTTTAAAATGTTCCATTCATATCACAAATTCATAACAAAATGACTAAAATAATCCTCTATTAATTAATAGATTAAAAAACAAAAAAATTCAAACGGGATTGGAAATCGCGATCACTTTTCGTTGCTCTTCTCGTCGCCGTCGGTTACTCGTCACCGGAGGAGGTTTCTCATCGCCGGAGAAAGAACGATCATCACCAAAAAATCAAGGTTGCGCGTCTTCTTCATCGATCTCATCTCTGTCTCCGTCGATCGCATCTCCGTCTCCGTCGATCGCATCTCCGTCTCCGTCGATCGCATCTCCGTCTCCGTCGATCGCATCTCCGTCTCCGTCGATCGCATCTCCGTCTCCGTCGATCGCATCTCCGTCTCCGTCGATCGCATCTCCGTCTCCGTCGATCGCATCTCCGTCTCCGTCGATCGCATCTCCGTCTCCGTCGATCGCATCTCCGTCTCCGTCGATCGCATCTCCGTCCCCGTCGATCGCATCTCCGTCCCCGTCGATCGCATCTCCGTCCCCGTCGATCTCATCTCCGTCTCCGTCGATCTCATCTCCGTCTCCGTCGATCTCATATCCGTCTATGTCGATCTCATCTCCGTGCTACATCGCCATCGTTATCACCGTTGATGCCGCTCATCGTCGTTGATCTCACTATTCGTCATCATCGTCATGACTACTCACTCATTTTCTCTCGCGATATCAATTTCTATCGAAGCTCAAAATTCACAAATCCACGAAATTCCTCCTAAAGTCGAAGCTTGGAGACAATTGAGACTGAGATTTCATATCTTCCTCATCTAACAGCACTGCAATTGGATGAAGCAATCTCGCCAAAATTCGCCGAAGCTTCTTAATCAAAAGGAACAGTCGAATCCTTGCCAAAAGTCGTTGAGGAATTTGAGCCAATAATCTCAAATTCCATATCCCATGCACCGACATCTCTACCCTCAAACATGGGAGCTTCTTCGACCCAACCTGTCTCTCTAGGAGCCCGGCCAACTCTTTCTACAAATTTCAACATCCAATAATCTACCTTCCGATTCTAGCCGAATGAAATCAGGTGTGAATCTTTTCTCAAACTTACCATATTAGACAATTTCATCTCTAACTAATTTAGTCACAACTATCTAACTGTAATTGGTGGTGTGGTATGACTGATTTTCATAGATTTTTGTTAACAAATTATTGATATTGGTATTTGTGTAAGAAATGAAAATCATTTAGGTAAAATAAAGAAATTTTGTTTTTCGTTTTGTTCATTTGAATGTATTTGTTGTGTGAATGATATATTGTTTTTAGTAGAAGGCTAAGGAGGAAGCTAGAAGAAGTAACAAAAAAGAAGAGAAAGTCATGAGATAGTTTTGTTTTTTACTGGGCAACTGTATAGACGAGTCAAAGAGACTACATAAAGCCTTTTTAGCACATTGGCTAACAAAACCCTCCTCCATTCTCGCTTATTGATTCTTATGTTAGCATACTCTTTGTAAGTTTGTTTGGTATGAATTTACTAAAAGGTTTAATCTTCAATTTATATCATGTTTAAGAAGATTTCACTAAAAATTAAGCTAAAAGAAAAGTTAGATGCGATTTTAGGAAGCCCTTCCTAAACATTTAGTAATCCTTCCTAAAAGCTCAAAAAGACTCCTAAATCGTTAATAAACAAAGCATATCATTCATTTGCATTAGTTACTCACCGTTACACACAAAAGAATCAGTTCAAGATCTCTTTTTATCTAATTGATGGTTATAAACGATTTTAAGAAATCCTTCCTAAAAATTTAGTAATCCTTCTTAGAAGTTTAGTAATCATTACTAGGTGATGTTTATGTCAGTTATACTTGTAACGTTTGCTTATCAATGGGCATAAGCTAACATTTTTCTTATTTGCGAGAGATTTGTGCACATACATATGCTAAATGTTACTGAAGTTGTAAACATGGAGGCATCAAAGAATGTAAATTCATTTTCTCCTCTGTCATCTCTTTTTCTTAATAATTTCTATGTTTCTTGATACTTTAGGAAGGCCTTACTAAATATGTAAGAATCTTTCCTAAATAAATATTTAGGGAGCCTTAATGATTATTCAGGAATGATTCCTACGTACTCAGAAAAGTCTTCTTAAAAAGACAAGAAATAAAGAGTTTGCTTTTTCAAATTTTGTTGTCTTTGATTCTGTTGTATTTTATTTTGTAGCTGAGTGTAACATGCATCCTACCGGCACTTGATGAAGATGAGGAATATTCTTATCATTAGAAAATATGGAAGATGCAGAGCTAGATGAGATAATTAAATAGACAAAGGTTATCGAATAACTAAGTCTAATTAGGATAATAGAGTAATTAACGTAGGCGATGCAATGGAAACAATTGCTCCAGCATGTGATGCATACAAAAAATATTAAGTATTGTTAATATAAAGTTTGGAGTCAAGAGATAAAGTTTAGAGATACAACGGCTTGGCAGAATTAGCTACCTCTAGCTTCTTTGCAAAACCTATGTAAGATGATCTTTTTATAATTTTTTCAATTTGAATATTTTGGTTTTATGAACGTATGTATATTATTTTATGAATGTATATATGATAATCTTGTCACTTTGAGTATTTTTAGGTTTATGAACGTATGTATGATGTTTTATCATTTATAAATGATGGTCACAAAAGATTCAAATTCATCAGAACCAAAAGTGGAAATGCTTATATCATCACAAATTTTGTTGTTGTTAAGTTAAGACACCTTTATAAAATATTTATGAAGGATTACTACATATTTAGGAATATCTTCCTAATTCGAAAGGCTTTCCTAAATGTTTAGGAATTCTTCCGAACAAATCAAGAATGCTTCCTAAATTTGTATTTCGGAAGATTTTCTAAAGAATTCAGAATGTTTTCCTAAATAGTTAATAAACGAATCAGTTCAGGGTCTCCTTGTATCTTCTTGATGAAAGTTCGTAAAGGTCCCAATGAGAGGATATTGATATCTATATGCTTACTTCTTCTTGTAGTTGGTTGGTATATCACTCGTCGTCGCCTTCTCCACAAGCACTTGTATCCCACACAAATACAAACGAGTGGCAATTATCATTCTCAAGTGTCATTTTTACCATATGAAACATAAAACACTTATTAAACAGAACAAACAAGTTCAAATTCTTAATGTTTTTATAGACACTACAACTTGAAGTTCATGCAGTAGTTTTGTTGTAATTTACATTCAGTTGCAATAATCACATAAATCTCAAGAGTTGATACAGTGCCAATAATGTATCAAAAACATATCAACTAATTGGAACTTGATAACCAACTGTTATTTGGCTGTACATTTAAAGCCATATGTTATTCTACAAAATCATAGACAATATTGAAAAGAAAGAGCCACAAAAATGCCAATTACCATATTAAAAGGCCACGAAACACAACCAAGCTGCATAACTACATAAAATTGGTCTACACATGGCCAAGGAAACAATATTTCGAATTACAGAGGATTTTAGACATGGGTGATGAATCAACGCAAAAGAGAATCAATCGATTAGATTTTCCCCCCAAATCATTCCGAAGAAGAAAGGACATACCAAATAGATTACCGCTCTCTGACGTTGCTCCCAAATCCGATCAGATGTCCGCCGTCGTCGATTACAGATATCCACAGTTGCCGATTATAGATCTCCGTCGTCGCCGATTACAAAATCTCCGCCGTCACCGGTTACAGATCTCTCCATCGCCGATTACAAGCCTCCGCCGTCGCCGATTACAAGTCTCTGTCTCCGCCGTCGCCGATTACAAATCTTTGTCGCTGTTGCCGATTACAAATCTCTCGAGGTTTGTTTTCCCCTTTTTGATTTCAATTTTTTTTTTTTTTTTGGTTCATAGTTATTGAGGGTAGGTATGTCTTTTGTCCTCTAAATTAATGGGATTGATGGAACATTGATAATTTGGTGGTAGATTTGGAACTAAAACTTGGTTTGATAGTATCCTAGGGAATTTCTCAAAAAGGGCAAAAAAAACTATAACATAAAAATCAACCAATTGGTTAGAGAGAGATAGAGAGAGAAAAATGAGGAAATTGGTTAGTTAGTGAGTTATAAATTTTTTGTTGGTTATTGGACATAATTTTCCTAATTTTATTTTGAAAAAATATATATATATGTTATGAACCAATTAGATAGATGCTCATTATAGGTCCATATTCTAGACTTGCTCCTCCAAGTTATACTTCCTCTCCAATTATTGTATCCCTATATATATTTTTTGTTATTCATATTCTTTCTTATCTCTTCTAGTTGTTTATAACATATACAATTTTCTGGGTGTAATGAAAAAAAAATGAAAATCACAAGTAAATCCCTATATTAACCTTTTTAAGCTCAGGAGAAAAGAAGAAGAAACAGAACATTTGCGAAGAAGTAAGAAAACGAAAAAAAAACACTTTTGATCGCATAACAAAATCGAAATCGCCATGAGTGACGAAGGTCCCAAGCTTTACACCAATAAACCAAAGAAGAAAGGTAAGAAATCAAGATGATGTTTTTTTGTTTCTCCGATTAAACAAAACAAAAGCTGTAAGCTCCCAGCTCACTCAACGAATCTTTTCACGGTTTGGGATTTATATGATTTGACTTGTGATCTCGTTTCGATTTTGTGATTTGGGTCAGCCATTATTGCTCAGCTGAAGCACGTCGAAGCCAATTTCAACGGTTCCACCGTACCTCCATCGTCATCATCTTCTCCGGCTGCAGCAGCGGCGGCTTCGTATTCGATGGGTGGTGGTTCTGTTCCTCCTCCGCCGCCTCCTAAGGAATCATTTGCTCGGAGATACAAATATGTCTGGCCGCTTCTCCTCACCGTCAATCTCGCCGTCGGAGGTAATCAAAAGACTTTAGAATCATTAGGGTTTTATGATCAAAGCACAAAAGCTTGGACCTTTGAGATCTCTGCTTCAGATTATATGTTCTGCTATGAGTGTTTGAGTTTTTGCTTGATAGATATTTGTGATCTTTGGAGTCTTTGTTACTGTCTCTATTGATACACACACACACACTTTGTCTCTGAGGTTTGATTAACTGGAATGTATGATTTTGCTCACCTTAGATGCAAACAGCAAACCATAACATGATCTATGTAACCTATTTCGTAAATGTGCAGACGATTATCCTTAAAGTTCTCTGCTTGTTTTCTCCTTATTTATGGTTGTTTATGGTTGTGTTTATGGTTGTGTTTTTTTTCTTCCCAACATATAATTAGGTGTTTATGGGGACATTTGATGTTAGAATCAATGAAGATGGTTACATCGAATCGATACCTTGCCTATATATAACCTGTTTCATAAATGTACAGATGAATATCCTCAAGTTCTCTGCTTTTTTTCTTCTTATGCTGAAGCATGACTACCTTGTTTATGGATGTTCTTTTTCCCCCACGTCTAAATAGGTGTTTACGGTTATCATTTTGTCAGCGGGACATTTGATGTTAGAATCGATTAAGATGGTTACATCGAATCGATACCTCTCCGCCAAGATTCTTCCTCGAATTGTTTATTGATTCCTGATCTTCGAGATAGAAGTTTTATTAACTCGTCAATGGAATCGCTGTGGACTGTGCTAAGCTGTCGATATCTGAACATTAGAGTTACAGTCTCTGCATTTGATGATGAAAATACTCTCACAGAGATTTTCATGACACTCTCTGATAGTTCTTGACCTTTATTCGTTTTGCAGGTTATCTTTTCTTTAGAACTAAGAAAAAGGACATAGAACCTGCAGATGAAGAGATGGCTGCTAAATCAGGTTCAGTCGCGGCTCTTGTTACCGAGAAAAAGCCCGTGACTTCCACGGTGGTTGCAGAGCCAGTGGTGGTCAAGGCGCGTGAGCCAATACCAGAGAAGCAACAACGTGAGCTCTTCAAATGGATGTTGGAGGAGAAAAGGAAAGTAAACCCGAAAAACGCAGAAGAGAAGAAGCGGATTGACGAAGAAAAAGCGATTCTGAAACAATTCATAGCATCCAAAACCATTCCTACTCTTTGATTAAAGTGCAGTTTCTGTTGATTTGAGTTTGGTTTGGTTTCAATTCTTAATTCTTGTGGATATCAGATGTTTTGTTTTTGGATTTTTTTTTTTAGTTTCAATGTTGAATTCAGTAACTTTTGGAATCTTAACTTCATCCAACATTGATCCAATGTTCAGTCTTATTCTTGTGGATAAAGTAGAAAATTAAATTACATAAAATTATTGCTCATCGTAAGAAAAATATTCTGCATTTCGCAGTTTGTATATCAGAAAGTATTAAAGTATTGTAAGTATAAATCGGAATTTAATTATATAATTTATTAATGTCTGATTTATATTTTTTATTTAAAAATACTAAAACGGCAGACAGTTAAAGAATATAAATTTTGAAAAATGCCACATTTTAAAAAAAATTTCAAAAATGCCACTTTTAAATCATTTACTCAAAATATCATTTATGTTTGGGTTAACTATGTTATGTTAGGGTTTAGTTTTTAGGGTTTGTTAGGGTCAAAATCCTTTTAAAGTTTAGAATTTTAGAGTTTAGGATTTAAAAAATCTTTGATTTGTGGCATTTTTGAAAATAAACAACTCATGGGGACATTTTTGAAATTCTCTCATTAAAGAAAAAGGGCACAAATGGTTGTAGATTTATTATACGTATCATTATTATATACATAGGATCTAAATGGTAACGGCTGAATTACTGAATCTGGCTGAATTTTTGGCTGAATCTGGCTGAATAACTACATAACTGAATTTATTTGTGATTTTTGGCAAAATCTAGCAAAATAATTAAAAATTTAATTGGAAAAATGGTCGGAAAAATGGTTAGATATATAAATAAATAATATTATATATTTAACTAAAATAAAAATTAGTAGTAATATAAATAATAATTTGGTTAGTAAAATTGAGTTATTCTTTCGTGATTTTGTTTTTGAACTATTAAAAACATGTAAATAAGCTTAGTCAAAGAATTGTTAACAAAATTTAATTTCAAAAATTAACATGATAATATAATATAAAATTATCTAGTCGCTTAATTTTTTTCCTCTCTATTTCTCTAGTAGCTGAATCAATAATATGATGAGTAAGAGTATTATTGAAATTTGGTAAACGATTTATTTCTCCCTCGGAACTTTCATATAGCATCAGATCCACACAAAGTTTGGACCTCGTTCAATTTCTCCACCAAAACAAAGTTGAAAACCTATTTACATCCGAATTGAAATTTCGAAATTTCAGAACACACAGAGCTCGATTTTATCGGTTTACGATCTAAACCGGATAAACCGAATACCAAACCACCTACATTGGATACACACAAACGAAAACCCAACCGACCCGTAAAAAACCCGACCCGGTTACTTCATCTTCCTCACCCGATTTTGCAACTACACAGTGACATGGATTTTTTTTTTTTAGTCACATGGATTTTTTTTTTTAGCAGCAAGGACACATGCGGTGTGTTGAAATCGAAGGAGAAGAGGTGGCGGATCTAGATCTGGATCTGTAGAGTAATTGCCGTTGGGAAGAGGCCGACGGTGGGAAGGAGAAGGAGAGGCGGAGTATGAGGAGTCGCTGGAGTTGGAGGAAAATCTGGTGACACGACGAGGAAAGAGAGGATATATGCGAGAGTGAAGAAGAATAAAGGCGCAGCGGAGGAAGAGGATAGAAGAGAGGAAGGTGTGGTCGATGACGGTGAAGATGCGGAGGAAGCAGATAGAAGAGAGCCATGTTAATCGGATTCTTAATCCATTTTTTCCCCATTTTCATCAGAGAACTCCAATCGATTTTCCAGTAAAGCAAACCGCTGATTCTCTCCCGGAAATTATGGTTGCTTGACGAGCTCGTCACTGCCGTGAAACCTCGTCTCTTTCTTCAGCCATTTTCATGAATTTAGCAGAAGAAGAACCGAATTTCAGAAGCTTAATTCTACTAGATTCACTAATAGACCAGCTCTTAGGTTTACCATCAGCGATCAGAGTTCTTCGAGATGTTGAAACATCAAGAGGACAAAGAACCCTATTTTTCCCAGAAACATTCGATTCTTCAACCTCAACTTTCATATTCCCATTACAATTCGATCCCATTCTTGAAAAATATCAAATCTTGTAGGAAAAAAAAAGCTATTCAAAGGCATATATGCTTTGCAAGCTTAAACATTGTTGGCAAAGAATATAAAACCCAGAAAGAAGAAATATATAAAATTCGATTCAAACGGGACAAGATTCTACTTGCCGACGAAGCTTCTCAGCACGTTAAAACAAACCAAAGTCTTCGGATTTGGCCGTAGCTAACCACTTTGGTTTATTAGTGGTAATCGGTTGTAATCGGTTTAATTTCGGTTTAGTTTTGTGTTTAGGTGGTTAAGATTGAATTGGTACACAGTAAACCGAAATTAATTATGATCGGTGGGTAATTTGGTTTCAAACTTTCATTATGTGTGTATATAGGTTTCCAACTTTTATTTTGTGGGAAAACTGGATTTTAACTTCCAAATGGTGGAGAAATTGAATGAGGTCTAAACTTTGTGTGGATCTGATGCTATATGAAAGTTTTGAGAGGGAAATAGATCGGGTACCCTTGAAATTTTGAATAATATTTTAGCATAGTTATGAATTGTCTTTGTGAAATTTTAATATTATCTAAAAGTTATTAAAATTATCCAAAATTCTTCAGACCAAAGTTTTCAAAACTTATCGAAAATTATCCGTAGTTATCTGAAGTACCCAAACATGAATTTGATTTTTTTTTTCATTTGGATAGTGATTTTATATATCTGAACTACACATATATCGTATTCATATTATTTTTTGATATTCTAAATATTTTTAATCGGTATGCGTATTCGCTATTATCCGATTTTTATCTGAAATGAATATACCTATATGTTAGTTTGAATTAAAAAGAACAGCTGAATCTAGCTGAATTTAATTTTGTATAAATGGTACATGCGGAATTGCTGAATCTGGCTTTCAGCTGGATTTTTTTTTATGTTACTATTTACACCCATAAACTCCAAAAAGGCAAAATTTATATTTATTATTTAATAATACTAAAACGACACTTCAATTGAAAAATGGCACAAATAGTTCTAGATTTATTAATGTCATGTATGTTATAAAAAGTGTTTGAGATTTTATCATAAAGATAAATCTAATAAAAGACGAAAAATTTATACCCGGTGGGAATAGCGTATGAGAATGAGAGACAGAGAGAAATTCCTTTTATTATATAATGAGATTGTTGTGTTTTACAACGAACGAAATCGTTCGTTTATATAGAGTTTAAAAAGTAAATTACTGTGCATGCATAGTGACGATGGGCTCCACACAAAATAATTTTCAACCCACATTTTATGACTTGTTTGCTGTTTATTCTAGAAGCCGTTACTCCTGACTTTCATAACACTCCCCCTTGGAGACCATTGTCACTATTGCGTTACGTCTTTGTTGCCTCGTTAAAAACCTTTCTAGGAAAACCCAGTGGAAAAAACATAGTAAAGTAAAAAGAGTACAACCACGCAATCTCCCCCTCGAATGATCAGGTGTCATCTTGTAAGTCTCGTTGATGACACATTCCAATGTTATGAACATGTTTCCTGAACATAGTGGTAGGTAATGACTTTGTGAAAAGATCTACGGCATTGTCACATGATCGGATGTATCTCACTTCAATATCTTTATTCTTCTCAAGTTCTTGAGTGTATGAGAAGAACTTCGGAGGGATATGTTTGGTTCTATCACTTTTGATATATCCTTCCTTCGTTTGAGCGACACATGCAGCATTGTCTTCATATAAGATAGTTGGCTCTGTATTTACGTGAATCCCACTGCTCGATTGGATGTGTTGGCTTATTGATCTCAACCATACACATTCTCTACTTGCTTCATGGAGGGCAATGATTTCAGCATGATTTGAAGAAGTTGCCACGCGTGTCTGCTTCTGAGAACGCCAAGATATAGCAGTGCCCCCGATCGTAAAAACGTATCCAGTTTGTGATCGGGCTTTATGTGGATCTGATAAATATCCTGCATCTGCAAAACCAATCATTTGACCGTTTGAATTCTTAGGATAAAATAAACCTAAATCAGTAGTCCCTTGAAGGTAGCGAAAGATATGTTTAATCCCATTCCAATGCCTTCGCGTAGGGGATGAACTGAATCTTGCCTAAAGATTAACGGCAAATGATATATCAGGTCTTGTACAATTCGCAAGGTACATAAGGGTTCCAATAGCACTTAGATATGGTACTTCGGGACCAAGTATCTCTTCATTTTCCTCATGCGGTCGAAATGGATCGCTTTCAATATTAAGTGATCTAACGACCATAGGAGTACTAAGAGGAGTTGCCTTATCCATGTTGAATCGTTTTAACACTCTTTTGGTATATGTGGATTGGTGCACAAATATACCCTTTTGAGAATGCTCAATTTGTAGGCCAAGACAATACTTTGTCTGTCCGAGATCTTTCATCTCAAATTCTCCTTTAAAATAATCTGAGGCCTTTTGTATTTCCCCTTGAGTTCCTATTATATTTAGATCATCAACATACACCGCGATAATCACAAATCCAGGTGTTGTTTTCTTGATGAAAACGCTTGGGAATATAGGATCGTTTACATATCATTCTTTTGTTAAATGCTCACTGAGACGATTGTACCACATACGTCCAGATTGTACCACATACGTCCAGATTGTTTCAACCCATATAATGATCTTTGCCATTTTATTGCACATAACTCTTTGGGTTTGGAACTTAATGCTTCTGGCATCTTAAACCCATCTGGGACTCTCATATAGATATCAGTATCTAATGATCCATATAGATATGCTGTAACAACATCCATGAGACGCATTTCTAAATTTTCATGAGCTGCTAGACTCATCAGGAATCTAAACGTGATTGCATCCATGACGGGAGAATATGTTTCCTCATAATCAATCCCTGGTCTTTGAGAAAATCCTTGAGCCACAAGACGAGCTTTATATCTCATAATCTCATTTTTCTCATTTCATTTTCGAAAAAAAACATATTTTTGTCCAACCGGTCTTACATCTTCAGGTGTAAGCACAATAGGTCCGAATACATTTCGTTTATTCAGTGAATCAAGTTCGACTTGGATGGCGTCTTTCCATTTTATCCAATCATATCTCTTTTGACATTCATATATAGACTGTGGTTCTGGATCTTCGTTTTCTTCACTTATTTCCTTTGATACGAGGTATGAGAAAACGTCATCGACTACATTCATTTCCCTTCGATTCCATATCTTTCCATTATGAATGTAGTTTATAGAAATCTCATGATTTCCTTCAGGTTCATGATGTTCTATATCATCATTATTCTCATGATTTGTCTCCTCCAAAATATTTTCTGCTATTTTGGGAGTATTGAGCTTTTCAGCTTTCTTTCGTGTTCTAGGATTTTTATCCTTAGAACCAACAGGTCTTCCACGCTTCAAGCGTGTTCTAGACTCATGTTTATCATCTGCTCTTCCATGTTCTTCTGGAATTTCAATCCGAGCATGAACATTTGCAGCTGGAATATGTGATTTGGTTACCGTTTTGGGATCGGCAAAAGCATCAGGTAACTGATTTGCTATACTTTGCAAATGCATAATTCGTCGAACTTCCAGTTCCGACTGTTTTGTAGGAGGGTCAAGGTGTAATAGCGATGGTACACTCCATTCTATACCCTTTCCTACTTGTTTATTTTCTCCCCCTAGAACCGGGAATACTTTCTCATTGAAATGACAATCGGCAAACCGTGCCGTAAAGACATCACCAGTCTGTGGTTCTAGGTATCATATAATTGATGGAGAATCACAACCAAATTATATTCATAACCTTCTTTGTGGTCCCATCTTTGTTCGTTGTGGTGGTGCTACAGGCACATATACCGCACAACCGAAAATCCTTAGATGAGATATATTTGGTTCTCGACCAAAAGCTAATTGCAATGGGGAATACTTATGATATGCACTTGGTCTTATCCGAATGAGTGCTTCTGCATGCAAAATGGCATGTCCCCATACAGAGGTTGGAAGTTTTGATCTCATGATCAATGGTCTAGCAATTAATTGCAGACGTTTAATTAATGATTCAACCAAACCATTTTGTGTATGAACATGAGCTACAGAATGTTCAACTTCAATCCCGGTTACCATACAGTAATCATTGAAAGCCTGGGACGTGAATTCACCACCGTTGTCTAGTCTAACTCTCTTAATGGGATAATCAGAAAACTGAGCCCTCAGTTTGATTATCTGAGTTAGAAATCTCGCAAATGCCATATTTCGAGATGATAATAGACAAACATGTGACCATCTGCTGGATGCGTCAATTAATACCATAAATAGTGGAATGGTCCACATGGTGGATGTATTGGTCCACAAATATCTCCTTGGATCCGTTCAAGGAACTTTGGTGATTCTGTATCAATTTTGGTTGGCGATGGCCTTATGATCAATTTTCCAAGAGAACATGCAGCACATGTCATTTTATTCTCCTGATATATCCCCTGGATTTTCAGTGAGTGACCATGTGAGTTCTCAATGATTTTTCGCATCATTGTGGTGCCTGGATGACCGAGGCGATCATGCCATAATGAGAAATCTTCTGGATTTCTTTTAATCACTAGATGCGACTCGATTGCACTTATATGAGTATAATGCAATCCTGAAGGGAGTTTTGGAAATTTTTCCAATATAAGCCTTTTTCTGGATTTATCGGAAGTAATATACATATACTTTTTTCCATCCTCAGTTGCCGACTGAGTTTCATATCCTTGAAGGTATATGTCTTTGAAACTCAACAAATTCCTTTTAGAATTTGGAGAATACAAGGCATTATTTATGGAAAATCTTGTTCCATTAGGCAACATAAAGTTGGCTTTACCGGTTCTTTTTATCACGTCTGCAGGATCTGATATTGTATTAACAATAATGTTTGCCGGTTTTAGATTAGAGAAATAACTCTTTTGCCTCAGAATAGTGTGCGTTGTTCCACTATCTGGTATGCAAATTTCTCTAACATTTTCTTTGGGTATTGTTCCGTTCGTATCGTGATCCATATCTGTAATTAACATAAACATCAATAAAGGTAAATTTCATTCATAGTAAAACATTCAATAATTATATTGTTATCAAAATAACATTATTCTTCAAACAACGGAAAAGCATAATATTACACATGGCATAACCGGAGACTATTCAGCAGTCTCGCTACAAATATTTCAATTATTCGCAAAAGTGGTCTCGTCGAAATCGTTTGCAAAATCGGGAGAATCGAGGTACGATGTACCCTCAAAGTGTTCCGTGAGGTTCACTTCTTTCCCTTTGCCTTTGGTGGAATCCATGTATAACTTACAAAGATGTGGAGGGGTTCAACATGTATGGGCCCAATGTCCTTTAGACCCACATCTGTAACACACATTCTCACGCTTCTGGGTGGAATGCTCTTGGTGTTCTTTCCCTTTGGAATTTTGCTCAGAACGAACCCATTTGAACGACCCTCTCCCTCGTGGATTGTAAGTTCTTCCACGTCCACGATTAAATCGACCGCCACGGCCACGGCCACGACCATGATAGGTTTGACTCTCTCTTTCAGGATTTCTCACATCTGTTGCATTCACTTCTGGGAATGCTTGGCTTCCCGTGGGACAGGAATTGTGATTTTGAATGAGAAGTTCACTATTCTTCTCCGCCAGTATGAGTGTCACTATCAACTCAGAGAACTTTTTGTATCCTCGACTCCTGTAAAGTTCTTGCAGGAGACGATGCTCTTTATGAAAAGTCATGTACGTCTTTTCGAGCATTTCTGCTTCAGTGACTGGCTTGCCACAATATTTGAGTTGTGACACTATTCTCAAAATAGCGGAGTTATACTCATTCACTTTTTTGAAATCCTGGAACCTCAAGTTTCTCCACTCTTCTAGAGCATGAGGGAGCGTTATCTCCCTTTGGTTGTCAAACCTTTCTTTCAGAGCTTTCCAAAGATCTGCTGGATCTTTTATGTGCGCATAGTCATGCGTCACATTTTTATCGAGATGTTTCTTCAGGAAAATAATTGCTTTAGCCTTATCCTTGGCAAGCGATTCATTTCCGACTTTTATCGTGTCGGATATTTCTTGCATCTCTAGATAGAGCTCAACATCGGTGGTCCATGAAATATAATTTGCTCAGTTATTTTGAGAGCCGGGAATTTAAGCTTCTCAATATTTGCCATTTGATTTCTAAAAATAAAATCACAAAAATATTATTAGAAACATAACATGATATTATTTTAGAATGAACCGTTTATATAAATGATAACAGCGATTACAGTAAATATTAATGCATAAAATATTAAACCAATATTTATGATGAATTCTTCAGGAGAAAATTCTCCAACGAAGAGACCATAAATACAAGTAAAAATTACACCGATCATAAATGTTAAAAACAAGTGAAACATTTTTTTTCTTACAAGATGAAAACTAAAAAAATATTTTGGGAGAAGATTAAATGTTTGAGTGATTTGAAAGTGTGAAAAATGAGTGTATTTATAGATTGAAAATACTGTTCATAGCCGTTGGAAAAGTATAAAAATTTGAAAAAAATTCTTTGTGACCGTTGTGAATAACGGTATAAAAGAAAAATTAATCTGAAAATATTTAATAATCAATCAGATAAAATTTACGAAATCATATAAAATATTTATATACAGGTGATTAAATATCCTTGTATAATATAAATAAATATTTAACGGTGATATTATGGTGACGGAGTCATCCACATATGAGCAGTAAATATGTGGCGGCTAAGCCGTCCATGAACAAAATAAATAATTAAAACAGTAAATAAATTTTCTGGCGGCAAGCCGACCGTTAACAGAAATAAATAATTGGAGCAGTAAATAAATTATCTGGCGGCAAGCCGACCATTAACAGAAATAAATAATTATAACAGTAAATAAATTTTCAGGCCGCAAGCCGACCATCAACAAAAATAAATAATTATGTAAAATAGTATATTATTATAGTGGCGATAACCCACGCACTATGGGGTATTATAAGTATACATATAAAAGTTAGAATTTTAGAGTGATCGTGCTGATAACGTGTTATAAAAAGTGTTTGAGATTTTATCATAAAGATAAATCTAATAAAAGACGAAAAATTTATACCCGGTGGGAATAGTGTATGAGAATGAGAGACAGAGAGAAATTCCTTTTATTATATAATGAGATTGTTGTGTTTTACAACGAACGAAATCGTTCGTTTATATAGAGTTTAAAAAGTAAATTACTGTGCATGCATAGTGACGGTGGGCTCCACACAAAATAATTTTCAATCCACATTTTATGACTTGTTTGCTGTTTATTCTAGAAGCCGTTACTCCTGACTTTCATAACAATGTATAGATAATGACACAAATGATAATCTAGAACTACTGTGCTCTTTTCTATTTTCTATGATTTGTTCTGAAATCGATTTGGAGAAAAAAGAAGAAGGGCAACAATGGGTTTTCCAGGTAGTAATACCCACGTGTTGTTAAAAATTAACACAGTTAAATTGCTTCCGTTAGACGAGCTAACGTCGGTTAAATTGAGGGTATAAAACCTAAAAAATTTGTCTGTTTGCATATTAAATAGGAATTTTTTTTATAGTTGATGTATTATTTGGGAAGCCAAAATAATTGGTGTATTTTTCTAGTAAATATTATTTAATTGAGGTAATTTTTGGAAAATTTCCCTAACAAAAGTATTTGTTGCAAAATAATATCTTCTAGGTTTTATTAGATAATTTACTAAAATTGTGGAGAAGACAGGTAATGAAAATATGATGAGTCAAATGGAGAGGGATTTTTTTCCTTATACAAATTAAGTGCTTTTAAAAAAGAATTCAAAATGATATAAAATGTGCTTTTTAATTTTTTTTTTTAAATAAATAGAAAAAGTATTTAATTTTTTTTTAAATTGTTTTTGCTGACATGTAACATTTATATTGGTAAAGTGACTTATGCGTTATAATATAAATGATAAATATATATGGAGAATTCAATAAATTATATAATCAGAAACAATGGATGATTTTATTTTTTCGGTGTTTATGTATAACATGTGATTATAGATAATGACACGTATGATAAATCTAGAACTATTTGTGTTTTTTTTTTATAATTGAAGTGTCGTTTTAGTATTATTAAATAAAAATATAAATCAGGACTTCAATAAATTTTAGCAAAAAAAAAATTACGATTGAAAATTATAGGAACAATAAAAAAAAAATTTAGCAACAGAAAAAAAAAATTTTAGCAAAAAAATAAACTTAGAACTACTGTGCTCTAACAATGTATAGATAATGACACAAATGATAATCTAGAACTACTGTGCTCTTTTCTATTTTCTATGATTTGTTGTGAAATCGATTTGGAGAAAAAAGAAGAAGGGCAACAATGGGTTTTCCAGGTAGTAATACCCACGTGTTGTTAAAAATTAACACCGTTAAATTGCTTCCGTCAGACGAGCTAACGTCAGTTAAATTGAGGGTATAAAACCTAAAAAATTTGTCTGTTTGCATATTAAATAAGAATTTTTTTATAGTTGATGTATTATTTGGGAAGCCAAAATAATTGGTGTATTTTTTTAGTAAATATTATTTAATTGAGGTAATTTTTGGAAAATTTCCCTAACAAAAGTATTTGTTGCAAAATAATATCTTCTAGTTTTTATTAGATAATTTACTAAAATTGTGGAGAAGACAGGTAATGAAAATATGATGGGTCAAATGGAGAGGAATTTTTTTCCTTATACAAATTAAGTGCTTTTAAAATAGAATTCAAAATGATATAGAATGTGCTTTTTAATTTTTTTTTTTAAATAAATAGAAAAGGTATTTAATTTTTTTTTTAAATTGTTTTTGCTGACATGTAACATTTATATTGGTAAAGTGACTTATGCTTTATAATATAAAGGATAAATATATATGGAGAATTCAATAAATTATATAATCAGAAACAATGGATGATTTTATTTTTTCGGTGTTTATGTATAATATGTGATTATAAATAATGACACGTATGATAAATCTAGAACTATTTGTGTTTTTTTTTTATAACTGAAATGTCGTTTTAGTATTATTAAATGAAAATATAAATCAGGACTTCAATAAATTTTAGCAAAAAAAAAATTACGATTGAAAATTATAGGAACAATAAAAAAAAAATTTTAGGAAAAGAAAATTTTTTTTTTAGCAAAATAAATAAATTTAGAACTAATGTGCCCTAACAATGTATAGATAATGACACAAATGATAATCTAGAACTACTGTGCTCTTTTTTATTTTCTATGATTTGTTCTGAAATCGATTTGGAGAAAAAAGAAGAAGGGCAACAATGGGTTTTCCAGGTAGTAATACCCACGTGTTGTTAAAAATTAACACCGTTAAATTGCTTCCGTTAGACGAGCTAACGTCGGTTAAATTGAGGGTATAAAACCTAAAAAATTTGTCTGTTTGCATATTAAATAGGAATTTTTATAGTTGATGTATTATTTGGGAAGCCAAAATAATTGGTGTATTTTTCTAGTAAATATTATTTAATTGAGGTAATTTTTGGAAATTTTCCCTATCAAAAGTATTTGTTGCAAAATAATATCTTCTAGTTTTTATTAGATAATTTACTAAAATTGTGGAGAAGACAGGTAATGAAAATATGATGGGTCAAATGGAGAAAGATTTTTTTCCTTATACAAATTAAGTGCTTTTAAAAAAGAATTCAAAATGATATAGAATGTGCTTTTTAATTTTTTTTTTTTAAATAAATAGAAAAGGTATTTAATTTTTTTTTTAAATTGTTTTTGCTGACATGTAACATTTATACTAGTAAAGTGACTTACGCTTTATAATATAAAGGATAAATATATATGGAGAATTCAATAAATTATATAATCAGAAACAATGGATGATTTTATTTTTTCGGTGTTTATGTATAACATGTGATTATAGATAATGACACGTATGATAAATCTAGAACTATTTGTGTTTTTTTTTTTATAATTGAAGTGTCGTTTTAGTATTATTAAATAAAAATATAAATCAGGACTTCAATAAATTTTAGCAAAAAAAAAATTACGATTGAAAATTATAGGAACAATAAAAAAAAAAATTTAGCAAAAGAAAAAATAAATTTTAGCAAAAAAATAAATTTAGAACTACTGTGCTCTAACAATGTATAGATAATGACACAAATGATAATCTAGAACTACTGTGCTCTTTTCTATTTTCTATGATTTGTTCTGAAATCGATTTGGAGAAAAAAGAAGAAGATCAACAATGGGTTTTCCTGGTAGTAATACCCACGTGTTGTTAAAAATTAACACCGTTAAATTGCTTCCGTTAGACGAGCTAACATTAGTTAAATTGAGGATATAAAACCTAAGAAATTTGTCTGTTTGCATATTAAATAGGAATTTTTTTATAGTTGATGTATTATTTGGGAAGCCAAAATAATTGGTGTATTTTTCTAGTAAATATTATTTAATTGAGGTAATTTTTGGAAATTTTCCCTAACAAAAGTATTTGTTGCAAAATAATATATTCTAGTTTTTATTAGATAATTTACTAAAATTGTGGAGAAGACAGGTAATGAAAATATGATGGGTCAAATGGAGAGGGATTTTTTCCTTATACAAATTAAGTGCTTTTAAAAAAGAATTCAAAATGATATAGAATGTGTTTTTTTTTTTTTTTAAATAAATAGAAAAGGTATTTAATTTTTTTTTAAATTATTTTTGCTGACATGTAATATTTATATTGATAAAGTGACTTATGCTTTATAATATAAAGGATAAATATATATATGGAGAATTCAATAAATTATATAATCAGAAGTAATGGATGATTTTATTTTTTCGGTGTTTATGTATAACATGTGATTATAGATAATGACACGTATGATAAATCTAGAACTATTTGTGTTTTTTTTTAATATGAAGTGTCGTTTTAGTATTATTAAATAAAAATATAAATCAGGACTTCAATAAATTTTAGCAAAAAAAAAATTACGATTGAAAATTATAGGAACAATAAAAAAAAAATTTAACAAAAGAAAAAAAAATTTTAGCAAAAAAATAAATTTTACGATTGAAAATTATATATTTTACGATTTTAGCAAAAATTATATATTTTACGATTTTAGCTAAAAATAAAAACCCTAAATTTTAGCAAAATTTTTGTTTTTATGTTTTTGGTATTTTTGTATAACATGTCATTCTAGGTAAAAACACATAACAAATTATAAGATCTATGTCATTTTACTATTTATATATATAAACGATTTGCCGGTTGTTGAAAATAATTTTTATATTGGGCCAAATTTAATAAAGCCCATATCATGTAAATGTGCGTAAAATGCATAAAACAAAGTGTAGATTACGGAAAATCGAAGCCCACATAGATTAGGGTTTAAAGGAGGCATTCCTTTATAAATAGGACGCAAGGTAGCCGGAGAAAAATCATCAAAAATCAAAGAGTAACAATACGCAAGCGAGAATATCCATTTTATTGTAGAGAGATTCTTATTCTTGAGAAATCTCTATGCATTTTGCGAATCTATATTGTTTTGTTCTTTGTCTTTCATAACGATTGAATATTAATAAAAGATTTTTTTATATTTTTAATTTCGTATTTACTATAGGTTCTTAAGCCACTTGAATTTTTTTTTAAACACCGGTATGTAAATATTATTCGTTTGGTGGCTATTTTAAATCAATTAAATTTAACGATTTTGTTATTAAACGAAATAAAAAAATAGTTTTTACATTGCATAATTTTTTTATATTTGATTTTTAGTTTTTTTTTATCATAGAAAAAAGATATTTTAATAGTTATCAATTATAAAAACAGAAAATTATCGATTTTATTTTTTATCGATAATTTTTTATTTCTAATAGTTATTAACGTCTCACTTTTTCTAATAGTTGAATTGGTGCATGCAACATGTGATGTAGTCATTAAGATATTTCGACCTATTCACACTTTTTCTTCTCATATGATTTGATGGCACACTATTCTAAATTATGATTTGATTGAACCTCGAAGAGCGAGGATATCAATTTTTTTTTTGGTTAATTACGTATATAAATTTTAAATTTAATATAAATTTAATTTTAATGATTAGGGGTAGATTTCTTTCCATCTTATTATTCAAACTTATTAGATTCAAGGGATGAATTTTGATTTTTTTTATAAGAACAAATTAATTAATTAATTACGTATATAAATTTTAAATTTAATATAAACCATTAAAATTAAGTTTATATTAAATTTAAAATTTATATACGTAATTAATTAATTTGTTTTTATCAAAAAATCAAAATTCCATCCATATCACTTGAATCTAGTAAAATTTGGCAAATAAGATGGAAAGAAAAAAATATACCCAATAAGTAATTTAATGTTGACCAATTATTATGTAAAAATTCATTTGTTTCCAAATAAAAATTAAATTTGATTAAATTAGAAAACAATTATTTTAATTAGCTAATATATATATATATATATATATTTTTTTTAAATTATCTAATTAGGAGATTTTGTTTTATTATAGTGTATTTCTATATTTTAATATTATTATATATTAAAATATAGAAATACAATACAATAAAAAAATCTCTTAATTAGATAATTAAAAAAAGTTATTTCTTTTTTATTTTGAAATATTTTCTAAAAATGGCTTTTGTAATACAAATTAAAATACAAATTATATCCAATATACAAATTATATATATATATATATATATATATATATATATTAGCTGATTAAAATAACTGTTTTCTAATTTAATCAAATTTAATTTTTTATTTGGAAACAACTGGATATAATTTGTATTTTTATTTCCTTAGATTTCGGGGTATATTCCAAAAGCCATTTTTAGAAAACATTTCAAAATAAAAAGAAAATAAATAAAAGGAAATATATAGTTGACTTGCCATTCGTCACGATCTTATCTAATTAACAGATTTTTTTCATTTTTTAATTATTATTTTTTTTAGTTTTATTTTTTTAATTCGTTTTGAAAATTTAAAGACGCTCGTCTTCCCAAAAATTTCAAAACCCGCCTCTGCAATTTTCGTCTCCCTCTTCTCTTATAAATCCCTAATCTCTCTCTCTCTCTCCCTCTTATTCTCTCTCTAAATCTCTCTCTCTCTCTCTCTCACTCCTTTCTCTCTCCATTGATCATCGAAAATGGCGATTGAAGTCCAGCTTCCATGCGACGGAGAAGGTGTATGCATGCGATGCAAAGTGAAACCTCCGACTGAAGAATGTCTCGCGTGCGACACGTGCGCTACGCCTTGGCACGCGCAGTGTCTCTCGTCTCCTCCACAATCTCTCGCTTCCACTGCACAGTGGAAGTGTCCTGATTGTTCCGGCGATGTCGATCCCGCTCCGGTTTCTGGAATCGCCGGAATTGGATCCGATGGGTCTGGCCTTGTTGCAGCGATCCGTGCGATTGAGGCCGATGTGTCTTTGACTGAGGCACAGAAAGCTAAGAAACGGCAACAGCTGATGAGTGGTAAAGCCGAAGAGGACGAGGATGAGAAGAAGAATGGTAAAGGGGATGATCGCGATGATGATGTTGTGGCTGCGGTTGAAGGAAATTTCGACTGTTCTATTTGCATCCATATGCTTCAAAGACCAGTCACGGTACGTTCTCTCTCTCACACTATGGATCTGGGTCTCGCTTTACTCTCATGGGTTTTTGTTACCAATAGATTATATACCTCTTTTGCCTGTGATTATGTTAATGTAATGTATACACTGTGTTTCTCTTAGATTGTTGGATATGGTGTTTATGTCTTCATTTACTTCATTTGGTTATTAAATTCCACTCTTAAACTCTGAGTGATACTATTATTGAGTTTTGTTCTGCTTACCATTTGTGTCAATACGTCAACATTCTTCTACATTTATAGATAAACAGAATTGCTAATTCGATTATGTGCAGGAATGAGACGCCTTTATGTCATTAAGACTTGCTCATTTATTCCTTTTTTGGGTTGGATTAGTTTGTTTGATAAACGATTATCCTGATTGTGACGATAAAGATTGCTATGCAATGTAGTGTACACTTTGTCTGATTGTTGATCTATCTAATTTTGGTTGTTCAGTTTTGACAAGTTGGGATTCTTGTCAAAGAACCCCAAACTTTTGACTGAGCTGTGTATTTGATGTTGTGAGCACTGAACTGTACATAGCGTGTTTTAGTTTTGTCTTTCTTTTTATTGTCTGGGATTAGACATTTCATGTATATTTTTCTTTCCAAAGTAAGTATTCTTGACGAGGGTGATTAATATCTAAGTACTGCTAATGGCTTTCTTGTATCTGTCTTTTCAGACACCGTGTGGGCACAACTTCTGCTTGGAATGTTTCAAGAAATGGGTTCGTCAAGGGAAGTTTACCTGTGCGAAATGCCGCAGCCCATTTTCTAAAAAAATGGCAGACAATATCCGAATCAACCTTACTCTTGTGTCTGCTATTCGTGTGTCAAAGGTTTCCAAATGTGCTTCTGTGGCTCCCGCAAAGGTTTATCATTTCATAAGCAACGAAGACCGCCCCGATGAAGCATTTAGGACTGAGCGGGCCAAGAAAACTGGGAATGCTAATGCTGCTAGTGGCAAGATATATGTGACAATACCACCTGATCACTTTGGTCCTATACCAGCTGAAAATGATCCCAGAAGAAATCGGGGTGTTTTAGTTGGAGACTGTTGGAAAGGCAGACAAGATTGTCGGCAGTGGGGGGCTCATTTCCCACATGTTTCTGGCATAGCTGGGCAATCAGATTATGGAGCTCAGTCGGTGGTACTCTCTGGAGGTTACAAGGATGACGAGGATCATGGAGATTGGATTCTCTATACGGGAAGGTTTGTTTTACATAACTCCTTGCCTTTGGTGCATTTGATTTAACATTTTTTTCTTCTAATTTCTTGGTAGCCTTCCTCCTCTCTTTTTGCCTTGAATATTTGCGAATGTGTCTTGCAGTGGAGGAAGAGATCTGAGTGGCAACAAAAGAACGAACAAAAATCAGTCTTTTGACCAGACGTTTGCAAAGTTTAATGCAGCTCTAAGAATGAGTTGCCAAATGGGCTATCCTGTCCGAGTTATCAGGTTAGCTATTATTTGAGCAAAAACCCACTGTGCTCAACATCTTTCTCACTTTCTACAGTTTTTCTTCAACTTTAAGTGAAATGGGATAATTATCTGTCTGTTAAAATTGCGTTGTTGATTGAATAAATATAGATTGTTTGTCCTTATTCCCGATTTAACAGGGTCGTTTTGGCTTGTTTCATCTATATTTATCAATATACTCTGCAGAAAGTCGTCTTAATTGTTTACTTTCTTTCTTCATACTTACAAATGACCAGGTCTCACAAGAAGCGTACTGCATATGCCCCTGAAGAAGGAGTGAGATATGATGGGGTTTACAGGATTGAAAAGTGCTGGCGAAAAGTTGGAGAACAGGTTTGGATATAACTAACAATCCTAATTGTTTACCTGTTCTTTGTATGCAGAGCTGATTTTTGTTTTCCTAACTTACTCTTCTGTTTTCGATAGGGTACTTTTAAGGTCTGTCGTTACCTGTTTGTTAGGTGTGACAATGAGCCAGCTCCATGGACCAGGTTTGATCTGTTTTTTTTTTTTTGAAATCCCCCTTTTCTGTATGTATTTGCTAGTTATGCTCAACGTTGAATTATACTGTAGTGATGAGCATGGCGATTGTCCAAGACCTTTGCCTAATATTCCAGAGCTTAAGGTGGCCACTGACCTATTTGAGAGAAAAGAAAGTCCATCATGGGATTTTGATGTAAGTACAACCACTCTTTTTTAACTCTTATGTTACTTGACACATTAGAAATTAACATACTACATGGCTTAGTTACAAAACACCGTAGATCAATTTCCCAATGATAACTGTCGGAGTGTTTGAGCAGATACCAAAATTTCTTCTTTTGGTTCCTTATCTGTAACATTTTCCCCTGCACCTGCTAATACATTTGCTTAATCAGGAAGCTGAGGGTCGTTGGAAGTGGGTGAAGTCTCCACCTGCTAGCAGAAAGTCGGTTAATGCTATGAATCCTGAGGAGAGGAAGATCATGAGAAAATCCATAAAGGCGGCACAAAACAATACTATGAGGGACAAACTCCTGAAAGGTCTGCATGTCCATCTGCATATCAATCTTTCTTAGTTGGGGTTTCTGGATAGAACGTATGTGACACAATCGGTATGGCAAATGGCCCTGCACATCTAACCTGTCATTTGGTTTTTTCTTATTTTCTTCACACAGAATTTAGCTGCCAAATCTGTCATAATGTGATGAGTCTTCCAGTGACCACTCCTTGTGCTCATAACTTCTGCAAGGCATGCTTAGAAGCTAAATTTGCTGGTATAACTCAAGTGAGAGAGAGAAGCAGAGGCGGACGCACACTACGTGCACAGAAGAACATCATGAACTGCCCTCGTTGCCCAACTGACATTTCCGACTTTCTCCAGAACCCACAGGTAAACAAAATCATCTCTTCTTCTTGCATTGTTTATGTGCCTTAAGCAATGCTTTGTACACGTATAAATTAAACGGTTTGGGTTATTGTTGATTTGGTTGCTAGAACTGGATGGAAGTTAGGTTCACTGCTTAACTTTAAATATGTCTATATTTAGTTCCCTCATGTAGCAAGCAGCATTTGATCAAATACTCGCATACCATATAACTTGTTGATGTTTATTCATCATATTTGCATAAGTAGTTGGAGCAAAATCATCAAACCAGGTCATTTCATTCTGTATTGTGATTGTGTAGGAAGAGTTTATACACAAGTTGATAAACTAATGAATCTGAGTTGATTGTTCCACTGTAGCAACATTTAAGCTTATGTAATTGTATGATATAAACAGGTGAACAGAGAAGTGATGGAAGTGATCGAGAAGCTGAAGAAGAAAGACGAGGAGCCTGTAGTATCAAAGGAAGAAAGCGAAGAAAACAATTCTGGAGAAGGAAACACAGACTCTGAAGAAGAAGAAGCAGAAACTCAGGTTGTTGTGTCTGAAGATGAACCACCAAGTAAGAAAATGAAGCTGGACATTGAAGACACAGTTGCAGCCACTGCGACTGTGTAAGGATTTAAAGAGTCTTTTTTATTATATAGTTTACTCTTTTAGCTTAAAGTAAACACATCTCTCTCTCTCTTTTGTGGTTTTTAATATTCCGTACGCAAACATTTGTGTATGGCCTTATTGTTATTTTGGTTCTTATTATGAAACAATTATATAAGTTATTTTGTTTTCAAATTTCTCCAAATCTTTTTTTTTTTATAGCAAATTATTACTATTTTTGTTTTGTCATATTAGTAGTTTTTTTCGAAATTTCTTTGATATACTTAGTATGAAATTAGGATTTGATTTACCCCTGCATAGTTGGCTTTTAAGCATAATATACAAAAAATGTACCAAGAAACCCAACTATGCAGGGGTAAATGACATTAAATGACGAAATGTATTAAAAATGTACCAAGCCCATTCAAAGCCCAATAATAAATGACGAAAAGGACGTCGTTTTAACGCAGAAAGGTTTTTAACCTCTATTCTCTCAAGTCGAAGAAACAGAGGTAGAAGACGATAATCCGCACTACATCAGAAAAGGGTTTGACTCTTTTTTTTTTTTTTGGTATTTCACAATAATATTCTCTATATTGAGATCTTCAATACCCAAAATTAATCTCCTGGAGATAAATTCGAAACATGTATATATGTTCAATCGTCGATCTGTTGAAGCTGCTGATCAATCCAACTCGAAATTGATCTATCTAGGTTTTAGGTTTAGCTTGATTTTGCTTTTCTTTGATCTTATTATACCCTCAAACGCATGATTCTGGAGAAACGCATCTTTGCATGTTGGTTTTCCAAACCTTTATTTATTTATTTATATTTATGATTTGTTGCGTGAAAGTGACATTGATAGTTTTTGTTTAGTGTAATGTGAATCCTGCCATTCATATTAAGAATTGGGTATTTGTGAATTTTTTGCTGTTTTTTTGTTTGTTCTGTAATGATAGTTTTGAGGTTTTTTTTTTTTTTTTTACTTCAGAAGGTCAGTGTCTGAATGTCTGGAAGAAACCGGATTCACCGACAGATGCGAGACAGTTTTCATGATCGGCATGGTTTTTCTCCAGAGAGACCTTTTCTTAGAGTCCCTCCATTGTTACAGCCTCCACCACCATCTTTGTTGGAAGATCTTCAAATACAGGAGGTTGAAATTAGAAGGCTTTTGAATGATAATCATAGATTAGCTGAGGACAGATCGGTTCTGGATCGAGAACTCGGTCTTGCTAAGGAAGAGCTTCACGGAATGAATCTGATGATTTCTGATCTTCGTGCTGAACAAGATCTGAAGGCGAGGGAGTTTAGTGAGAAAAGGCATAAACTTGAGGCGGATGTTCGTGCTATGGAGTCTTATAAGAAGGAGGCTGCGCAGTTGCGTGGCGATGTTCAGAAGCTAAATGACATTAAACGTGAACTAAGTGGAGATATTCAGATACTTAGGAAAGATGTGGTAAAATTGCAATCGGATAACAAGCAGATTCCAAGTTTGAGAGCTGAGGTTAAAGACCTGCAGAAGGAGCTTATGCACGCTAGGTATCATGTTGAACACATTCCAGCCTTTTTTTCAATCATTCTATTAGTTTTTGTAGTTGATATTTTCATGCCTAATCGTCTGGTTTCGGTCATGTATGCTAAAAGGAAGTTTTTTCTTCTTCTTTTGGAACAGAGGTGCAATTGACTATGAGAAGAAGGAAAAGTTTGAGCTTATGGACCAGCGGCAGACAATGGAAAAGAACATGGTTTCCATGGCGCGCGAAGTTGAGAAGCTACGAGCAGAACTTGCTACTGTTGATAGTAGGCCGTGGGGTTTTGGTATGATCCTAGATCTTTCTTGGAAACATTTGGTATTTTCATTAAGTCGCTAACTGCTTTGTTGTGATATGTCATGTGTCCAGGTGGATCATATGGGATGAGTTTCAACAACATGGATGGCCCTTTCCGTGGTTCTTATGGCGAAAACGATGGTTTTTTGGTACTCATGCTTGCATCCTTGTGTAATTGATGTATTCTTGTGGACTTGTACTTTGACACGCTTGTATTCTTTTTCCTTGTTTCTTAGGGATCTTCGGAAAGGAGTCAATATTACAGCCATGGGTCTGGCTCGCAGAAGAAACCTCGCTTGGATCGTCATTGAAATCTATAGATGATCTGTGGGAAAAGAATGAGGTGACGTCTAAATAGCCCACTTTGCAACACTCCTCTGGTTGTTTGTGGGTATGCATCTAAAATGTTAGTTTCTCTGCTCTCTCAATAAGGCTGTATTCTTTTCCTTTTTTCTTAGGGATCTTAAATGGCTGATCTATTTCGTATATTTCAATACTTTGATGATTTGGTTCTTTCTATTTGCTATTAGTTATGTCCTATTATCCTTCTTATTCTACTGCTCATATTCTTTACACTGATTTTGATCATTTGTAACCGATAATCCCTCTGATAGAAAACCCTAAAGACTCAAAGAGTCTACTGTTAGTGCCAGTAAGTTTGAGAAAATAGACTGGCACTAACAAAAGGAGGAGACTCCATCGGACATTCCCCTCCTTCTCATGTATCTTATTTTGTTAAGACCCTTTGAGCTGACACCTCTCAAAGGGGTTATAGGCTTTAAATACTTGGTATAAAGAGAGATTTTATCATTTGAGTAAAAGTTGTTGACTGTGGCCACATTTTTAGAGAAACTTTAAGAGTTGCAATTGCTTGTTGCTGGAAGCAAAAAGAGATAGCATTACCACAGATCATTATTTTTGTGTGGCGGTGCTATGTATGTTTCAACTAGATTTAAGGGCTATAGGAGATTCTCAATAAGGATGAAGCGTAAACACTGATAGGACATCCAGTTCTGGATTGTGTTACGGGGATGAAATGTCTTGAGCTTGCTTGTTCAAGTTCATATATGTTGCGTTAATGCTGATTCAACTGACAAAGGGAATGAGGCACAATGCACTATTGGAGGAACAGAGATATATAGATCCTCTATGGCCATCTGACCATAATGACCAGAACTCATTCTGGGATTCACCGAGCACCCCCTTCTGGGATCAGGCCAATAGACATCCATCAGCAGCAGCAAAGGCCACTATTTGAGGTTCATCTGGTTCAACATGAGTGGGATCTTTCATTTCAAGAAAAACTCCGATAAGGAGTGTTCGAGCATGGTCTTCCATCTACCAGCATCCTTACCGACTGCATCAGGACTGAATCTAGGTGCTGTAAGTGGTCTTGGACTAGGTCCGGATCTTGAGTTGCAGGACCCTTCTGTCAACATGCAATCTTCTGTTGGATTGGGATTTGGGAACTCCTGTTTTCCACCATCAGAATCCTTTTTCTGCCATTAGGTGAATCACATTTTTCATGGTTGGAACTAATGGAAGGACACTGATCTGGAGCTGATGCAAAGCTAACTGGTGACGGGGCTGAATCTCAATTTTATAGATTGAATATCGATTCTGAACATCAAGTGAAGTCAACAGTTAGGAGGCTGGTGAAGGCTCCAACTCATTGATTGCAGATGGATCTATAGAAGACAGATCAATGCGACTTTTCATGGAGTTGCTTCATCAGAGACATGATACAGGTTACCGTGAGATGGGAACTATATGCCTAGATATGAGCGGGGATCATTGCACCGTAATAATTCCTTGCTTTCTGGAATCAGCGAAGGCGGGCAGACAGCCCGTAACGATTCTATTAGGACATCGCTGGTGGAGTGTGCAGAATTGTTCCATATTAATCTGAAACGTCCAGGGTAGACGTCCGGATGCAGAAATTTTATGTCTTTGTTTTGGAGTTTTGTTGATGAGCAGGGGAGAAAATCTCCGTTCAGGTGCAGTGTAGCAAGTAAGATAGGGTTTTACGGTGGTGCATCCTAGGAGTAGCAACGGTTTTTGGGTCCTTGTAGTTGTTAAATTTGTCCTGTCCGAGTTCTGGAAGAGATTAACAGCTCTGTCTTCGAAGAGGCACAAGCTGCATTTGTTATTGGAATTTGTCAGCAAGTTTGGCCTACTCAGCAGCAACTTTCTTATGAATAAAGCTATAGTTTCAAAGTACCTTCTCCATCTCCTTTGAGTTTTGTTGCCTCAGATGAAGGAATTTTTCCATATATCAAGAGATTGCCAAGGGCCTTGTGGTTATGTCGATGCTATATTCGCTTTTCGGGTATGGACTTTCTAAGGATGTTGATGTGCCTTATGGAAAAGGATCTTCTTACCGAGTCTGGAGACAGGTATACGATCTTTCCAACAAATCTTTCCTTACGAGGAAGTTTTATTTATTATCTGGTTATATCTTCTAGAGGCTAGCTACCGTTTTCATTTGGCATATAGGTCTTCATATATGTCTTTAAATTTTCAGTGTGATTTTTTGCATATAGATGTTTATATATACTTTAGTTTCATAATGTTTCATGTTTATATCCGCATTATTATTTTTGCCACTTGGATCTTGGATTCTCTTTAGAGCTAGGCCGCTTTTTTCTAGAGGATTTGTGAGACTTGTCTGTGTTTCTCATTAGAGTGTCCATGGAAATGAATTGCTGGACTGATGGAGAAGTAGCTGTTCTCGAAGATGGTTCACTACATTGGTTTCTGGTGTTGCATAGAGGCAAAGTCCTTTAGAATTGACTGGACAGGATTATCTTAACCATATTAACTTTGAGGCTGCAAGAGATCTATAGATAAGAATAAAGGCAAAGCTTTTGTAGATAAGAAAGACATAGGATCAGCTCACTTAAGCATGGAGTTCACTTAAGCATGGAGTTGACTACCGCTGTAGTTTTAAGCTTTTGAGGTTTTATATTGATTACAATTAGATCAGTGTAGGTTTAAGCTTTTGAGGTTTTATATTGATTACAATTAGATCGGTGTAGGTTTGACCAGAATGAAAGATTGTATCCGATATAAACCTAGAGGTTACTTAGTTTACTTCCCTCTTGCTTTTTCAAAGACTCTGAGAACTTTCCAGCTTAAGAGTGAGCTAGAAACGACTTACTTTCCAGCTTAAAAGTGACTCTAAGAACAGAGTTGTCACTCTAGATCTGCAAGAGGAGGCTTGGTACAGCGCAGCAAAGATTCAAGATTCCGATAGTAATCTTCGTGGAACGGTACAGGGTGTAGAAAGGGAGATTTGTTCTCAGCCATTAGATGAGTTTGGACACGAATAAGAAAAGATGGTCCTTCAAGCTCCATGCCGGTTTGACCTCTTAGACATATATGTAGAGATGATTCGGTCTTCTGTGTCATGTAGCATTTGTATGCTTTGCATAAATTTTTACTACTGAAAGGTGCTCTGTGTTGGTCTATACAGGTTTTGATTATTCTTCTCCTTGCAGGCAACAAAGCTTGAAAAAGACAGAACCCGAGACGTCATCTACTAGTTGGAACCGACAAAGGAACCAGAATGTGGGTTTATAACAGAAACACGTGTGTTAATCACTAAAAACATCCTCTCATAATCAACATTTATATGCACTTATCATGGTAATCAACAAGTTGAATGTTATTTATGCATTCATATATATTGCAAGTTATGACCTAATTAATGATTCTGATTCTGGCATTTTCTTTCAGGTGGTTAGAACAGGAGGCAACATCTTGGACCTCTTTCCTTTCACCAACGTCTTGGTATCAGGAAAAACTCCGTCGCCGACTTCCTCAACCGCACCATCTCTCGTCACATTAATTGGGTACGCGACCAAATGGACACCGTTCATGTCCACGACCCTGTCTCCGCTGTAAATCTCCCACATCCGCTCTCCTATTGTCCGCAACCCTCGGACGCATTCCAAACTCTCTGGCTCCGACGATGATAACTCATCCGCCGTGATGTGGCCTCCGGTATGCTCGTACCAGAGTGATAACCTGTAAGATTGGATTTCATTGGTGTTGGTTGTATCGGTTTGGTAGCAACCTATTGCAATCTCGGTGTCGCGAGAACCGTCCATTGATCTCTGGTTTATATTGGCCGATCCTATCAAAACGTATGCGTCGTCCACTACAAAATATGCAAACAATCACTTTGATATTGAATCTCAATTGCTTATAATTCATGAAAGTTTTTGACGAATCTTTGATACTTTTTTGAATTTCAGATTGGGAATTGCGGATTGTCTTTACCTATCATGAGCTTGGAGTGGACATAGACCATGAATCTCCGATTCCTCTGCGCGTTCCAATATTGCGTTTTTGGATGCGGCGACGAAACCGGTTCAAACTCTCCGTTTCTCTTCTCTTCTCTGTTTGCGAGACAGAAGAAGTTTAGATAATCCCTCGGATGCGATCCGTCTCCAGTTTCCCTTATCGCCTCTCCGATGATCCGATACATCATCAAAATCGTCTCTCTCGTCCAATGAAGCATTTCTTCAACGGTTTCGCTTTCTGGTGCCCCTTCTGGCCACATCGGTATCACTATATACACAGCAAACCTCTCCTTTTCCCGTATCTTAGCAGCGATCTTAAACGCTATTTCGACAGGTATCAAGTTTGTGCATCCGCTGCAGATTCTATACACCGAAGAACGGAAAAACTAAATCAGATCAGAATTCCACTATAGATTTTTTTAAATTCCGTAAACAAAGAAGTTTTCGTACTTATCGTTCTTGTTCTCCCAATGATCACAGCTTCCCATGAAATACTGATTCTCAATGTATATAAACCTCTCGGCCTTTCTAATTGCTGCGACGTAGCTGTCATGTACACTCTTCTCTACCGGTAATCCTCTTGGCATCTCTGTCGCGGATACGTGATCTATCGATCTCAGAACTTGAACATTCCATTTCCGGTTATGTTCCTCCGTTGGTCCGGTTTGGTTTACTAAGTTTCTAATCCCTGAAGTGTTAACCAACACCGAAGGGTTACACTGTTTCGTCCATCTCTGTTCAAAGTTCTTCAAAACATCCCATGCCGCTGCCCCAACCACACACACGTGACAATCGTGCCACGGCTCTCTAGGTCCGCCTTTACTCAGCTTAGCTCCGCCTACACTCGTCTGATAAAAATCAACTGCCGTTTTGAGTTTACGGAATAGAGAATGCTCCTCCGTGTCATATCGACCATCGCAAAGATCGAAACCGCCGAGAAAGCTCATGATTTCTCGCTCCTTAGCGTTCGTGTTCGCCACACGCGTGTCCACTGTGATCGTCTTTTGGTGATGTGCGAACGCCGTAGGGAGCTTCCTGTGCGATCTTGGACTCGATCTACAGACAACATTTGTGTCTCTGAAGTAAGCAAGAGCTGTTTCGTCGTTTGTTCGCATCAAACCTTTGTTCTTGATCATCGGTAAAGACGTCTCGTCGTTCCACAGCATTACTCTCACCGCTACGCCTTCCTCTGCTTTCCGTTTCAGAAGCTCGCCGATCGTCACTCCAACCGCGTGTGGGATCTCAGTCTCATCGTCGCGTACGAGAACGAGATTAGGGTTTAGTGCCCATCCTGCGATGTAAACCAAATGCCTAGCGCTTTCAATCGCTTTGTAAACATCTTCCCATAGGTTTCTTGCGTTACAAGAAACATCACGAACCCTAGGATCAAACGCGGCTCTGTGGTGTGCATCTTGATACAGTACGACTCTGCAATTCGATCTCTGAGGGAAGCTCGCGTTCCTAATACCCTGAAAAGGCTCTCCTTCATGCGTTTTGCACCATCCCGGTTCGAGATAAGCCGGTCTGAACCACATCATAAACTTGAGCTTCAAGTTAGGTTTCGTCGATCCATTGTCTGCAACCAGAGGGAAGAAGCCATTGATCACTGCTGGATCAGAAGTCAGAATCTGTTCTGCAGAGACTCGGAATCTTCCGAGAACAGAACAGTGAGTCTTGAGTGTGATGGTGATGGTCGTGTCAGCGACAGGGTGTGCGCAGAGGATCTGAAATGTCTGGTTCCAGACACGGTCATGTTCTGAGCTTGTTTTAGCAACTTTCTTCTTGTTTATCTTGATGGTCACGTAAGCTGATCTTGGCTTCGTAATTATACACTGTAAAAAAGATTTAACAATATAGCTCATGAGAATTAACACAAAGATAACATCATCATCATCATTAAGTATATAATATATACTTACATTGAAAGGAAATGAAGGAGAAAAAGGTGTTGCATCGAAGATTGTAATCTCGAGTGTTCCATGGAAGAACTTTTTCTGTTCTTCAAGCTCCATCTTCTCTTTATACAAAATGGATCTTTAGAGAATGAGAGAAAATTTGTCTGTAAATCTCAAATATGTGTCTGAAGCTGGTCAATTACATATATGCACAAGGATGCGTCCATATATATATATGTACACATATATGTATGCATATGTTTATAGTAAAACTTGTGGGATTCTCCATGGAAAATCTTAAAGAAAACATTCAACCATATATATGAAAACAATTAAGGTGAAGTGTCTTTGAATACAAATCAAGCATTCGATTTTCGTTTTAACATTTGGAATTTTAAAAAGCAATGTATTAAAATGTAATGTATTCAAACAAAGGTTTGGGACTAAATAGAAAACTTATGAAATTATATGGTTGTCTTTGTAAATATTTATGTCGGATTTGCCACGTGTAGCAGAAAAGCGATGACAGAGAAAATCACCTGTTTTAAGATGTGGGACCCAATTTACAAAACAACTACATTTGGTGGCTGATTATAAAATAATCCTTTTAATTTATGTCAAAACAAACTCTAATCCTTTTAATTGAAATGAAAATGACTGTTGAATTTTTTTTGGAAGGACTAATGGTCTTCTCTGCTGCCGAAAAGAAGAACAAATCATTCTAATTAATTAATGCTTTATTTTAAGGAATTAATCCAAGATTATACTTTTGAAATGGAATTATACCTTATAGATTTCTTTAAAAGAAAATGTCTCTCTCATGCTGACTGTTAAGTGTTAACACACATATTGTTTTATATTTCTCAAATCAAATTTTTTTTTTTAATAAAGGTAAACATTTATAATTCTACTTGAAAACAAATATTTCCACAAATGCATAGTGATAAAACATATACTAATTGTGTAATATTTGGAAAATTATACATGGAATAATTTATATTTTTTTCGTATGGAATTATTACAATATATTTATATATATATATATAATATGCATATATAGCATTTATGTATTTAGTTGGTTATGTATCTACTTTTATCTAAATGTGACATTTATATCAGCACCATAACCTAATCCTAGGGACTGAGCAATATTTATAATTTTTTTAATTTATTTCCACCAATTTATAAATTATAACAAATCTTTTTAGTTTTCTTTCGTCTCTTCTCTCTCTCTCTCTCTCTCTCAAATCTCAGACTAAAATGACGAACTACGGCGCGATTCCGACGTCGTCTCATCCATCTCCGGCGATAGATCTCGAATACATCTCACGCGCCAAACACCGTATCAAATCCGGTCTCGCTACGCGCCGCCCATGGAAATCGATGTTCGATCTCGAATCAATGACTCTACCTCACGGTTTCTTCGACGCGATCTCGAGAATCAAAACCAATCTCGCTTATTTCAGAGCTAATTACGCCATCGTCGTTCTCTTCATTCTTTTCGTAAGCCTTCTCTATCACCCAACCTCGTTGCTCGTTTTAGCAATCTTAATCGTTTTCTGGATTTTCCTCTATTTCCTCCGCGACGAGCCTCTCAAGGTTTACGGTTATCAGATCGATGATCGGACGGTTATGATCGGTTTATCGGTTTTGACGGTGGTTATGCTTTTGTTGACTCACGCGACGGCGAATATAGTCGGATCGTTGGTTACCGCCGCCGTGTTGGTTTTGATTCACGCGGCGGTTAGACGGAGTGATAATTTGTTCCTCGACGAGGAAGCGGCGGCGGCGACTGAAACTTCAGGGCTGACGTCATATCCTTCGTCATAAAAAACCAAATTTGATTTTTTTTTTTTCCAATTTGTTGTTTTTGTGAGATTTTTGTTGTGTGATTGACAAGATTGAAAAATGTTTTGTTTCTATTTTGTTCGATTTGTTGTTCAACTTACTTACAAAAGCATTTCTACTGTCCCTTTTAATGTTTTGTTGGTTAATTACTTGATTTAGTCCTAATCTAATGGCGCTAACTGGTATTATTGCACAATTTTTCTCATCATTTTTTATTTATTTAATTATTTTATATTTATTATCAAACATATTTATTTTCAATTATTAGTTATTTTGATTAGTCTAATTCTAATTGCCAAACACAACTTGCCAAAACAATTATTTCAAAAAATTTAATATTAAATATTACCATTAAATAAAAAAAATGAATATATATTCTAAAAAGTGACAAAATATATATATATTCCAAACAACTATTATTTTCTATTATTTTTGAAGTAAAATAAATGTTATTTTATTTTTCTTTTGAAAAATCTACGAGCATGTGAAAGAATTTTTTGATATATATTTTTACATATATAATTAGACATATCTAAGATAAATACATTATTCTTTTTTGCTTTTAGAAATTTATGTAAGCAATTAAAAATTTCTAATAGATCTTAACAACAAATCTAACATAATTTTTAATAATTTTCGGTTATTTCGGTTCGGTTATGTATAAATCGAATTTGGTTCGGATAGTTTAGTATAAAAATTGCTATACACATTCATATTTAACCAAATGAATTACAAAATACATATTCTATCCCTTCCACTTGTTACATATCATCTTCTCTTTTATTCTTTCTATACTATTAGATAAAAGACATGCATATACGCGGGTTTGTAGATAAAAGATTCGCATATACGCGTATTTGTAATCTAATATTTTATAACATGCAAAAAAAGTTAATCAATTAAAAGTAGAAATCAAAATTAAATCACCCGTAAAAATAAATAAAATAAAATTGAAAACGCTAATGCAAAACCACTAATTCAGAAGTATAACATTTATTTATTTACTTTGATTATTTGATTATTTGATTTTCAATTAAATTTTATCACATACTTTCAAATTATTAGTTTTCCTATTCTATTTGAATTAATATTACTTTTTAATCCATTTTCAAAATCTTGATGAATTTATTCTCATATTTTAGTTGAATTATTTTGACTCCTTTAATATTTTATAAACCGCACAAAAATGAAAAACAAAATCATATCATCCATAAAAATAAATAAAATAAGATTGAAAATGTCGATGTGAAATCACTCGTAGAAAATCGTATAAATTATTTATTGATTTTGATTCTCCTACTTTTTTTTATATTAACTGAATTTTCAATTAATTTTTTTACATATTTCCAAATTATTAATTTTTTCTATTCCTATTTAAATTATGTTTATTTTTATTATGTAACTACTCATATATCTTTTTTTTTAACTTTTGATAAATCGATTTACATATTTTTATTTGAATTAAACTTACTCACATTTTTTAATCATATTTAATTTTTTTTTTTGACTTATGAATCAAGTATTATATTTCTTCCAATGAAAAATGAATTATATGTGTTTCATCACTTGATTTCTTACTTTTTATAATTTTCACAACATTAGAAACTTTCAAAATAATTTTCTTCTCATACATCAATTTTACAATATTTAGGATGTTTACGTAGTAGTAAGTCTTTAAAAAAACCACAATACAATGTACATTTTTTTAGTTTGATTTCAAAATATAATGATATTAGATTTTTTTTAAATGGAAAATTTTATTTTGACATCTGGCTAAAGCTAATTGGAAACCGAAATTTTAGAAGAGATTATTAAAATTTTAAATTGTTTGGTGGGAAGATCGAGAGAATACAAAATTGTTTAAAAAAAAAAGGAAATATTATAATCCTTAAAGATTTGGGTATGTAAACCTAATTCTATTCAAAAGATTTTTACACGTGTATTTAATATTATAATGAGAAAACGTGTTTGATTTTTTTGTCATATCTATTTCTAGTTAAAATCAAAATATATGTAAGCCTGTATATATGTAGCTTATTTACTGTTTTTTTATGAATTACTAAAATAAGCTAATTGAAAAATGTTGAGATATTGTTTTTATCGAATAAGAGAGTAATCGATGGTTATTTATAATAAAAAGTTGAAATAAAATTTGTGGAAGAGATTATTGAATTTTGAAATTTTTTGGTGAAAAGATTGAAAAAGCACAAAAGCTTGTTATATAAAGGTAAAATATTATAATATTTGAAGATTTGGGTATTAAACCTAAATCTATTTGAACTCAAAAAAATTTTACACGTGTATTAATTAATATTCTAATGAGAATATTTTGAAACATAATTTATCTTAATAAACGTAAACGAAAAGAGAGAAAAAAGAATGGTGGTACGAAAAAAATAAAACCGTGACATATAATAAAATCAATATTTAAAGGAATAGATCATGCTTATCAACTAATTATTTTAATAAATTATTTATTAGAAACTAATTATTTTTTTTGATATATGTTGATTTTTATAATCTACATGATAAATACAAATATATAAGTTTAAAAAAAAAATAAGATTTGTATGACACATGTCAAAATCTAATTGGGAAAAAAATTACATGTGTCAAAATCTGATCGATCGGCTGACACGTGTCACGATCGTATTAATTACGAAGTTTGACGCATCAAACTTTATATAATAAGATTTTGTTCTTTCTCTTTTATTCTTTCTATACTATTTTGATCTTTATATGTAGAATAAAATAATCTACTCAATCACAATTTATTATTTAATTTATTAATATAAATTGATTAAATCTCATGATCGTACTAGAAAAATACATATTCTTTTTGCATCCAACATAGTTTAACGTTTGAAAACATACATAAATTTTTTAAGATGGTGAATAATGTTCTAATGACCAAGATTTTTGTTCTATATTATACTATAAAAATATGTAAATAGTATATACTCGACGCGTTATCACTTAAGTACATATCCGTTTTTCAAGTAATATTTATTCGTTTTTAAAAATTTAAACTATGATATGTGGGGGAAAATTTAAACTATATTTTTCAGTGATATTACGAATTTGAATCAAACTTTTTAAAAAAGATTTGAAGTAAATAGGATGAGGGGAACAAAAATTAAGAACAAAGAAGAAAGCTAAATGAAAAGAGAAGAAATGATAGAGTTGTAATTAATACATATTACACAAAATATTTATAGCCATGCTTCATAGAAAGGTGAACCATTCCGCTTATGCTTTTTTTTTTTTTTTTTTTAATTTTCATATTTAAAAATGAATATGCGAAAATAGTAATGTAGAACAACTCTAGAAGCTATGGAAATGCAAGACATATACAAATTGAACACAAAGGATACGAAAATGAATATATACAATTCCGGTTTTACTCTTTGTTTTATGAAAATAAGGTTATATATTGACTTCCAGATTCGCCACATCATCCAAAAATGGTGATAGTTTTTTGTAGATTTGTTACTCCTGGACAACCTTGTAACTCAATGATACTAGACAAATGTTCCTCGCAATTTTCTTCTTGGGAAAATAAAGGATTCCATGGAGTTTGAGACATACGCCAAGACATTACTGAAACGGGACAAATAAAGAATAGATGAGAGATTGTTTCTGGTGCCATGCCACAACGTTGACATGTTTTGTCAATTTGAATCCCACGTGAATTCAATCTTGTTGCAGTGGCTAAAGCTTGTGAAGAATTTTCCAAAGAAAGTGTTTTAGTTTATGCAATTCCAGATTTTTTTTGTTTTGAGAAGAGATCCCTATCTTATAGGGTATGTAGTAGAAATGTTTGCGAGTCTTGCAACTTGCATTGTTTTTGGAGTTTTTGTTATTCTATGCAACCCAAAATCTCAATTCTTGACATCTAGAAACAGAACACATAATCCATACTGAATATCCAGATCCCCACAAAAAAAAGAGTCTCTTTTGATAATTCTAAGTACCTAGCAGCTAAACGGTAAGGATTCTGCGAGTAACTATGAAGACTTTAGACACAAAATACACCAGGAAACAAAGAAGATTCCATATTCAAAACTCATAACACTTGCGAACCATAAGCACATCACATGATATTCCAGAACAGAAACTAAATCAACGAACCCTATCGAACAGAGCCCAAATCGATGAAGGGCATGAAAATGCAAAGAAAATACTACCGAACCCGAGAGTCGCGGTCCATTAAAACCCTAAATGGGGAGAGACATCATCATGAGTAGTCTACCTAAAAAGAGGAATTTTTGAGTGGTCTCGTGATCCTCACGAAGGATTCCTTATAGATGACTGAGGATATCTTCGTCGCTTGCCCGTAATCTCTCTGATACTCTAAAGGGTTTTGCGGAGATGGTTTGGAATTGAAACCATCGGTGGAGAAGCTGTTCATCAGTCATTCATCTTTGAGTTCGAGGAGACATGAACAAAAACAGAACCTCATCGTGGGAAAACAAATGCTAGTGTATCTTAATCACAAAGTGAAACAACATAGATGTAAGCTTTTGAACTTGAGATCATCAAACAAACTAGAAGCAAAGGTCTGACCTTTTTCTGTTTCAAAAGCAACAAATCACATTCAAGTGAGGAAATAGCTAAATAAACCTTAAAGAAACAATTTCAGAAACATTCAACAAAGTAAAGTAATGACTTTTAGAGCAAATTATCATATAAAAAAGAAAAGAGTATTCATTCCCTAACTAAGCAAGCACAAAGGGGAAGATCAATTAAGAAATAAGCTAGGAATCTAACTACCTAAATCTTCTGAATTTATCCCTGAAAGCTTGATTCCTCGCAGCAGCCGATGCATCATCACTCAAAGCTTGCTTCATGGCATCCAAGGCTTGGATCTCCTTGAGTCCATGGTCTGCAACAGCTTTCATGACCGCGAGATACGGGTGATAGTAATCAGGGTGAGAATACATACACTTGGAAAACATCATAATGGGTTCCTTACACTTTGTGCTGGGAATTCCAGCTTCCTCCAAGCATTCTTCCAAAGCGATGAATGATTCTTTACATATGCCTTTTTCATGCCTCTCAATTCTGCTTCTGCACTTGAAAGTGCAACCACCTTTTGCTTCTTGCTTTTCCAACTCACAAGATTTCCACAAAACCTATCCTAAATTCAGGTTATTTTGGATTCAATAAGAGATATCTGAAAAGAAACGATACAACCAGAGATTTGCTTTCATGTCTTTATCCTCCTGGAAACTTGTTGGAAGATGAAACACTGTCATAAAGGCATCGAAATACCTGCAATTTCAGGTTTTAAATTTTAGATTACATTTTGCATAGATTACGCAAACATTTTTGCACTAAACTCGCACCTCAAATTCTCCCACCGGACCTAATCACATGTTACACGGACAAGTAGACTTTTCATGACAAGTAACAAACTAAGAATCTAAAGGGAAGCAAGAGGTATTTTCGGGTAAAGAGAAAAGCATGGATGATAGGAGCCAAGTTCACCAGATTCACAAATCAATTGGAAATACGATAAAACAAAGCTAACATAATCTATCAGACTCTAAATTAATCAGCTGAACATATACAAGAAACCAATAAACCCTCCAAATTTCTAACACTGGCACACGAAGAAACCAACATCATCCAAGAATAAAAGACACGATTGCAACACACAGAAAACAACACAATGCGAAACCTTCTAGATATATACAAATGTAACAAATCCTCATTTTCACATTCACCTTTAAGGAAGCAAAACCAAGAAGTCCATTAATGGTGATAGCAGAAACTCTACTGTTCGAACTCAATTTCGATCCTTACAAAAGAAGAAGAGATTAGAAACGTTAACAATACAAGAGAATACATTAGCTTGGATATTGTGAATATTGTCTCTGGATCTTGTTTTGGAGGCAAACATGTTGTTTTACGATTGTTCTTTGTGGATATTATCTCTGGATCTTGTTCTTAAATTCAGATATTACGATTGTTTTAGGGTTTGTTTTTGTATTAAATTATAGGTTTCTCATGGGCTTCCAACTCAAAACCAATTGGCAATGAGTGGATTGGCCCTTACCTTTTATATAACGATGTGAATTCAAATTGAAATTGGGCTTTGACTTTGATCGTTATATAGAGGGATTGCATGGTTTGATCTTAGTTTTTATCTCTAAGCGCTTTACTTGTTGGATATTGTGAATATTGTCTATGGATCTTGTTTTTGAGGCAAACATGTTGATGATGAAATGGAAGAGGTAGATGATGATCTAGATGAGGAGTTTCGTGGGTATGATATGGGTGCTTGGATTCCCATATTGACGATTTTGATTACTCAGTAAGTATGCATGTATGATGTCTAATATAATCTGGTTCATGTGTGATATGCAGTGGCGGAGCCACTTCATTAGGAGGAGGGTCATTTGACCTATACAACTTTTATAAAATTCTGTTTATACGTTGTTGACAAAAAAAAAAAATTTTGTTTATATGTTTACTTAATTAGTATTTATTAGATGATTTGGTTTGAAATGTTTCCGCCACTTCATTAGGAGGAAGGTCATTTGACCCATATAACTTTTATAAAATTTTGTTTATATGTTGTTCATCAAAAAAAAAAATTATTTATATGTTTACTTAATTAGTATTTATTAGATTATTTGGTTTGAAATGTTTAAGGTGATCCCTTGTCCTAAAGTCAAATTCTGTCATTTGCATTTTTTTGTTAATTTATTTTTTCATTTATGTATAAATTTTATGTATTTTTATGTATAAATTTTCGTTTTCCTTTCTTTTCTATATATTAGACACAACATTTAATATGGATATTAATCTATACATTTAGAAAAGTAAATATTTTGAGGAATACGTATTTGTTATATCATTTTTCCTTACCAGTAGTTTTTTTTAAATGATATGATAAATAGCATGAGACCATTAGTGTATTTTACACAAAAAGTTAAGTCTTTCTAAAACTATATCTCTATATTTTATCAAAATGAGGTTTACAATAATAATAACATTATTCTTTGTTTAAAAAAAAAATTACTAGTAATACCTAAAAAAAAATTCGGTAATAAAATTTTTAATTTAAAAAGAAAAAGTATTATATAATTATATTAATATTGACTCATATAAAAGTTATTTCTGACTCGGCCACTGGTGATATTGATTACCAATTCGGAATTCAGTTTATTTTTGCAATCGTTTACTCTTATTGGGTGGGTTCTCACATATATGGACTTAACGAGCTTCTTCGCCATCTATATGGACTTACATTATACAAAAAATCCTTCTATTGATCCTACGCACTATACAAAAAACAACACACACACAAAACTTAACTCTACTCTTAGCTATCTCTCTTAATCACTGCATTTGTTACTTAAGCTTTAATTCTGATCTTTGACTTATCTCAATCGATAATCTTCCACTAAACCTCCCTGAAATTTCATTCATTACCATATCTCCTTCCAATAAACGCAACACCTTCAACAACAAAAACAAGACACACTTAAGAGTGTTTCTTGACTTGAACAAGAACATGTTTCAAGAATGGTGATTTTTTCTTTACCTGAGACATTCGAGGACGCAAATTTGGATCTCTACGTATACACAATGAAGCAGTGTGAATCATACAAATCACTTCGGTTTCTGAATATTGCTTCTCGAGCCTCGGATCAACCAATTCTTCAACTGCATACTCTTCTAATAAAGATCTTGCCTGCTCACAAAAACAAATAGAGAATCAAAAATGAGCTTAAAGAAACCTTAAAAAGAAGAAACTTTGAGATTTACCCATTCAGTTAAACATTGTTGTCCCTTTGGTCTGAAGATATCCATGGCTTTACGACCCGTGATTAGCTCTATTAATACGACCCCGAACGAGTAAACATCAGCTTTCTCTGTGATTTGTCCACTTTGAGTATATTCTGGAGCCAGATAGCTAAAACAAACCAAACACAGTAAGTAATTTGAGAATTTGTAGAGTTCTTGAGTTAGAGAATAATGATTTTGTTTACCCGAATGTTCCTATCACGCGTGTGTCTACACCGAGCTCTCCATCAGGCTGCCACCGCGCTAAACCAAAATCTCCAACCTAATAGAAAAAACCAAACCAGAATCAAGCAAATGTATGAATAAAAAGTTTAAACTTTTTTGCCGTTGTAACCATAAATCTATAAATACCAGTGGTTCATAATCATGAGTGATTAGTATATTGTTAGGCCTCATGTCTCTATGAACAATGCAACCAACTCTACACTCTTCATGAAGATATCGAAGACCTCGAGCCGCTCCAACCGCTATTCTTTGCCTTGCAGGCCATCCTAAAATATCTTTATGACGACCTGAATGAACATTTTTCATGGAAGTTAGTTAATTCTAGTTAAGATTTTGTTAACTTAACTAACTTGGAACTCTTGATAAGAAGATTTACCATATAAACGAGAGTCTAATGATCCATTGCATATGTATTCATAGACCAAGAGTCTTCTGCTTTCTTCGATGCAGAAACCGATTAACATAACTACGTTTCTGTGCTGAGCACAGCTCAAAACTTCTACTTCAGAGCAAAACTCTACATCTCCTTGAGTACTAGCTAGTTTGTGTTGCTTTACTGCTACAATCTGGCCTTCCGGTAGTACACCTCGATGAACAGAACCAAATCCGCCTTCTGCCAAGAAATTAGACTGTGAAAACCCATTTGTTGCAAGCTCTAACTCTTTGTATGAGAAAAACCTCGGCGGTTTTCCGAATACGGGAGTTTTATGCTGGCAGATAGAACAGAGAGGAGGTGGAACAGGAGGAGCATTTCGTGATAGTGAAATTGCTTCTCTTAGGTTTCCACTAAACTCCTCCAAGTCACTCCCTTTACTCGAAATCCCGGTTTCTCCTCCATCAAACTCAACCAAAGCCATTTTAGTAGATACTTGAGCAGCCTTATAATCACTTTTCAATAGACTTTCCTCTGGATGAGTGCCAAGATATTCTGATATCCAAGGCTGGAATAATCTCATACTCGTCGAAGCTAAAGAAAGATTTTCGCTCTCTGAATCAGAATCATTCTCTTTGATGACCAAAGCTACATCTTTTTTCACTTCAACTGTGAAAAAAGGCGATGATGCTCCGAGGTCAGAGCTAGACACTGATGAAGTCCCAGCTTCTGTTCCTGTGAATGTTGTCCCAACTTCAGGACTACTCATAGGAGTTGTTGTAACGACCGCTTTAACAGAATCTAACGACCTGTTTTTCTTCTTTTCAGATGCTAATTCTGGTTCCTTTGGTAAACCACACTCTTCTACTGCTTCCTTTGTTGGTGATCCGACCAAGTTTAAGCGCAAAACTTTTGCCTGAGAACGTTTCATCACTACTATGTTGCATTGTAGCTCATCTATGCAGCGTTTCTCTTCGTGCTTAAGGTGCCTGAAAAAAGAACACCACTCAAAGTCTCAACCACACATAGAGAGTGAAAACCAAAGAATAGATTAGTTACTTACTTATCAAGAACTACCCAATTGGCTTCTGATTTCTTGGCCTCGGACGCAACAGCTCCACATGGTGATCCAGAAACAATCTTGATCTTGACATTAACCTTTTCAAAGAAACAAGCATGAGAATAACTTTTGATGTTTCACAATTTTGATTTAAGGTCTTAAAGTAAAACCTTGTTTGGATCATAGACATCATGAAGCTGGAGAATCATTTGAGAACAAGTATCAGTAAGATCACTCTTTATCTCAGGAATTGAATCAGATTGCGATTTCCGATGACCACTTGCGCAATCTCCAGCAAACCTCGGTAAAGTCCATAGCTTTCGACCTAACAAAATCTCATATCATGAAACAAGACCAAAGCTAAGCTGATCTCAATGATTTAGTACCAAAGAAGAAGAAGAAAAAGTACCAGAGTTTTGACAAGTGACAACAACAATCAGAGTTATGCAATCTCCAGGATGAACAATATGAGTCAATGCCCAAACCAATGCTGTCTTTGAAATCTCTCTAGATGCTTTAGCAGCAACAAGAACCTTATTCTCCTGTTTCACTCTGCTCATTTTCAGACACAAATGGCAAGAACAATCCTCTAGATTTCTAAAGGATCCTCAGAGATATTGTAGCTGCCAGGAGAGATAGTTTCAGTATATATGATTACATTATTAAGACAGGTTGGAAATCAAGACAAGACCAAAACCAAAACCAAACACAGTGCTTGATTTGCAGATGGATACAAAAAACTCATATAGACATGACAAGACCTCTCACTCACTGAATCATATAAACTTCAAAACACAAAACACAAAACCCTCAAAACCAAAAATTTAAATCTTTAGGTTGAAAATCTCCCAAGAATCCAAAGAGAGACACTTTTCCTCTCTTTCCAATCACTCAAATCTATCCCCTTTTTTGTCAAATCAATGCTTCTCAAGAAACAAACAGAGGAAAATGAAGCCTCTTGCTTTTTTTTTTGGATCTAACCCTATCAACAAAAGAAAATCAAATTTCTCTGCTTTTATCAGAATCTGCCAATCTTCAAAATCACACCTACAATAAGAGAAGGAAAATAAATTATTTTTGAAACGGAAAATTTTCAAGAAACGGCCAAAAGAAGTATCCTTTAGACTAGATTTTGCACAAAGAAGAATATTAGCAATGGAAAGAGATTGATACATTAAATTAAATTAACTCCTTACTAAAAAAAACACAAACCTGCATCACTAGAACATTGTTATTATTAGTATTACGAAATTTTCTCACTTCATATATTTCACCGCCATGAAAACGAGCGAGAGAGATCAGAAGGAAGAAGACACAAGAAAACAGAGACATTATTAATTTATCTATAGAGATTAATTGAAGCATTGATTTCGCTATGTTTTGTCTGACTTGAAAGTGTTCTGCTTTTTTAGAGATAGAAACAAGACAGTGTAGAAAATCTCGAGAAGGAAACAGCATAAATGCTGCTCAGATAGAAACAAGAAGAAAAAAGCGCGGAAAATTTGTGAAAGCAGCTTTTTAGGGTTTTTGGATTTGTCAAAACAGTGAAACGAAGAACACTTACTTAAAACCACTCTGTGTGTGTGTTGAGTTAAACATGAAAGATTCAAATGAGTTATGCAATAACACAATATTTTGTCTTTCTAATTAAAAAGTTTTTTTTTTTTAAATGTCTCATTTCCAATGTTCCTTTGTTTCACGAGGTTGTTAATTTAAAAATAACAATTAGTTTTATCTTTTACTTACACTCTGTTTCGAAATATAAAATATTTTAAGAATTAAAAAAAAAAAAATATATATATATATATAAAATATTCTCACGTTTCTATATATGGTTTAAATATATTTGATTTTTCATGACCGTTTGTATTCTGCAATTTCTTTCATGATTAGTTCAATTGTTTAAAATCAAATTTTAAATGATGGTTTTTGAAGAAAAATAAATTTATTAAACTTCGCGATTTTACTTAAAACATCATATATTTTATAATATATGAGAGTATTATTTAAGGGGAAAAGTCCTTTGATATTAGTATAAGCAAAACTTTATTTTAAATTTTAAATTTTGTAGTTTTGAAAAAGATTTAAGAAATCTTGTGATGTATTTTCCAGGATTCAGGTAAGGAAAAAAGGAATATTGGGGGAAAATGTGATTGTAATTTGAAAGAAACAAAATTAAAAGTCAAAAAGAGATGGTAATGGTTCAAAACTGGCAAAATATTTATAATTTTGCACAATCACTTGTGAGAGTTAGGTCAAGTTTGATACCAAACCACACGTGACACATTTCTTAAATCGTTAGTTTTATGGTTGAAGCAAATCGGTATAAATACAGTGGAACAAATGTGGTTAGCATATTTAACCCCCAAAAAAAAAAGTTGTTGACATGTATAATGTAACAGAAACAAGATAATTGCAAGGAATTTTTGTAAAATAAAATTTAAAAAATTTTAAAAGTATAAGGATAAAGAAAAAAAATTTGTTTTGATTGTTAAGAACAAAATTACATTAATTAATACACTTTTAGCACCATTTACACTTTTAACAACGAAATGGTTTTTGTTTTGTTTTCAAAGAATAAATAAAATCCATTAGTTATTGTATGTTTTTTTTTAATATTATAATGAAAAAATATTTGAATCAATAGTATTTTGTGTTGTGTGTGTCATTGATAGAGTTTAGACCTGTCATCATCACTATCACAGGACCATAATACGCTGCGTTTCTCCGACCAGTCAGTCACCTCCGGTTGTTAAATAATTACGGCTAATTTTCAGTCTCGTCTTGTCACACTTCTTGAGAAGCTAATTAATGGAAATAATATTGTAAAACCAAAATACAATATTTCTATAAAAAAAAAGGAAAAATTGTCAAATCCTACACTTTAGCCATTCTTTTTTTTTTTTTTTCGTCAACTGAAATATGTTAGATTGTTAAGGTTTGATTTACAATATTAGCCGGCCAAAAAATCTACTAATACATCAATAGATAAGTCAAAAAGAAGCCCAAAATTACTAAGAAGAGGAAAGGGAACTCTTACTGACAAATAGATTATGCAACCACCTTGGATGTTCCAAAGCCACATAAGATTAGATTTGATGGTCTCTTGTGACACTTTGAGCGATGAGAGTAGCCCCTTTATTAGTACTCGGAACCTCTACCACAACTTTTCACTCTTGAAGCCTTCCCAAAAAGACCGAAAGCTCAGAAACTTGATAACTAAAAGAAGGCCATGCTATAGGTATATTCAACGCCTTAACTAGGTTTGCAGCATCTAAGGCAAATATAACCTTATTCAGCTTATGATTTTAGAGTGGACAATTTAGAGTGGACAATTTAAAACTTCTACTTCTGTTGACTTTTGTTTTAAATCTTAAATTTTTGTTGACTGAGCCAGATTAGGCACGACGATAGTCAACTATAACTGTTGACTAACACTAGTTATAGTTAACTAACGTCGTGTCTAATTTGGTTTAATCAACGAAAGTTTGAGATTTTTTTGATAATGAAAAGTTGAAATTCTTTTTTGCCTAAAAAGTTGTTTTTCATAAACTTTTAAATTAAAATATTTAAAATGATTATAACATTAAGTAAGATGTAGAATAGAAAAAAAATTATAAATGAAAAATATACAAAATCGAAAAAATAAAAATCATAGTAAATTTATCTTGAAAGATTTTTAAAAATTAAAAGAGAAATTTATAAAATTTGTAAATCTTCGACAATAAAATCAACGATCAAATTTTTTGACCGGAACTCCCCTAAATACTATGTTCTTCTCCTCTGTCTCACCATCAAATTTTCTCTCTCTTTTTCTGTTTTCAGACAAAATTGTAAATGAAAAATATACAAAATCGAAAAAATAAAAATCATAGTAAATTTATCTTGAAATATTTTTAAAAATTAAAAGAGAAATTTATAAAATTTGTAAATCTTCGACAGTAAAATCAACGATCAAATTTCTTGACCGGAACTCCCCTAAATACTATGTTCTTCTTCTGTATCTCACCATCAAATTTTCTCTCTCTTTTTCTGTTTTCAGATTTCCTTTTTAAATTCTCCACGACTTTCCGTGGTTGTTTAAGAGGATTAAAAATCTCTGAAACAATGCTTATAATTTTAGTAAATATTCACAAAACATTTATAAATAAATAATCATATTTGGGTTGTTTATCGTAGAATTTGATTTAAATTCTTTGAAAATTCACAAATTTTATGAATTTCTATTTTAATTAACTTTTTATTTATCAAAAAAAATTTCCAACTTTTTATTTATCAAAAAAAATTCACAACTTTTTACTTATTAAGTCATTGTAGTCATAATGTTAAGTCAACATATAGTTATTGACTAATGTCGTGCATAATTTGGTTTAGTTAATGAAAGTTTGGTATTTAAAATAAAAATTAACAGAAATTGATTTTTAAATTGTTCATATCGAAGTTGATGTTTTGAATGGTTGAAATTTGAAAATTAATGATTTTTATCATAATTTTTCCAAAAATAAAAATCTGACAAAAAAAGTAATCGAGCAGATACGACAACCTTTTAGTTGCGGCTTGTCCGCTTGGGCAATGTGCCGTGCCATGCCATGCCACTTTGATCAATCTTCGTGACAATGAATAATTTAAATATCTTGCTAATCACAGATATTAATGATTAAAAAGTCATATGTAAAACACAAAATATTAGTTTGGGAAGTCATCACAGAACCATATATACTTTTGAAAATGAATATATTGTACGTGTGTGCCATGTTTAATTAAGAATATATTATTTTGATTAGGGATCAAAGTTTTGAATATGTTATAAGTTGCTCACCCTTCAAGGCGGTACATTGTCTCATATTTTCGAACCTTGTTTTATCTTATGTATAGAAAACTTTCTAAAACGTGTAGACACACACCACCATACGAAGCGAGAATGAACAAGATCAAATAAGCATATAATAGTTTTTTTTTTAAGCATCGCAACTGATATCATAACAGTTTGGAAATATTGTAATTTATGAACAAAAAATATATTTATCCCTTCAAATTTAGAATTTCAATTGTGAATCAGTATTAGTTTTGGACGTGTGTAAATGATGCAATGAAGATGGTGCATTGACAAAAAAAAAAAAAAAACCAATGTGGTTTAGGATGTGGATTATTTTGAATAATCATTATGGCAAAGTATTATGGATGGGAGCTAGAAGCTTTAAGAACGGTTATTTTTACCACAACTGCTTTTGATTATCAAAGAGTCATATACAAGTCCAACTCAAAATACTTAGTAGACGTAATAACGGGTGTAAAGGTATAGCTAGCTTTTAAACTTTTTTATGAAAACTTCAAAAATCTGTTTTCTCGCCTAAAAGACTTCAAATTAGTGTTTCATTCAAAAGATGGAAATGGTGTGGCGGATGGAATAGCTAAAACTCTCTCTCGTTTATGAATTATGTACCTAAGTTTTACTCCGTTGTACTAATTTAGACAAGGTTTGATGTAGAGGTTGATAAACCTGATTTGTACCAAATATATGAATGATTCAAAAATAGTTGTTGAAGCAAAGAAAACAAATATTGTACCACCTTTTGTGTAACCAATTAGTAAAGTAGTCAGGACCGACTCTAGTTAGAAGATAGGGAAGTATGTGTTTTCAGTCCTTAATTCTTTATTAATTTTTTCGTCCGATTTTATGTAAAATCTTTGATAGTTCTACTAGCTTCGGACAAAAAAGAAGAAGAGAGGGTAGCGGGTTTGAATCCCATTACCTGCAAAATCATATATATATTTTTATTGATATATAAAATTAGGTCTTTTCAAAAATTTTAGCATATTGCCTTTTATGTTATAGGACCGGTTCTGAAAGTAATAAAAAAATAGTATTACGAGATGTGGTATTACTAATTTTCATTGTACTGCTATTCACTATATCATTATTCGTAATGCTTCTAATTGTATTATTATTATGTATCCATATTTTGTACTATTAAAAAAAATTATACTGTCTTGTGTTACCGATTGGATGCATTGATAGAAGAAAGACCAGAGGATTATTAAACTACTAAATTACCCTCTTAACTTTGTTTTGGCTAATAACCGATGCGGCGTCGTTTGAGTGTTGGAAAAAGTAGACGACATCGTTTGGTGAAAACAGCCATCGGTTTGACCCGACCCGACCGACCCGTAAATATCCCCTGAAAAAACACCTTAAACCCTAAAATCTCCGATCTCAATCTTTGATTTTCTTCAATCTCTTTGACTCTTCTTGCCAATGGCGTCTTCTAAAGTCTGTAGATTATCATCTAAGATACATTCTTTAACCCAGAAGCTTACCAAGACGAATCTTCACGTTTCTTCCTTACCTTCTCCCATTAAATCCTCATCTCCATCCTCAGCAACTAGCCACATCAATCGATCTTTCAGGTAGGTCAGTGTTTTTTTTCAGGAATTTCGATCTTTATGGAGAAAACCCATCTTTTTCCTTCCATTGCTGCTTCGAAAAATGTTATCTTTTTTCTTCCAATCGTAATCGGAGATTGCGTTTTACCCAAATCAGTTAGCTTTCTTTAGTTTTGTTGGTATTGGTGTGATCGTTGGTTTGATTATTTTGGTTATCAGAATCTCAAAATCAGCTGCGAACTCATCTGATTACTGGATTTTTCGATTTTGATTTGATTCTAATGGAATGATTTTCATTTAAACAGATTTCCAGTGGAGCTGAGTAGCTGTGTGTCACTGTTTCCGCTACACAGTGCTATAGCATCTGCCAGATTGATATCAAGTTTATCTGTTGAATCTAAGAGCTGGGGATTAGTTCCTCAAGGTCAGTCTTTTATATTCCTACTGGATTTAAGAAAATAATTGAATAAGACTATGTTTGTTTTTCGATTACATTTGTATATCAAGAAGATTCACATTGTGTTGTGTTGTTTCTCGGTGTTGCCATTGTATTATGTTGCTTCCTCGTGTCTCAGTTTTAAACATTCGGTGAGTTATATGGCAATAAGCGTCGTCATGCTTCAATTTTGGAACCGCGTTTATCAGTTTTTTGATAGGGGAAAGTATGTTTTTTAGCTGATTAACGTAGCAGTAACAGGAGCCTGATTAGCTTTGCTTATCGCCTTTTCGATCCTATGTTTTCTCTGTTCCAAGGATAGTTCTTGCCTAAATTTTACATTCTTGGGTTTGTTACTTGTCATGAAAAGTAGTAGTCTACTTTTGATTGAAATTGTTGTCTTTTATTGGCTTATGTTTACATGAAGTAGCAGCTTTAGTTTCATGGCTACTTCCTGGTTCCTTTTAACACTTTCGCATATTGGTCTATTGAATCAGCCATCAGAAATCTCTTTTATGTTATGGAAGCTATATTTGATATTGACTTGTTGCTTGCTTAGCTCATTGTGTTCTAAAATTTAACATTTATATCTGAAATTGCAGGTATTTCGATGCCTTTATGACAGTGTTTCATCTTACAACAAGTTTCCAGGAGGATAAAGACATGAAAACAAAACTCGGGTTGTATCGTTTTATTTTCATCTCTTATCGAATCCGAAAAGTCCTGAATTTAGGACAGGTTTATCCTCAAACTCTCTTGCTTAAATTCTCTCGGTTTCGAGTTTTGAGTATATCAGTGTAATGTTGATGGCAAGATTATAGTTTTCAATGCAATGTCTAATGATTACCATGAGTCATTGATCATCAGAAGCTTCTTTAAATTAACATTGTGGAAAGTAAATTTCGATTTTTTTTTGTTTCTGTTCATGAAAAGTTTGTTTCCCCCTATTTTTATTATAAATTGAGTGTACGTTTTTCCAATTACATAAAACAAGATTTTTGCTCTTGGTTTTTTAGTATAAAAATGGTGCGTGTTATAATGATTTAGAAAAAAACATTTGCTATTTTATTTCTTAACATCATGAAAAAAGTTGCTTTATGTTAAAGAAAACATGGATAAGGAGAGAAGACCCATGTTTCTTTCTTGCAAGGCGAAGTTACTTCATCGAGTTAAAAGTGTCGACACATTTTTTTTTGGATTTTAACCGAATTTAAATAAAAAATTCAAAAATTTCGATTTAATTCGATAAAAAATTTTAAAACCAAATTATCGGATATTCGAACCGAACCATAGATTATTTCGATTATTTTTGGTAAAAAATTTTTGAACCGAACCGAACTACTCGAACAAATCAAACTCGCATGCCTACTTAAAATTATTGTACCACTACGTCAGAATGTCGGTCCAAAACCATAAACAACTAATATGGGCTAAAGGGAGATATATTTTATCAAATTTTTCAAAAACTCCTTGTAAGAAAACAATGATCAATATATTAAATTTTAATAAACGACAAAACTACTCCCACAACGTCCACCACACACAACAATACATAGGCCAAATTCAAAAATTTAAAATAAAAATAAAAACTAAACGATTCCGTGAGGGTGAGCTACCTCCAAAAACCGTAATTCTATTTACATAAAAAATGTAGATAAAAAAGAAAAACAATATATTAAAATCTGATTTATTATTACGTAGCCAAATTAAATATATTAAAAAAACAAAAACATCTTTAACATCAATAATGCAAAACATAACAACTATACTCAACAGTAGCATCACCGTTCTTGAGATTAAGCCATTTTGTCCGAGCTTCAACATAGCCTCTAGCAAACCGGAAAAGCCCACTTCCTCCGACGATCGGCATCTCTCTAACCTCCGACAACGCCGTGTTCCGACCAAGAATCGTGATCGTACTTCCGTTATATTTCCCTGTCTTAAAAGCAAAATTCATAGCCATCAAAAAACCTAATTCCTTTTGGGCCGCTCCGGCGTAAAACCCTTGGGCCTGGCCCAACACCGTGGAGTTCATCGGAATTTTCGCCGTCAAAGCGTTGTCGATCATGGAGATTGCTCCGAAGTAGGAAGTGTTTGTAACCGGTGGTTGGATCATGATGGAAGTTGGGTTTGGACCACTTAAGATGTCGTGCCAATAGACTTTGAAATGGGTTAGTTTCTCTTTCTTGTGAAGACCAAGAAGTTTCCGATCTATGGTTCTGGCAAAGTTTTCGCCGTCGTCTCCGGCGGAAGAAACGGCGGCGAGGAGGAGGATTTGGACGGCGAGGAAGAAAATGAGCTTAGCCATGTGTTGTTGTTATTGTGGTTTACTTTGGATGGGTTATAAATGATGTATTGAACAAGGTGTGTGAATGTTATTTATATATGTCGAGTTTTAGACATCTTTCTTGAGGAAATGATTTTTATATTATTTAATTTATTGTGACAAAAATAAAAAATTTATTTAATTTATGGTTTCGTTTTGATCTTGTGGAATCGTTAAAGAACATTGAGTCATTGCCTAGAAAATGGGAGATCTTTTTTTTTTTTTTTTTTTTACGAAAATTAAATTTAAATGTGTGATGTGTGTGTGTGTGGAGAGTACTATCATAATCATTGCGTCATTGAGACGTATGATTTACGGTGAAGTCATACTCACAACTTTTTTTTTTTTGTTTTTGTTTTTTTTGACGTCAAACATTTCTATTTCATTAAAAGGAAGTTACAAACTCCATTTAATTACATAATTTTGAGAGGTATTTCTAACATTTTTTGCTAGTTTATCAGCACTATCATTTGCAATTTTCTTAACATGTTTAAAAGAGAAAGCATACGTAGCAGAACATTAACTATATCTTGCAATTGAACTACTATTGGAAGATGTTTCCACTCATTAGACTTTTTTCTAACTCGGTTGGATTGCAGTAATTTATAAACGACTTGTAAATCTCCACAAAACGTTACATTCTTATACTCGAGACTACACATGCTGGTTGTTGCAACACGAAGAGTCTCTACTTCTGTTTCCATGGATAATTGTAGTGGATTAATTATCCCTGACCCATGCAACAGACGTCTTTCATTTTTATCATATAACATCCAATCTACTCCAGCTGGTTGACTTGGAGTAATCCATGAAGCATCTACAAAACAACAAAACTGATCTGTCTGCTGAATAGCTTGTTGCCATATTCCTAGGACAATTCTACTAGAAAATGTTAAATCATTACTTAATCGATTATAATTAGCAAGCAAATTTGCTTCATTCAGCTCAACTGCTTCGTTCCATTGAGTAAGATCAATCAAAGCCTTACCTATGACATCAGGCAAAGGCCATCTCCTCCCTCTAAAAATCAGTTCATTTCTATTTTTCCAAATTCTCCATCCTAAGAAGTAAAAAAATTGAATTTGATCCGTTGATGCACCATTGGAAACTAGAAAAACTTCAAAATACTCGCAACTTTTTGTTTTTATCAGTTTTCAAAATATAATCTAAAAATAAATTAAATCATCTTTAAGAATAATAGTTTTCTCGATCAAATTGGTAGTATCATAGTTTAGTGTTTTTCTTTCTTGAGAAAGGTTATATTATAGAGTTTATTATTGTCCATCATCCATGATACAAGTTTTTGAAATTTTTTACATTTTCTATATACGGTTATATTTTTTTTAATAAAAATATTAAATTTATTAATCAATAAAAATGTTATTCAAAAATGTATTGAAAAAATAATAATAATATATATATATATATATATATATGGTTGAAAAAGCCGGTAAAAATGAGATAAAAAAGGTTGCCTTATGGCAAACCATCGCTGAAGAAGCTCTCTAAAAAAAGCACTCACTGAGTTACTTACGAAAACATAGACGTGGAAGGATGGTGAAGGGAGTTGATACGGTTTCTAATAGCTTTGTCATTAATGGTGAAGGCGAGATGGAGTTGGGGGTGGTGTATTTGGTTGTGCTGCCTTCTGTTCCTTCTCTCCATACGTGATAGATCGTGGCTTGGAATAATGACCGGATGAAAATCCAATCAATGAGGTTGGGGTTGAAGTGTTTGAGGATGTGAAGCATATCTCCCCAATAAAATGTGATACGACATTTGAATATATTCTCGCCAAACTCCATCCAAACGATGAAAGAATACTGACAAACAAAAAAGAGGTGATCCCGGGTTTCATCCGACTCATCGCATAAAACCGGCTTAAAATCATCCTCATTGTGCCTCGATAGTGGAATATCAGGGCCTGCTTGGATAGAAGGCAAAGGAGCTTCACATATATTTTTTAGATTATGCCCATCATTAGTTAACTCCTGCTTGGATAGATCCGGTTAGATTAATAATCATTGTTTTTATGGTACCAATAATTTAAAAAATTTATATATTTTTTAGATTATGCCCATCATTATTATTATTATTTAGCATTATTCTCATGGCTTTTCAAAAATTTGAATCGATTATTAGCCCATTAGGTAATTACAATATGTTGTTTTTTTTTTTTTACAATTATGATACTTCAAGGTTTAAAAATCCAAAAAGGAGATATTGACCTAATTTCTCAATTCTTTCGTTAGAAAACACACACATACATGATACATATATCATTAATGAAAGAAAAATATAAAATAAAGATGTATGTATAATTTATCTGTTAATAGTATTCTTGAGTTTGGGGTTTGCCTTGTAAATGCATATTTGGGGTTCGAGCGATATAGAAAATATAAATAAACAAGTGCGCAAAAATGAGGTTTTCCAGCTTATAACTTTGTCTGGAAACAAATCTATTAGAACAAAAAAGCAAGTACAATTGCAAATGACATCGAGGGAAACCTTTTTTTTTCTTCATGCACTTTACGAATGATATAGTAAAACTGTTTTGATCCGCTATTTTTTTTTTTTTTGTTGGTCAAGAAAAAAAAATATAATATGTTTTAATCTGATTTATTATTACTTAGTCAAATTAAATATATTGAAACGACAAAACATCTTTAACATCAATAATGCAAAACATAACAACTATACTCAACAGTAGCATCACCGTTCTTGAGATTAAGCCATTTTGTCCGAGCTTCAACATAGCCTCTAGCAAACCGGAAAAGCCCACTTCCTCCGACGATCGGCATCTCTCTAACCTCCGACAACGCCGTGTTCCGACCAAGAATCGTGATCGTACTTCCGTTATATTTCCCTGTCTTAAAAGCAAAATTCATAGCCATCAAAAAACCTAATTCCTTTTGGGCCGCTCCGGCGTAAAACCCTTGGGCCTGGCCCAACACCGTGGAGTTCATCGGAATTTTCGCCGTCAAAGCGTTGTCGATCATGGAGATTGCTCCGAAGTAGGAAGTGTTTGTAACCGGTGGTTGGATCATGATGGAAGTTGGGTTTGGACCACTTAAGATGTCGTGCCAATAGACTTTGAAATGGGTTAGTTTCTCTTTCTTGTGAAGACCAAGAAGTTTCCGATCTATGGTTCTGGCAAAGTTTTCGCCGTCGTCTCCGGCGGAAGAAACGGCGGCGAGGAGGAGGATTTGGACGGCGAGGAAGAAAATGAGCTTAGCCATGTGTTTGTTGTTGTGGTTTTGGTTTAGGTTTACTTTTGGATGGGTTTGTTTGTATCAATGGTGTATAGAACAAGAAGGTGTGTGATGTTATTTATATAAGTCGAGTTTTTTACACATTTTCTAGGAAATTGTTCTATATTATTTAATTTGTGGATTCGTTAAAGAACATTGACTAGAAAATGGGAGAACTTTTTTTTTTTTTAAACTTAAATTTAAACGGAGGAGGTAGGTTGATCCGTTGATGTGTATTCATGTGTGGTGCGTGTGAAATACTATCATAATCATTGCGTCATTGAGTCGTATGATTTACGGTGAAGTCATACTCGAAACCTTTTGTCATATTTTCAAAACAGAATCAGAAATATATATAAACCTTTTTCATATTTTCGGATTAATAGTGTTTTTTCTTGAGAAAGGTTGTATCATAAGTTTATTATTAGTCGATAGTTGAATTCTAGAAGATATATTTGAAATTTGTTTAGAGTAATATCATCCATGATCCATGATACAAGTTATTTTTTCTACATCAAATTTATAAATCTTGTTCGATTCATAATCTCTGTTTTTATAGTACCAACAATTTGAAAATTTATATAGTTTTAGATTATGCCCATTACATTTGAAAATTTGAATCGATTTGATCGTTGGTAAATTAAAAAGTGTTGTATTTTTTATTTTACTTTTCTGTAGTCGGCATCACAGACGACATATGGTTATGGTTGTCATTTTCTTTGCAGTATTTTTCACGCTTTTGCTTTATTTGTTTTCTCTTTGTTTAATTCGAATTTTTTTTCATTCCATACCTTTTTTTTAATAAATAACGAAATTGTAATGCAATTCTTAATGTACTTTTTTGGTCCAATTATGAACCCTTTAATACGTAATTTAAATTTGAATAATCTAAAGTACTATTTATTGGCAAAAAAAGAGAGTTAATGAATTTGTCGTAGCTCACCAACCAAACCTACCACCAGTACCAGCAACGTGGCAATATGCAACTGGTGCTTTGGTAGAAGTTTTTTCTCTTGTTTTTTCTTCTATATAACTCCAGACTTGCATCAAACTGGGGCAATGATAGAAATTTTGCGCTACCAGCCGATTATACGTTTTCTGACTAATCTAAAAACTAAAAAAATCCATCGAATAAACCTTTTTATTGGAATTTCAACTGAAAAATCAATAATTCAACCTGATTTACAAAAAAAATTAGTGACACGCCAACACCATTAGCCACAATTTACTCAATGTGTCCGCAAATTTGTTTTTGGTAGAAATCAAATTCATGGAAAACGAGTTTGTTGACCACAACGCATTAATTTTTTTTTATTCATGCATATGTAATCTTTAGTGAGAAACAACAATAAAATTCAAAAAGTGAGATATTGGTCTAATTTCTTAATTATTTCGTTAGAAAACACACACATACACATGATACATAATTACATGTATCATTCAATAATTAAAAAAAGCTATAAAGTGTGTATGTTCTTGACTTTTGGGGCGTGCCTGACTTCATCAGAATGCCCATTAGGCGTGGGCCCAGTCTTCCACTTCCCATTATCGTGGGCCCATCACTACTCCATTCCGTACGTTCAAACAAAGAAAGACTTAACTATCTACAATTTTCAATATATATTAGTCCACAGAATTTGAAAATTTGTAGATACAATAGTTTATATTTTGTCATGTTTATTAAAGCATATAGAATATGGTAAAGAGCCCTGTTCAAAAACTCGGTCACGGCAGTTGGATACTTGGCGGTGAGGCACTCGGTGAAGTAGAGCCGCCGTGATTATGCCGTTTCCGGCCAAAAAATCAAAACTTAAAAAAAAAACAATTTTTTAGCTATTTCAAATTCGAAATCCGTAATTTCATCATGGATCTACTATATTTTGTTATAAATAACAAAGAAACCAAGTTTTAATCAAGCAAATCACTTTAAAAAAAAGGAGGCAGCTATGATAAGGTTAGATCTGGTTTTAGACCATGAAGAAGATGATGATATTTCCGTAATTTCGTCTTTCATTAAAGCAAATGTAAAAATCAAAGCATATTTCACTGAATAAGAATCAAACCACCAACCTCACGACCTTACCAAAGAGTTTTTACCAACTGAACTGAATAAACTTCACAACAATATCCAACATTAATAATATTTATACGTATGCTATAGTAAAAACCCTAAAACTAATCTCCGATTAATCTCCGTATAATTTCTTATTTATTGATTCGACGCTAGGTCTTATCCAATCAGCCGATTAACGCGTAGCAAGTTTTTGAACATTGGTAAAAAGAGATGCAAATTCATTTTTAATATCTCTTTCCGTGAAATCGACGTAAGAAAGAAAAAAGAAAAACATTTATTGGAGAGAATGATTGTTTCTTTAATTGTAAGTGGTCCATCCACATATAATATATAATTTTAAATTTAACTTTTATATATTTTTGTTGTAATATGTATAAAAATTGTGGTTTCTAATTTGTTAAAACTATTTTTAACAACACCAAATTTGCTTTTGGTATAAAAGTTGCACATAATTTCTAATTACTAACGGATGATGAAAACGTAAATATCTTTTATAGGACATAACTTTTATACATATGACTAATCAAATAATGTGGCCTAAAATTTTCAACAAGCTGGAATTGTTGTAAATTTGATGTTGACTTTTGAGAATTATTCTAGAAGCATTGACTTGTGAGTTGTAGAATGTTGTAATTTATTTCGCAAAAGCAGAAACATTTCACATTACAGATAAACAGTTGAGTAGGTGTTTTCTTTACACGAATTTGGTCCGGTTTTACAAATTATACTTTTAATATGATTTTTTTAAATAACAAATGGTACACGTAAAATTGTCAATATCGTAGTATATTTGATCATAGATTCATAGTTTATGTCAATTGAATGACACCAAATGGTATATTTTTAATATAAACCTTGTTAATATGATCGTTTCAACATCTGGAGGTAAATAATGAAAGAGAAGAAAAAAATATCGTTGTCTCGTGATCTTGTTGACATGGACATTTAAATTTGATGTGTAATAATAATTCATGCTGCTCACTTCTTTTGGGCATGGACATTTAATTTGATGTCTAATAAATCATGTTGCTCACTTCTGTTACCTTAACGTTGTTTGAATAAATTAATTTATTGATATAAGAACGATTCTAACAAAGAAGTATTTAATCAACAACAACAAATTAACAAACCTTTTCCAAACGTCCTCGTGGACATTTTCAACTCTTATTAATTCTATAACCCATTCATCAATAGTTCTTGTTCACAATCAAAGTCCCTAAATCTCTATCAAAAAGGTTAATTAGACAAAAAAACACGACATGGAATCACCTGTGGGACATGTTGCAACTGGTTTAGGTTTCTTCTTAGTTGGTTTATGGCACTTATTCAACAACATAAAACTCTTTTCTCTCAACCCAAACACTTTTTCTTCATCACCTTGGTTCCCATCTTCCAAGATTAGATACTTAGAGCTTTACTCACTCATTATCTCCTTATCAATCCTGATAGTCCGACAAGTCTTCATTGGGCCCAAAAGACACCATCCCTTTGACCCTGATGGCACCATCGCTTCAAGCCACCTCCGTAGCCTTGAACATGCCTCCATCTTTATGTCCTTCATAGTCTATGCCGTTTTCGCAATAGTCTTCGATCGAGCACGGCCTAGAGCAGCCGCAACCGCTAAGGGACTGACCTTTCTTGCTTTAGCCGCTGCCTTCGCGCAACAGTTGTTCCTCTTACATGTTCACTCTGTCGACAACACGACCATGGAAGGACAATACCATTTGCTCCTTCAGTTTGTCATATTAGTTTCTCTAATCACAACTCTAATGGGTGTTGCCATGCCCAAGAGTTTTTTGGTGAGCTTCGTGAGGTCATCAAGCATAGCCTTACAAGGAGCATGGTTAATGGTCATGGGTTTCATGCTTTTCACACCAAGTTTGATACCTAAAGGTTGTTTTTTCCATGAAGAAAAACATCACCAAATGGTTAGGTGTTCTAGCGAAGAGATTCTACATAGGGCTAAATCACTGATCAACATCGAATTCAGTTTTTTGTTTGTTGTATATATAATCTTTATCATGACAGTATATTTGATTCTTGATCGTATTTACGGTGAAAAGGTCGAGTATTCAAGTCTAACCACCAAAGACCAAGCAGAAGAGGATGGTGAAGAACAACAAGATATTGAATCGTTGAAGAAGATAAGTTATCCATGTTTTGTTCAAACGGGTAAACTCAATAGTCATCAAGACAAAATGTGAAAAATGTTATAATTTGAATGTTTGGACTTATTTCAACCTGTATTTTTTTAAAGCTGGCTATTCGTCATATTAATTATAGTGCATGTACGTGATGATACTATGTGGTTGAGTAATGATGAATTAATGCATGTGATTAGTTAGTGTTCTGTTAATTGAGTTAAGAAAATTAAACAAATGACCAATAAATTGGGAAGTTTTTGTTGTTGTATAAATGTGATTGAGTATAATAAAAATGAAGAAGACAAGGTCCTCTGGAAAGCTATAGATGATGTGTACAAGGACCGTTTTAGCTCAGCTCATACTTGGAATCATGTTAGAGAGTATCGACCGCATCAGCTATGGTTTCGAGGAATCTGGTTTAAGCACAACACACCGAAATTTGCATTTCAAACTTGGTTTGCTATTAGGAATCGTCTCTCAACATGCGACCGAATGAACCAATGGGGTTCGACAATTCCCACCAAGTATGTATTATGTCGAGATCCATGGAAAACACGTAACCACCTTTTCTTAACATGTCCATACTATATACAAGTGTGAACAAATCTTGCTCGAAGATTATTCCAAGCAGAGTTTACAGCATATTGAAATGTCATAGTAAATCTCGTCTCACAGCCTAAACAAGGAAATGTACATTCTTTCACAATCCGCTATGTCTTTCAAACTGCTTTGTACCTCCTATGGAGAGAAAGAAATGGTCGCCGTCACGGCAACATCCCAACGCCGCCACAACAACTCATCAAACAAATCGACAAAACGATTTACAACCGTTTCAACTCTATCCGATTGTTAGGAGACTCCATATACGAGGAAGGCCTTCAATTCTGGTTTTCCTCGAGACTTTTAATTAATTGGTTCAGATTGTCATTTTCAATTTGGCTTTCGAAACTTATGTAGCACTTCGATGTAAATTTTTTTTTTTTTTCGAATATAATTTAATATTCTTTAAGAAACAAAGTGATTGAGTAGTATTGCATAAAATCGGAGAGAAACTGTTACGAGGTGATAAATAAAAGTTATCATTTTTTTAGGTGATTTTTCTTTTAGTAAAAAGATTAAATTTTGATTTTTTTTTTCCAAAATAAATAAGTCACCATTTAACCTTTATTAATAGTGCAGTGATCGTTTAACACCAAACAAAATAAAATAAAATTGTAAGCTATGAAGAAAATAAATCATTTGAAACATCTCCAATTTTTGGGCATGGACATTTAATTTAATGGATAATAAATCATGATGGTCACTTCTGTGATCTTTACTAGAGGCTAGAGATAAATATTAATAATCGATAAAATCATATAAGTCGACTACTATTAAGGATAAACTTGATCCCCAAGTAAATAGGAATTATGTATTTATCTTTTAGTTAGATTTCCTTTTATTAGCTAATTCCTCTTGTATAAATAGAGACCTTGTGGTTATGTTAATAGATCGACACAATATTCATTATCAACTTGACATGGTATCAGAGCATACGATCTAAAAACCCTAATTTTTTTTTCTTTCGAAGAACGCCTCTCGGCCTCTTCCTCGTTTATTTCTCTGTTTTTTTCTTTTTCTAAACTTTCTTCTCTTTCTCTGTTTTCACAAGCTCGAAACAGAGTATCTCTATTTTCAAAGCCTCTCGGCATCTTTAATCGGATACGATGGCTTTAGTTACCACGGATCCTCAATACAAGAAAATCTCTCCTTATGATCTTACTTCCGGTGATAATCCGGGTGCGGTTATTTCTCAACCATTACTCAATGGTTTGAATTATGATGAATGGGCTCTTAACCTACGAATTGCTCTTAGCTCTCGCAAGAAATTCGGATTCCTTGATGGTAGCATACCTAAACCCGCTGCTGATTCCAACAACCTTGAAGACTGGATTGCTAACAATCATCTTCTCGTCGGCTGGATCAAACTCACTATTGAACCAAAGATTCATTCATCCATCTCTACTCGCGAGGTAGCACACGAACTTTGGGAACTAATCAAGAAAAGATTCTCTGTGAAAAGTGGTGCTCGTTTGCAACAGCTACTCAACGCTTTGGCCTCTTGCAAACAAAATGGCTCCTCTGTTGATGACTACTTTGGTCGCTTAACACGTTTGTGGGACGGAATTGGAGAGTCCACAAATTCGAAGCGATGTAGTTGTGGTAAGTGCACGTGTGATCTCAATACTGCACGCGACAAAGAACTTGATGTCTTGAAAGTTCATGACTTTCTCTCTGGCCTTGATGATGCTATTCATGGAGCTGTTCGATCTCAAATATGCGCCATTGCTCCCCTTCCTGATCTTGACACAGTTTACCAAACGATTGTTCAAAACGAAACAATTCATTCTGGAATATCCAAAGATGCTGAGCTAATGAGTTTCGCTTCCCAAGTCTCTCGTCCCATGAGCTCTCCGCTGATCCGTGATGCTTCTAAAATCAGTGTGTCTTCATCCAATTCATCTACTTCTCGTTTCGGACCTGGAAATCGTGATCCATCACGATACTGCACTAGTTGTGGACGGACGGGTCATGAAGTGTCATCGTGTTTTAAAGTTGTTGGCTACCCTGACTGGTGGGAAGATCGTCCTCGCAATAAGTCAGATTCACGAAGTTTTGGGCGTGGACGTGGGCGAAATTCTCAACCCCGAGCTAATAACACTGAGATTGTCTCCGCAAACGTTGCAGCTACCGCCTCTAATTCGCCTCTAACTGATGCGGATCGCCAAGGTTTTAGTGGCTTCACTGATGAACAATGGCGTACTATTCAACGAGTTTATGGGACATGCAACTCTAATGATCGTTTAAGTGGTAAGAACAATGGTCTTATATGGATTTTGGATACGGGAGCCACACACCATATGACGGGACGTGCTGATTTAATTCAAGATCTTCGTACTATCTCTCCCGTATCTGTTAGACTGCCTGCTGGAGAAAACGTTTTGTCTTCTCAACAGGGCACAATTCATCTTACATCACGTTTATGTTTGAAAAACGTTTATCTTATTCATGGATTCAATGCTAATTTGATCTCTCTTGGGCAGTTGCTTACGGATAATTACCTCGTCGGCCAAATGACTGATAGATTGTTGGTTTTACAGGACCAAATTACCAGGATGCTGATTGGAATAAGTGGACGTGAGGGAGAAGGACTGTACCGGTTCCGCGAGATTGAGATTATGGCATCTAACCAGACAAGTATTCATAAGGACGTAACTTTGTGGCATATGCGTTTGGGACATCCTTCGTCTCGGGTTCTTGGGAAGATTCCTGGTGTTAAAGATTTTTCTAATATTAGTAATGAGTTTTTGGATAAGAGATGTGAAATTTGCTTCCAAGCCAAACAAACACGCCAATGTTTTCCAGATTCTTTGAATAATGCAAAAGAAATTTTTGATTTAATTCACTGTGATCTATGGGGACCATATCGTTCTCCTGCATTTTTTCGTTCTCGTTACTTCTTGACCATAGTGGATGATTGCTCTCGGGCCGTGTGGTTATATCTACTTCCTAACAAGACATCAGTTGCGTTTCATCTTCAGAATTTTTTGACATTGATTGAACAGCAATTCTCCAAGAAAGTGAAAGTTATACGAAGTGACAATGGAACAGAGTTTTGTTTGTATGACTCGATTTTTTCAGGAAAAAGGAATTATTCATCAGATATCTTGTGTTTACACACCGCAACAGAACGGTCGTGTCGAACGTAAGCATCGTCACATTCTTGAGATTGCTCGTGCTTTGCGTTTTCAAGCAAATCTACCAATTGAATTCTGGGGTGAATGCATTCTTAATGCAGCATACTTGATCAACCGCACTCCCACACCTGTTCTTCATGGTAAAACTCCGTTTGAGATACTCTATGGTCACGCTCCTTCTTACAAACACTTGCGTGTTTTTGGCTGTTTGGCTCATGCTCATAATCTTGATCACAAAGGTGATAAGTTTGAATCTCGGAGTCGTCGCTGCGTGTTTGTTGGCTATCCCTATGGAAAACAAGGTTGGCGTCTCTATGATTTAGATTGTGAAGTTTTCTTTGTTTCTCGTGATGTGATCTTCAAAGAAGAAATTTTTCCGTTTCTCGAATCTCCGATTACTCCTGTGGTTCCTATAACATCTCCAACTTCGGGTATTCCACTTGATGATTTAGAACATCCAGCTTCTCCTTCGACAGAGACTCCTGTGGTTATTGATCGTCCATCATCTTCGAGTTTACCTACTCCAACAGCTTCCTCGACATCTAATAACGACACTTTGGTTTCCTCGGCTCCTGTTGATCATGTTCCAAAATTACGACGTAGTCAACGTACGACAGCTCTTCCTACTCATCTTAATGATTATGTTGTCGAAACAATCTTAAAATCTCGTCCTTCTTCTCCCTCCGACTCACCTACTCCTCAGCTATCCTCAGGTACTAATCATCCTCTCTCCAATTATGTTGCTTGTGATCGGTTTTCTTCTGCATATTGCAGCTATCTTGTCGCTTTAACCACTGCAGTTGAGCCTCGATCTTTTAAAGAAGCAATGACTTATGAGGAATGGAAATTGGCTATGAAATTGGCTCCTGTTGATCATACATGGGATCTTGTAGATCTTCCACCTAACCGGAAACTCATCGGTAGTCATTGGGTTTTCCGCATTAAGCTTAAAGCCGATGGGTCTCTTGAACGTTACAAAGCTCGTTTAGTCGCACTTGGAAATCATCAAGAAGAAGGCCTTGATTATAAAGAGACTTTTGCACCTGTTGTCAAGATGACAACGGTTCGTTTAATCTTGGATATTGCAGCTAAGAAAAATTATGAAATTCATCAAATGGATGTTCATAATGCTTTTTTACACGGTGATCTTGACGAAGAAATTTATATGAAACCACCACCTGGTTTTTCATCACCGGGTGACAAACGTGTTTGTCGTCTTCGGAAGTCAATTTATGGACTCAAACAATCTCTTCGGTGTTGGTTTGCAAAATTGGCTGATGCTCTTCTGAAATATGGATTCAAGCAAACTCGATCAGATTATTCTCTCTTTGTTTTTCACCGTGGTGGTGTTTCTCTCCTGATTTTGGTGTAAGTCGATGATCTTATTATCTCTGGTAACTCATCCTCGGCTATACAAGAGTTTAAAGATTACTTATCTACTTGTTTCCATATGAAAGACCTTGGTCTTGCCAAATACTTTCTTGGTTTGGAGATTGCTCGTAATTCTACGGGAATTTATATTTGTCAGCGTAAGTACGCGATAGATATTCTAAGTGAAGTTGGAATGTTAGGCTGTAAGCCTGTGGGATCTCCAATCGATCAAAATCACAGGTTATCTCTCTCTAAGAGTATGTTGTTGCCCAATCCGGAGCAATATCGACGTCTTGTTGGATGACTTGTTTATTTGGCATCGACCAGACCCGACCTTGCTTATGCCATTCATATTCTCTCACAATTCATGCAAAAACCAAGAGAAGAACATTGGTCTGCAGCTCTGAAGGTTGTTCGCTATTTGAAAGGTACACTTGGTCAAGGGATCCTTCTACGAGCAGATTCTCCGCTTCACTTAACAGGTTGGTGTGACTCCGATCACGCAAGTTGTCCTTTATCTCGAAAGTCATTAACCGGATGGATTGTTCAATTTGGCGATTCTCCAATTTCATGGAAAACCAAGAAACAGAAAACCGTCTCGTTATCTTCCGCAGAAGCTGAATACCGCGCCATGGGTGCTGTCACTAAAGAACTTATATGGCTCAAATCGTTACTTCTTGAGATTGGTGTTGACCATACTGATCCAATGTCTCTTCGGTGTGACAGTCAAGCTGCATTACACATTAGTGCTAATCCTGTTTTTCATGAAAGAACTAAATACATTGAAGTGGAGTGCCATTTTATTCGTGATTACATTACTGCCGGCACTATCAAACCTTCTCACGTCTCAACCAAAGCTCAACTAGCGGATATTCTCACTAAAGCTTTGGGACGACGGGAGTTTGATGCGTTCTTGTTCAAGTTGGGCATTCAAAATTTGTACGCTCCAACTTGAGGGGGAGTATTAAGGATAAACTTGATCCCCAAGTAAATAGGAATTATGTATTTATCTTTTAGTTAGATTTCCTTTTATTAGCTAATTCCTCTTGTATAAATAGAGACCTTGTGGTTATGTTAATAGATCGACACAATATTCATTATCAACTTGACAACTACTTGCGTTTTTTTTAATTTATATTATCAATTGTGATAACATGCTTATGAAAAGTGTGATATATGCGTGACGTGCATAAAACTACAAGACATACAGATCATAACCTTAATTAAGTGATGAACAAAATTAAAAATAATTTCGTACATATATAGCTAGAGATTCAGATAAAAATAGAAAGCAAATCTTTCTATTGATTTTTGGGTAATTTATTGGCAAAAGATACTTCACTTTCGAATTCAAGAACTCACTCTACCAAATGGGCTTTAATCGGTTAGATATAAAGTTAGGCCAGTTAAGCTTTTATTAGGCTTACAAGTGTGATTTTACAATTTTAATTAACCCCAAACAAAGTCAATGAATCATAATTTGGCCAAACCCTTTAATCTCTAAGCCAATTCCTTAACCTCAATTCTTATATAACCCATCGACTCAACGATAATTTTTGTTCACAATCAAATTTCCTAAATCTTTCTCTCTCTCTCTTTAACACACAAACAAAAGATCACTAAGACATAAAAACCCACAACATGGGATCACTTGTGGGACATGTTTTACCAGGTTTTGCCTTCTTAGCACTTGGCCTATGGCACTTATTCAATAACATAAAACTCTTTTGTCTCCATCCAAACACCTTCACTTCATCTCCATGATTCCCAATATCAAAGCTGAGACACTTAGAGCTCTACTTAATCATGTTCTCTTCATCAGCTTCCATATCCATGGAGCTCTTCATTGGACCTAGAAGACACCATCCCTTTGACTCCGACGGTACCATCCCATCAAACCACCTCCGCAACTTCGAACATTCTTCCATCTCCATGTCCTTCTTAGTCTATGCCGTTTTCGCATTAGTCCTCGATCGGCCTAGAGCTGCGGCTTCTAAGGGACTAACCCTCCTCGCTGCAGCCGCTGCCTTCACTCAGCAGCTACTTCTCTTTCATTTTCACTCTACCGATCACATGGGCGTTGAGGGACAATACCATTTGATCCTCCAACTCATTATCTTCGTCTCTCTCCTCACCACTCTCATGGGTATTGTTCTGAGACCCTACTAAATATAGCATCTTAAACTTTTTCTATATATATATATATATACAAATAAACATATCATATAGTATACGTAGTAACTAATAATTTTCATAACATCAAAAGGTATTGCCTTTCCCAAGAGTTTCTTTGTTAGCGTTGCGAGATCTTCAAGCATAGCCTTTCAAGGAGTGTGGCTCATATTGATGGGTTGCATGCTTTACACACCGAGATTGATCCCCAAGGGATGTTCTATTCACGATGAAGGTAGACACCTAGTGGTTAAGTGTATCACTGAAGAAGCTCTTCATAGAGCGAAGTCGTTGGTCAACATCGAATTTAGTTGGCTATTTGTTACAAACACGATCTTTGTTATGATGCTATATTTGATTCTTGATCGTGTTTACGGTGAAAACGTAGAGTACTCTAGTTTAGTCATGAATTACCAAACAGAACAAGATGATGAAGAACAACAACACTTCGAATCGAATTCGACTCAGAAAACGAGTTTTGTCCAAATGGGTAAACTCGTTGGACATGGGCAGAAATTGTGAGAAAGATTCTTAACTGATGATGATTAATGTTCATATAATTGCTTAATTTTTAAACTTAATTTGTAATTGTTTGCCTTGTTGGTGGATGTAAAACAGTGTCCGGTTCTAATAAAAGTAAATTACCAAAAAGATTACCGACAAAATCAAACTCTCTATATATAATACTATGACAGCTGTACGATACCAACTAACCTTTGCATGAAACATGTTTTTGTTAGAAAAGACGTTACGTAAATCCGTATTGCATGGGATTAAGAGGCTTATCGGCATTAAAATTTAGATAGAATTTGTTGATTTTAAAAATTTAAGAAATGTTATTGGGAATAAGATTTTTAATGATTTTTAAAATTCTTAGATTAGATTATTATTGATTTATAAAGTTTAACAATCTTAATAAAATTCACTGTTATTGGTTTATAATTCTAATAATAGTGGATTTTATTAAAATTATTAGAATTTATAAATCAACTAATACATTGCAGGGGATAAAATTAATTTTAGATTTTTTAATTTGTTTTCAATTACTTAAAGTTATAAATATAAATGTTAAATAGATTAAAAAATTATAATACTAATATGTAATATAGCCTCAAAGATTGACTAAACATCTAATGAAATGAAATGAATATGAGAAATTTCTAGATATTTTATATTTTTAATCTTATTTAAAAAAATTAAAAATACTTACTTAAATAAACATAAGGTGATGATTATAATTTATATATATTTTTAATTTATGAAAAAGTTCATAATTTAAAAAAAACAAACATAACTAAAAGAAGGTCAGACAATATTATATATCATTAAATATAGATTATATATTATAGGTTACATGTAAATCAAAAAAATTTCATTAGTCGTTACAAACACATGTTAGTTTTTATTTTTGTTATTGTATAAAAATTATAATTATAGAATCCGTAATTGAGGAAGACGTAATCAGAAGAAAAAAAAATGTCGAAAGTTTTTGTAAGAAATAGTGTTGTTATGAAGAGGGGAGGGGAAATAAGTCAAAAGTGGAGAATGGAGTGGAGAATCCGGAGATAATGGGGAAAAAGCAGTTGCTGAAAAAATTAATGAATTTTTTTCTGTCAAAATTATTTTTACTCTCGGATAGTAAAAGTGGAGAAATTGAGACTTATGACACGTGGCAGAAGGAGAAGGCTGCAGTTTATTGTGAATTTACTTGTGATTTATTATAAAAGGATATGAAGAGGGGAGGGGAACTAAGTCAGAAGTGGAGAATGAATTGGAGAATCCGGAGATAATGGGGAAGAAGCAGTTGCTGAAAAATTAATGAATTTTTTTCTGTAAATAATTTTTTTCTGTCAATTTTGTTTTTCTTTCTCTTTGGATAGTAAAAGTGGAGAAATTGAGACTTATCACACGTGGTAGAAGGAGAAGGCTGCAGTTTATTGTGAATTGACTTGTGATTTATTATAGGGGTTAATTAGCTGAATATTACTTTTGAGAGAGATAATTGGGAAAGTAACAATTCTATTTTCGGAATTAGGTAAGTAGCAGAGAGAAAAAAAACTGGACAAAATTACCCTTGTAGCTGTGTTTTAGGTAATAAATAAATAAAAGAAATCCCTAAAAATCTTCTCTTGATCTCACCTCTGAAAAAATTGATCCTGCGGTTGTATCTCTGCAAAAAGTAGATCTGTATTTTGCACAACTACTCTGAAAAAAAATGGATCAGAAGATGATAAAAAAACAAATATGTTGTAACAGTTAACTATTTAATAATATAGTTGACTATTTTTGAAACTACATATCCTACTAATCTCTTAAGATAGTTAGGTACCTCACACTATTTTGTAACTATCTAAAACATAGTTCACTATTTTTCAGAAAATAGTTACCAATTTAAAAGCATAGTTAACTATTTTCAGAGCATAGTTGTCTACTATACCGATTTCAGAAAATAGTTGACTACATGAAAATGTTATTGTAATAGTTACTTATTTAAACAAACATAGTTAACTATGTTTAGAACGTAGTTACATATTATAGTTTGCATAATGAAAAAGAATAACATACATAGTTAATAATTATCAGAAACATAGTTACCTATTATAGTTTGCATAATGAAAAAGAATAACATACATAATTAACTATTATCAGAAACATAATTACCTATTATAGTGATTTCCGAACATAGTTAACTATAGAAACATAATTACCTATTATAGTGATTTCCGAACATAGTTAACTATATCGATCTCCAGCGGCGGCTCAGTTTGACTAGGAGAGGGGACAATAGTGGGGGGGGGGGGGGGTTTAACGGAGAAGAAGAAACACCATCTTAATCCATGATCGGAGATTAAGAAGAAGAAGAGGCGATGGAGGAAAGAGAAGAAGAAGAGGCGATGGAGGAAGAAGAAGAGGAAGAGGCGATGGAGGAAGAAGAAGAGGAAAAAGAAGAGACAGTGAATTAATGTTTTTATTTTATTGTTTTTCATTAAGGGTAAAAATGGAAAATCAAGACCTAATATTGTTATTCACTATATTTTAATTGATTGTATGTTAGATAATGAATTAGATATCCATTAGGTAATATAGAGTGCAATTTCCATTTATTATAAAAGGATAACAGTGGAATCTAAGAATTTTAAAAATCATTAAAAATCCTATTTCCAATAACACCCCCTAAATAAGAGATGAAATGAAACCACAACTTAAAATATTTTGTTATTAATTAATCAACTTATAGTGGTTTAGACCATCTTTAATGTATTTCTCTACTTTCTACTTTAAAATAGAGTAAAAAAATAGCATTCCTCTATTTTCTCTCCAATGTATTTCTCTATTTTAGAAGAATGCTATTTCTTCCTCTATTTTAGAAGAATGCTATTTCTTCCTCTATTTTAGAGTAAAATAAAATATTCCTCTATTTATTTCTCCAAATATAGAGCAAAAAATATTATTTTCTATTTTAAAGTTAGAAATAGAGATGGGTTGGAGAGAAAAATAGAAGAATGATATTTTTACTCTATTTTAGAGTAGAAAATAGAGGTGAGTTGGAGATGTCCTTAGTGATTGGAAGATTTATTCAGCTAATTGATAAACCATAGTTCAAATATTTCCATTGCGATTTTAATCATGGTTGACTACTGTGAACGCTTTAAGTGATAAGAAAACCAGAATTTTCACATATTCCGAAAATTAGTTTGGGAAACCTTAGACTTCCCCAATTATTAAAAGAAATGTTTCGTTATTTTAAGAGACGTCCGGTCACTGAATCCTCCATCTAACCCAATCACTTGATTCCGGTTCGAATTTTCACGTGGAGGTTAGAAAAATGTGGTCTTGAACCACACTAGGTTAGGGTGAAAAAAAAATCAATTTTTATAAACCCAAACGCGCCCCATTTTTTTCTCACTCCACAGACGAGAGCAAAAGAGAAACAAAAGTAAAAGACTCGAGCTTCTCCGTGACGATTCAGCCACCGCAGTATCACCTTGCTGCTGTAACGAGCCCAACTACGGCGATACTTCTCCAGTTTTCTCTTTTCGTTCTCTTTAATCCATGGAATTACCAAATCTTGGATCACAGAAGAAGGTCGATGAATCGCCAAAGAAGAGGAGAACATATGTCCAATCTGTGTTTGTTGCTGTCGCTGGAGGATTCGGTGGTGCGACTTCACCTGGCAAGGGCAGTCATTCTTCTCCTCCATCGGAGAAAGTTTCAGAGGCTGCAATAAGTGCAATGAAGAAATCGGGAACTCCGACAGAGAACGTAATTTCCTTTGTTTTCGGCGAAACCTCATGCAAAGGCAGCGACCCAGTCACAATTCTGACATCTCAGAGCTCTAAATCTGTATCTCCGTCGATGGGCAAGGAGAAAGTTGAAGTCTCTGTGTCTTCGATTATCTTGTATCCCCTTCAAGGAGCTTGGTCTGTGCCTCTAAATCTCCAGAAAGCAACCATTGTCGTGACACCAACAATTGAGCGCCCATCTCCTGAACAATGGCCATCTCTATCGGCCTCAATTCCTAAGTCAAGGTCAATTAATGTCAACTCCAAAAAACCAAAGCCTACTGCATTGTTCGTGGGGTCTCAACAGGCTACTCGAACAATAGTTGCAGTGGAAGATGATATCCTTGGGCAGCAAAAATGAACCATGCATCAAGGAATCTTTACAGGGCAATTGAGCCGGAATATCTCAAAGACGGGACTTCGAAGGTAACCATTCCTCATCATGTCTTGTTTGAAGGACTAGAGAACCAGAAAGTGTATGTATTGGGTCAGTTTTATAGATGCTCTCCTCCGTCTGGTGGTCTAATATATGCAGTCTTCAATAAGTTATGGAGAAGGAACTGCAAAATAACTATTAGGAAGCTTGAGGAATCTAATTACTTTTTCCATATTCCTGACGAATCCACTATGACTTGGGTTCTCCAAAGGGGACTATGGCATGTTGATGATTGCCTATTTTTTGTTGCTTCATGGACTCCGGAAGCATCCTTAGCTATCCCAGAGATCAAAACAATCCCAGTGTGGATAACTTTAAAAAAAAGACCTAACATCTTGTATTCTATTCCTGGAATAAGTCATATAGCCTCAGGTCTAGGTGCTTCTATGGCAACTCACAAACCCAGGTTAGACCCATTCTAATGGGTGAAGCTAAGATTTTGGTTGAAGTTGATTTGAGTGTAGGTTTTCCTTCTAGAATCGCTCCTGATGATAAAAATGGATTTATTTACATGGTTGATGTGGAATACGCTTGGTTGCCTTCTAAATGTGGTCAGCTTGGACACAAAGCCAAGCGCTGTTTACAAGCTGTCAGTGAATCCCATATAGTTGCTAACAAAGATACTGAGATTGAGTCGAATGCTAGCATTGTGGTCACGACCACTGCCCCCAACACTGTCCCCAAATATGCTCATTCAAAAACTACCTCAGCTCTTGCTTCATGCATCGAGGTATCTCCTTCTAACATCCTTATCGATGCAAATGCTAAATCAAACTCTATTGATACAACTACTATCACCACTACGGATGATCTCATTTCGCTAGCTACAATATCAGTTCTTGAGAATATGTATGTATCTCCTACAATGATCACCATCAATGAAACTATTGAGTCTCCTATTCTGGAGTCTGCCAGGCTTTTATCAGTCACTGCTACTACAACTACTCAAGCAAACTCTACTATCCAAGGGGAAAGTAGTATAATAGTTGAGTCCGATTTTGGTTCTAACAAGTTTACCTCGTTGATCTCCCTGGAAGAGAAAGAAGATTCATCAGATTCAGAAGCGGATTCGATGGAGCTTATGCCACATTCAGGGAAACAAATCTTTCGAGATAGACCGGTTAAACCATCAGCAAAGGGTAAGGAGATGATTTGGCAGTATGCGGGTCGTGGACGTGGAAACAGAGGTGGACGCGACTAAAGATAATTTCATCCCAAGCACTAAAGTCAATCGAAACAGAAGATCCGATTGTTTCTGGTTCATAATATGTTCTCCTCTCTTCTATCTACTTGTAATCGCTTTTAAAAAACTGTATGACATGCATGTATTGACAAGTATTAACCCGGTTTAACAAGTGTTAATACTGATTAACAAATGTTATAGAATGCTTCTCAGCTGGACACGCAACGGTTTTCTTAATAATAATATATATTTAAGGGTTTAAAAAAAAAATCAATGGAAAAATAAAGTATGTGCCAATAAAAAGAAATGTCGTGAAAGATTCTAATATATTACACGTTTTCATACATTATACATATATATCTTCAACAACGTGATTCTTGGTTTGACTCGTATATATTAGAATCTTTCACGACATTTCTTTTATATATATATATATATATATATATATATATATATATTACGTGACGTTGTTTCTAATTCAAAACGTACGTTCACGAGTGACAACAGAAGATAAAACTTATTAAACACGAAAATATTTAATATATAAGGTTTTTCATTACGTATTCGTCGAGCTTGAACAGAAAGAGGATTACACTTGCGTCTTCAAATCTGTCGATAATTTTTTAAGGTATAATTCACCAGATAACGACATGTGTCATTGTTAATTTAGATTGTGACACGTATCAATATATTAAACAGACTAAAAAAGAAAAATATGATATATTATTTCTAATTTCTAAAAGTATTATGTAATATATGAAAACTTGCTATTCCTGAGATAATGATACATGTCAAAAATTTAATATAATTTTCCATATATTTTTGTTAATATATTTTTATTTCTTTATTAATTATGTTTTGTTATTTTTTAAACTATTTTTTTAATATTAATGATATATAGACATAAATGTGATAGAATGTATTATGCATTTTTTTATATGAAATGTTTGCTCTTATTAAATAACATAGAGTGCATGGAGCAAAAATTTAGTTTTAATATGATGAAAAAAGTAGATGAGTTGTATTGCGAGATAAATGCGTTAAGTTAAAATAAAATTTTAAAAAGAGTTACTAATCAAAATCCAAAATAAGTATGTGAGTAAACTATAAAGATTTAAAATAAATGTGCGATTAAACCAATCATAATCGAAATATTTACATCAATATATCATTTACTATATAGTTCTTACATCTTTATAAAATTTATCTTTATTAAATCGAATCGATTACCAATAACGGATATTTTACTTTGCTTTTTATCGTATATAAATAAATTATTATTAAAAATTCAGGTATGACGCGAATCCTAATTTAGATTAGAACCCGTGTGATACGCGAGTTTAGATATCCTTATTTTAGTTACCAAAATAATCATTGTAAATTCCTGACAAAAAAAAAAAGATTATTGTAAATATATGGATCTATAAGTTAATCATAGAAAGACCACTATTTCGAAAAGGAATTGTTAAAATAGTTTTTTTTTTTGTTTAAATATAATTTTAACACTTTTGCAACAACAAAAAAAAAACCCTTGGATTAATTTTTGTTGTTTTAAATGCATATTTTCAAAATACTCTTATAAAAAGTGCCTATTTTTTGTAAAAAATCTCTTAGCACCAGGATTTGTCTTCGCATTTATTCAATAACAAATATAAAACTCTTTTGTCTCGATCTCAACCCAAACATATTTATTTTTGGTAATAATCAATCTTTAATACGTTGTTAGGTTTTTATTTTGGGCTCGGTAATGATTGTGATTATAGATATTTTAACGATTAGGCCCAATAGGATTATGGGCTTGCAATCGCTTATTAAACTTAACGACGCCGTTTCAAGGTTTCTCTCTGTTACATAAAAAAAAAAATCAGACGACTAGAAATCTCGGAAGATTCTCCGGCGATAACTCCTCCGCCTCCAAACCCCCGTGGAATCCATTTTTGCAATTCTCTGTCAACGAGACAAAGTTTGTGTTTCAAGTTTTAGACTTTAGAGTTTCTCTCTGAACGAACGATCAGATTCGATTTAGGGTTTTTTTGTTGTTGTTTGGTTACTTTAGAGTATTATGGAGAATCAAGAATCGGACGAGCCGATGCAGAAGAAGCCTCATCTTTTAGACTCCGTTTCTCCGACTGCCATGGCCCGTAATTCTTCACCTTCTCATCCCATCGCTAAAAGCGTAAGTTTTTCCGACTCAGAATTTGAGCTTTTATGAAATTGATGTTGGGAATTTGTGAATGAGTGGTCAATGTGTTGTAGTTGCAATCTCAGAATGATGCAAATAAAGGACTGTGTAATAGTGAGTTTCTTGGTGCGTTTGTGTTTGGTTGCATGTTGTTTAGTTGTTTACTTTTGAGCTCTTTTAGGTTGATGCCACCGTTCTACAATTCCAGAATCAGAAACTGGTCCAGCAATTAGACCTGCAGAAGAAACAGCTTTACGATGTTGAAACCAAGATTGAAGAGTTGCAAATCAACCAAACATCTTATGATGACGAACTTATCTTAGTTAACCGGCTTTGGAACCAGGTCAGAAATTACCCGGTGTCGTTTTTTTCAGGCTGTCATGTTCCTTTCGTCTTTGTAGAATGACTAATCGCATCCTTCATTGTTTAACTCAGAGGGTCTGTGGTTTTATTTGTGCGTTTTGACGGTTTAGTTGGTAGATGATCTGGTCTTGCTTGGAGTTCGTGCTGGGGCCAATCAAGAGGCTTTAAAATACTTGGACATTGTAGATAAAAAGCGAGGTATCAATGAGAATTCTCTCTGGTTTTTTAAGTATGATAGCTTCTTAAATTTATGCATAACATTTCAGATATCTGTCTTAATGTAATCTAGGTTCAGTTCCGCCATGTTCTGCTGATGAAACGTTTCTATGTAGACTTCTGCAAGTAGATTCCATAGCTACTAGAAATAGTGATGAGGTAGTGAGAAAGGTTGAAGAAGCTCTTGCTTTGCGTCATTCCGCTACAATGGAGTTGATGGGAGTCTTTGAAAATACCATTGCTACACAGAGGGCGAAAGCTGAAAGCATATCACAAAATTTACATGCTGTGAAATCAGCAGAAGGTTGGTTGGCGTGCCAATTATCAGTTCATTTTATTTTAACGGCTATAGACAATTCACAGACTTTAGTTTTCCAGATGCCACCATCCAGTTGTCTAACATTAACGATTTGATGAAAGAGGAGGCCAAAAACTTGCGTGAGATGATTGATGCTTTACATGTAAGGCACAAAAAACATACCGAGCAGGTTCAGGCATACATAAGCAGCCATTCAACAGATCAATCCGAGCTTAAGCACCTCAAAGGTTACATATTCTATAATTCTAGACAACATGAGAACCCGCTGTTTGTTTGTATAAAGCGTGTCACCTTTGCCTTTTTGCACTCTGGAACTTTAATGTAAGAATTTATGTTGATTACCATGGTGAAATTTCATAATTCTTGTCTGAGTATGGAATATCTCTGATTATTGAAGGTGAATTGGAAGAGATCAAGGCTGAGCTTGAAGAAAATAGAAGAAAATTGATAAATCTGAAAATGCAGAAGGATGCTGCATGTGAAGGTCATGTAACATCACCAGCAATAGCTAATGGAAGCCTTTCTCCTGAGAAGCCTGTAGATAAAACGAAGTTGCGTGAATTGAAGGACTCAATTGATGAAATAAAGGTACTAGCTCGTTCATAGAGTGGTTCATGATTTCATATTTTGTTTTTCTTCCTCACGTGTAAGCTTAGTACGTGTTTTGAATAATTACTCTAGATAGTGGCAGAAGGTCGTCTGTCTGAGCTTCAAGCTGCACAAGAGTATAATCTTTCCTTGTCAAGACAGTGTCAAGATATTGAGGTAGATTTATAGAATTTTGGGGAAAAGATATACCTAAGAGCAATATTTGCAGTTGAAATAATATGTTTGGCTTAATGGATGTAGAATGAACTAAAGGATGACCAGCATATATACTCGTCTAGACTGTATAATTTGATCAACGACCAACTTCATCACTGGAATGCTGAACTGGACCGGTACAAAATTCTGACTGAGGCCGTTCAGGTTAGCTTCTTATTCAATTCGCCGGTGTTTCTCTCCCTTGTTAGTGAGTGAATTTTTCGTCTATTCTTGTCTAACCCCTGCTTTAGGCTGAAAGGTCCTTTGTAATGAGACGGGAGAAGGAGCTAAATCTAAGGGCAGAATCCCTGGAGGCAGCTAACCATAAGACCACCACTGTTGGTTCTAGAATTGAAGAGCTGGAACAGAAGCTGCAGAGTTGTATAGTTGAAAAGAATGGATTAGAGCTTGAAACGGAAGAAGCTATTCAAGACTCTGGTGATGTTCACTCCATTTCAGTACTCATTGCCTATGAGTTTTAAATTCCTGCTCTTAATTTTTTTTGTTTTCCATGTTTCAGAGCGGCAAGATATAAAAAGGGAGTTTATTGCAATGGCATCAACCTTATCTAAAGAGATGGAAATGATGGAAGCGCAGTTGAAACGGTGGAAGGACACTGCGCATGATGCTCTTTACCTGCGTGAACAAGCTCAGTCGCTGAGAGTTTCGTTAAGTAACAAGGTTTGAACGCAACCACAGCTTTAAAGATTATATTCGGTATAATATTTCTCTGTTTTCCTAAATGCCATCAACTTTGTTTTATTTCTCTGTTGCGTGGATTGACTATTTGGTCACTGCATGAATTACTAGTAAGGAAGAGGTTACTTGATTCATAAGGTGTCATAGGCTGTTCTTTTCTACGATTTGAATGCTAATAAGATGAGGAGAAGTGATAAGATTTGTGTTGTCTCTGAGTTTCAGCTCATCTATTTGGACCGTGTTTTGCTTTTCTTGTCAATGCAAAGGCTTTGACTAATTTACAACATTTATATGAACATATCTTAACCAGTATAACATTGAAATACAAATGTGGAATCTCTTTCATTTGTATATATAAATGTTTTGCTTCTACTATATTTTTCCTTTGTATTGGAGTAATTTAGTGGACTGCTCCCTGAAATATTGATTTTCTCATGCTAACAAAGGCAGACGAACAGAAGGGTTTAGAGGATAAATGTGCTGAACAGATGGCGGAAATTAAATCTCTCAAGGCTCTAGTAAGTTTTCTTTATGTCCCTAAAACCATCTACTCTTTTGTTTTTAATGCTTTAGTAGGACTGGGTAATTATAAAGAATTTTTCTTATGGGATCCATGTTACTGTTACTCAACGTGAAAACTCGATCAGGATAATAGCCTGTCTCCAATCGTTTCTGAGGCACTTAATTCATCAGCATGCTTAGTTATTTTTTCTTCAGTCATCTTCTAGGAAATCATGGATACTGAAACTCCAGAAAATTTATCAGCTGTAAGAGTCTCAATGGTCAATTGTAACTTTGCAGATTGAGGAACTGCTTAAAGAAAAGTTAGAGCTGCAAAATCTAGCGAGCATCTGTACTCGTGAGTGTAATGATGAAAGGTATGTGACCATTTGAGTGTATTGTTATGCAGTGAGCTCTTCCCTTTTTTCGCGAAAAGGTTTAGGTTCCAACTATTCTAGTATCAGTGTACACTGTGCATGTTCAATAAATCTGGAAAAATCTAAATAGGAATGATCCAACTTTTGAATGATTTTCGTCTGGTTTCATTGGTTGTATATACCCGGTGACACTAAATTCCAAAAGTTAAGAGAAAATCTGTACTCTTAAGGATTCATGGGGACTTTGGCTTTCGCTGTTGATTTGCTCTAGCTTTTAACTGAATGAGTTGGAGTTAAAAACATGAGATTTGAGCTTTCCAATTTCAGAGGATTGGCAGACATCATGGAATCACAACGGAAAGCTCATGCTCAGGCTGAAGAGCTGAAAAACGTCTTAGATGAACACTTTCTTGAATTGAGAGTGAAAGCGGCTAATGAGACTGAAACTGCTTGCCAAGAAAGGCTTGCTACAGCTAAGGCTGAAATTGCTGAATTGAGGACTCAATTAGATCTTTCCGAGAGGTATGCTCTAATTTGTATATTTTCGGATGTTACCACATCCGAGGTCATGCACTTTATCCTTATCACTGTTTTGGGGGCTATTAATCAGTATTATCTCATTTTCAGGGAGGTTTTGGAACTTAAGCAAGGTATTAAAGTTAAAGAGCAGGAGGCAGAGGCATCCATTGCTGAAATGGAGGTACCCTGCAATCATCCTTCTGCTCTTTCTTTCTTGTTTCGATGTCCTTAAGGAGGGTATTAAATTTATCATCAATACTTTGTCTCTCTAGACTGTCGGTCAAGCCTATGAAGACATGCAAACACAGAACCAACATTTGTTGCAGCAGGTGGCTGAGCGGGATGATTATAATATCAAGGTAGGATCTGTTGTTAATAGAACATTTTGATATTATAATTACGTTTCTTTTTTCCCTTTTTTGCTCTTTTCTCAATTCCAACCTTTGACTTAACTCTATCTACCTTTGAACACATGAGTTTTAGATTATTTATTTGATCTATGACGCAGCTTGTTTCCGAGAGTGTCAAGACAAAGCATGCTTACAACACTCAGTTATCTGAGAAGCAAGTAATGGAAAAGCAGCTCCAGCAAGTTAATGCATCGGTAGAGACTCTAAAAGCAAGGATTGCACACAGTGAGGAACAGGTTAGAAGCTTTCTTTGTGTATTTGTTATAACTCTCTAAAACTGCTCTCATCAGTGTCTTTTTTACTAATGGTCTTACGTTTGCAGATGAAAAGCTGTTTCTCTGAGGCTTATAAATTGATTCAAGAAGATCGTCACCTTGCTCTCAGTCTTGAAACCACCAAGTGGGAATTATCTGACGCCGAAAAGGAATTCAGGTGGCTCAAATCGGCTGTTTCTTCATCCGAGAAGGAATATGAACAGATCAGCAGGAGGACAAACGACATCAAACTGGAATTGGATGATGAAAGGTTGACCTGGAAACAGATTTCTCTTGTATCAACTCAATAACTATATAATGACAGATTCGTTTAATTCTATCTTTAATGAGCAGGATTGAGAAGAAGAAGCTTGAGGAAGAGCTGATGGAGTTGAACAAGGAGCTTGAAGAGTTGGGTTCTGAGAGTGTAGAAGCTGCAATACTGAGACTCCAGGAAGAGGTTAAGAATTGCAAAAACATCCTCAAGTGTGGCGTTTGTTTTGATCGGCCTAAAGAGGTAATAATTATCTCATCGTCAAGGCACACTCTCATCACTGTCATAATCATTCACCAATATTCGATATCATGCATCATCAAGAATCGTTTTTCAGCGCATATCAACAACCGTTTTTCTCTCAAACAATATTTGCAGGTGGTAATTGTGAAATGTTATCATCTCTTCTGCAAGCAATGCATCCAACGAAGCTTAGAGATCCGACACCGGAAATGTCCAGGCTGCGGCACCGCCTTTGGCCAGAGCGATGTCCGGGTTGTCAAAATGTAACACACACACACACATGGTGTTAGTAGTACATAACACACTTGAGGTCCACAATCTCATCTTCCTTCCCACTCTTGAATAAGATTGTAAGATTGTAATGGAAATGGTGGTCCGTTTTCTGAAAGTGTTAGTTAGATATAACCACCGAACCTGTGTTTTTTCCAGCTAAGTCGGTGATGAGAAATTAGGTGGCATCTTTATGGAGAAAGTGTAGGTTTTAGGTATTTGCCAGTTCTTGTTTGTGTTACCATTTATGCCATGGGGACCGACAAAGACATCACAAATAAGACAGAGAGAGAGAGAGAGATAAAGAGATTCCATGTTTGCAATTTGCAGTGAAAGTGATGCTTCTTCATTGTGACATGGCTTGATTCCCAAGTTTAGGTTTGTGAGTGTGAGTGTGTGTGTGTGTGTGTGTGTGTGTGTGTGTGTGTGTGTATATGTTTTATGTATTTTTTCCAAAAATCTAAAGAATGATGTGAAATTGATCAATAAATAGTTAGTGAATTTTTATGAAACAATTTCAATAAAATGAATATAATTGATCAATAATTGAGTAATGTTGTGAGCTATCTAGTATTAAGGTAGGATAATGTGTTATAGAAAGATAGATTACCTAATGAATTGGTAACATTTAAGGCTTTAAATTGCATGTGAAGATGATCTAACCTCTTTATCTACGATAATAATTATTATTGTAGTGTCCTTTTGATTATGAAATGTTGATATGACTTGGTTACGGTTTTTAGGCTTCTCGTGAGGAATCTGAAGAGAACAAGAAAAAAAAAAAAATTACTCATTTTGTTTCGCTACTATTGGTCCCATACGTGTCTGAATTTCGTCGAACCTCGAATCTTACGTACATTTATTTACATTAAACAAAGAACATACAAACAAATGAGACTAAAAAGAGCAAAGAAACAAAACTTGTGTAACAGCCATGGTGCTAAATTTATACTATTACAAAAAAAAAACCCGTGGTACTAGATTATTGAAAAATTCATATTTGGGAATTAGAAAAATACATGGATACATATGTGTGTATATGATATAGTTTTTTTATATTAAAAAGCAGGCAAGTTTTTTTACAAAATATGTATTGATTATTTAATTTAGAGACATAAACATACACACATATATATATATATGAATTTCAAATATTATCATCTGAAATATTACATGTTTTATATTTTGGATTATCAGAGAGATTGTCGCATTTTTTTTTATTAATCGGAGAGATAACAAATGTCTCGTATATTGATGAAGTGATCCGTCAAGAGAAGTTAGGTTCCTCGAATTCTCCTAAAAATATTTATCGAGTTAATAGATGGATTAGTTTTTATCTTTTTATGTTTTCCTCGAATATACCATTTACGTGTGTGTCAACAACCACAAAAGTGAATCTAAATCATACTCAACCAAATTTTCAAGCTATTTATCTTATAGCTAGTCATATATAGGGAAAATAGGTACATATTTTTTTCATCAATAGGAGAGTTATACATTGGCCGAAAATAGAAACTGAGCTAGGATTTAGGATCCATAAAACAATGTAGTTTTAGTTCAGTTGATAAAACAAAAAAAGTATTGTTTCAGTTTTACAAAATTCACATGCAAGTATAACATAACTAAATGTGTGGTGGTTTATTGGTTAGTTTTTTTGCGTTCCATATTCAATTTTTTTTGGAAGAAATTATTTACGTCGTATCATGATATATTATCATTAGCACAGTCCCAATCCATAAAGATGTACGAATTCCGGCTCTGAACTTCGAAATTACATCAATAACACAAAATTTGGAAAAACAAATTATTTCAGTGTTGAGATCTCTCACGTGTACTATAGGACAATTTTCAAAAATATCACAAAAATAAATTTTTGTTCTAAATATACCATCATTTAGTTTTTTTTCCAAAATACCACTAAAATTTTGCTTTTTCAAAAAATACAACAAAATTAAAACTAAACTTTAAACCCTCAAAATTAAACCCTAAACCCTAAAAACTAAATAATTTTCCCTAAAAACTAAATCCTAAACCCAAAATAGTAAACACAAACCTAAAAATTTAATTTATACTCTTAAAACTTATTTTCAGTGTTTGTGGTATTTTTGTAAAAACAAAAAATTTAATGATATTTTTGGAAAAAATCCAGTAATGGTATGTTTGAAACAAAAATATAATGGTATTTTAAAAAAAATTTCTATATTATATCAATGAATGATCCAAATTTTTTTTAAAGTTATAGTATATATATATACAGAATTAATATCCGCAACTTGCAGATATACTAATAAATATACAATTAGGGCCACAGAAGGACAATAATTCGAGTGGCTTAAAAATCACAATCACATGCATGCAAAATTGCAGAGTTCCTAGGGCTCGACCACCATTTAATGGCTCTCATAAATTTTAGGCTTATCATTTGGCCATTTACCTTTAAATATTGTGATTGTATTATGTAGACGTATGATTCAAAAAATGGAATGATCTAGTAATTTAATTTATTGAATAACGACAATTTTCTTATAAAAAACGATGTGACAACCTACAATCTCTATCCAATTGTTGAGGATCTAAATTCACTATTCAATGAATATATAGAAGTTTGACAATTTTGTATACTAGCAATTTTCTTATCAAACTTCATCTAAATTTTAGATTTGGTATTCTAAAAAAGTACCAAGTTAATTATTAATGCGTGTAATATCTAGTTAGGGTTGTATGAATAAGACATTTGATGTAGTTGTTGGTCATATATCCTCAAATAAACGGTTGACATAGTAAGAGATTCTATGCCATTATATTTTTTTTCTGTTCATATATACCTCTATATATAGACATATTGACCTACGTGTACTGTGGATTAGTGGATTAACAAGTTTAGAAATTCACATTTATTTCATAAATAAAAGCTATGACCGGCCGGTAGAAGATATTTAGCAAACAAAAGTCACAATATATGGACAATATTTTTTGGCTGAAAACAATTGGTGCCATATTGCCATTCGACTGTGATTTTTAAGGAAAAATAGACTCTCTTTAACGTTTTTTCTATCATTTTATCCCCAATAGATTACCTGATTCCTTTGAAAAATTGTATTAAGCCATAATTAACATCCCAACAATATATATATATATATATAATATTGACACAACTATAAATATTTAAACGTAATAAATTCCTATCATCCAACTAACACATCGACACTTACATAGTCATATATATATACACACGATCACATTCACACCTTTCTATCTAGCTAAAGAGTGACCAACAATACAATATCAACAGATAGTGACCAACAATACAATATCAACAGATAGATATATAGAGAGATCATAAGAGAACCACAACATCGAACCATGGAGCACTCAATCGTAACCATGGTGATCATAACCTTCATGTTGGTAGGGTTTGGAAGCTCAGATCTGGCTCAAGACAGAGAAGAGTGTACGAACCAGCTCGTAGCACTCGCCACATGTCTTCCATACGTTGGAGGAGACGCAAAGGCTCCAACAAAAGATTGTTGTGGAGGGTTTGGTCAAGTTATAGCAAAGAGTGAGAAGTGTATTTGCATATTGATTAAAGACAAAGATGATCCTGAGCTTGGTCTCAAGTTTAACGCAACCTTAGCTGTTCATCTTCCTACTGCTTGTCATATAGAGGCTCCTAACATCACCGAGTGTATTTGTAAGTCTCTCTCTCTCTCTCTCTCTCTCTCTCTCTCTCTACACACACACACATATATATATATATATATATATATATATATCATTCTTGAAAGTTTATTTGATAGTTTTGCAGTTTTTACGGAACTTGTTTTCGTTAGTATGTATTTTTCTTTTGTTTTTAAAGTTTTTTAATCTATGTAAATTTTAATCTAATTTCGGAGATGACATATTTAGTATGAAGACTTCTTCATTTTAGTTGTTATACCATGTGGAAATTAAATGACGGTAGTTTATAGTAAATATTATGAAGTATTCTTAACTTTTATTAAGTTTTAGATAGTATATGTACAATTTTTATCCTTATGTTTTTTAGTTTTTTAATTTTTTTTAGTCTAATTTTATATGTACAGTTTTATGATAGAGATTATGAAGAAATCTTCATTTTAGTTGTTATATACCATATATGGAAATGACAGTAGTTAATGGTATTTGATTTTTTTTTACTCAATTACAATTTTTATTTAAAAAGTAATGTGATAATTTAAAATTAATTTAGTTAATTTTTTGTTTTTTGCATTTTATTTATGGAAAAGCACTTTTGCATATACCTCCAAACTCGACACTGGCTAAAGAGTTTGAGAGCTTAGGAAAGCTTGAAGGAAACACTAATTACTCCACATCTCCTTCACAAAATGTTAAAGGTAATTAATATTAGTTTGATTTGCTCAATTAATTAGTCCATCTCTTTTGATTAATTTTGTCAATTATAATATATAATCACACCATTAATCTATAATTTCGTTGAAGATGGGACAGGAGGAGGAAAGGCAGAATCAGTGATGAAGAGTAATGGAGATAATAAGAAGAAGAGTTGGTTGGCTGTTGAGCTTTTAATATTTGCTCATCTTCTTTTAATTATCTCTTCTTTCACACCTTCCTTTATTTAATGTTCATTTGCTTTAAATATCTTTTATAATTTTATAAAATTCTCAATTACATCTAAATTTATATATCCATATACACTTGCATATGTGATGTGTAATGTATTCATGTGTATATGGATATCTATGCATGTAAATGAGTAAAAAATTGTAATATTTAATCAATGGGGTTTTAAGATATTTTAATAACGAAGAGTAGTTTAATCGTTGCACGCTTGTGTTTTATGGATAATCGACTTACTATGTTTATTTATTTATTCGTCATGTGTTTTAAATTACACTGTTCTATAATTCAGAACTAACACTTATAGCCACTTAAGATCAATGTCTATGTTTGTCTTTTTTTATCAACAATTTTGTTTATAATAAGAAATTGAAACCAAAATTTTCTTGATAAAATTTGGAGTACGTACCAGCATGGTATAACTTGTTAGTGGCTAAAAAGTTATATATAAATTAATGCCTATTAATTTTTATTTTATTTTATAAAATGATCATTTACCTATAGTAATTTATCAAATCCACCCAAATAGCACTTGCAAAAATAATTTCTTCTAAAAATAATTTAGTATGAATATTCCTTGGTAATAATAACTTTTTATTTTGTAACTTATGGGCCGTTATAATTGGGCCAACAATGATATCCACAATAGGCCCAATATTTAAAGCCTGTGATACGAAATACTACGAGAAATTGTGAATGTCGTCCACGTGGCAAGTCACATATATTAGGAGCGTGTGTCATGTGATACGAAACAGCAATAGAAATGGTGAATGTTCGACACGTGTCAAGTCAAACTCAAAGAATAAACTTTTGATATTCCCAATTTACCCTCGTCGTTTCCGTTAAATTACGCCTCCCTCTTCTGTCAGTCACCAAATCCACCAATGGCTTCGTCTTCGCTTACACTCTTCTCTCTCTTCCTTTCTCTCTCCTTCTCCCTAAATATCAGCCTTCCGATCTCGTCTTCTCAATCCAACGGCTTAGATCTTCTCTCTTTCTCGTACACAACTTTGTCTTCTTCTCTAAATCTCGACCGTCCATCTCTCGCCGCCGATGACATTCACGATCTTCTCCCACACTACGGTTTCCCGAAAGGTCTTCTTCCGAATAATGTCAAATCGTATACTCTCTCCGACGACGGAGATTTCACCGTTGACCTAATTTCTCCCTGCTCCGTCAAATTCCCCGATCAAATGGTTATGTACGATGACAAAATCTCCGGGAAATTAAGTTACGGATCTGTCAAAGACGTCAAAGGAATCTCAGCTGAAGAGGTTTTCATGTGGCTATCAATCACCGCCATGGAATCTGATCCAAGCTCCGGTACGATTGTGTTCTCCGTCGGATTCATGTCCAAGACTTTACCGGCGTCGATGTTCGACAATGTTCCTTCTTGCTCCAGAAAACAGAGTTTTTAAAAATCTGAGCTTTTCTATTTTGTTGTTGTTGTTGTTGTGTTTTCAAGAGCAGATCTTTTCAGAGCATTCATGTTTTGAGTTTGGTCAGATTATGTTATTTGCCAGAGAGAAATTTGAGATGAAAGACTTAAAATTTACAAAATCACAGAAAACAAAATGTCAACAAAAAGCTATAACAATTGCCAAAATGTCTGGTCTTGCTCTGTTTTCGTCTCTCATATGACTGTTAAGACCAGACATGAGTCTCTCGCCTCTGTAGATTCATTAGGTCAATCATGACTGTGAAGACAATTCTCTGAAACAGAGTTGCTTTGCTTCGTCTTCTTCTTCTTCTTCTTCTTCTTGGAAGCTCAAGGTCTCGTTGATTTCTTCTGAACATTTTGGCTCCATTGTTGTTGAGTTTTGTCAGGCTTGAAGCACTTGGCAATGGACAATATGACTTTTTAAAGCTCTTCCTGCGATACTTGACCATATATTACTGAGTAGGCTCTTGGACTGTCCTTTTACGGCAATGTTTTCCCACAGTCGAGGGTTGTTCTTGTCAGGATTCGAGACATCAACCAGACTCATACTCATGTTGTTACGGATTATACAAAGCTTATTGTTCAGCGGAACAAGAGCCGCAGCTTCAAGCGACCGGGAGTTTCCCAAATGAACCTTACTGTCCATGAATTTGTTCCACGAATCCGCGGATTCATCAAATACCCCGAGTTTGCACCCGTCCCTACAATCCAATCCGTAAAGACGACCGTTTAGAGAAGTACATGGGTTACGCCAACCTGCAATCATCCCGTCACTAACCGGGCTCCATGAATTAGTTTCCGGGTCATAAGCTTCACTCATGACTAGTTGGTGAGACCCAAGACCCTTGAGAAACCACTTTTTGTCATAAACCACACCAATAAGAGGTACCATTGCTGTGCTCATATCAGCAATAAAACTCCACCTGTTCTTGTTTGGATCATAAACCTCAGCTGAGCGGAGTGTCCTTTGAATCCCTTCGCACTCCCCACCCGCTACATATAAGCAGTTGTTTATCACACAACAACCAAAGAAATGTCGCTTCCTAAGCATATCCGGTGCCCTGTGCCACTTATTCGTCCTGGCATTGTAGAAAATGACCCTTCTCATTGATCCTCTTAGCGGATCTTTACCTCCAAACAAATAAAGATGACAACCGCTTAAAACAGCACAACCAAACCCAACAGCCTCTGAATACTCTCTTGGAACAGGTGGAAGCGGCTGCCAAAACTGAGAAATCGGATCAAACGTATTCCAAGAGATCTTCCCATCGCGATCTCTTTTAAAAACATAAACCCATTCTTCCGACATCCCAAGTAACTTCCTTTGAGAGTAAAAGAAGTTACCAGAAGCAAGCCTATACCATCTCTTACACACTAGCCTAAGTTTTCTATGTTCTGCACGAGGGACACGGATAAGGCAAGCGACCGCTAAATCGTCCGGAAGACCAGGGAGAAGCGGAGGTTGAATCCGTGTCCTCTCCCTCTTCGAGTTCTTACGCCTATGAGCATTGGGATTGATATCAGGTTGTATACAAAGCTTTGATCCAGGAACAAACTTTCTTGCTTCTACAACTGTCTTAAGACCTGAATCTACTTTACAATAGCAAGAAACAGAATCTACCTGCAAGATTTCCAAATCTCATAAATCAATCATTCAAAAAAAAACAAACAATGATTAAGCAAAATTTGGTATAGCATTTTAGGGCAGCAAAAGTTTGTCAGAAACTAGTTCCGGAAATAAGGATCAAAAACTACCCAATTTGGAGAATTTAAGCTAGGGTTTCTGAAAAAGGAAAGTAATTAAAATCAAAGTCTACACATTTCAGAGCATGTTTAAAACATAAATTTCCCAGAAAAACCCATGAAGCTATCTTCGATTTCTCGCGAAACCCAACCATGGAATAGCGAAAACGAAGAAGGTAAGAAACTTTACCAATGGAGCTTGAAGACGAAAACCCCTGGAGCCATTTGGGGATTGTCGTTGAGAAGATAGATCCATCTTCAAAATCCGAAGCTCATAAGAGAAAAGGAAAAGAAAAAAAGCCCACAGATCGGCCGACCAAAGAAACTTAATCAGAAGAAACCGATCAAAAAACCCAGAAACCTAATAGTGAAATCTCACTCGGCACAAGAAGAAGCAAAACGTGAGCTACCTTTCACTTCGCTCTCTGAACACGGAAAATGGGACTGGTGGGTCTCTCTCTCTCTCTCTCTCTCTTCTCTCTCTAACAAGTCTCGGGAAACAGAAGTAAAGCGTAGATATTAATATTAATTAATCTACAGAGTTTTTTTTTTTTTTGGTAATTAACACAATCTTGAATAAAGAGTTTATTTATTAAATGCATGATTAATTTTCTATTATTATCGATATTGAAATTAATAGAGTCAGTGAAAAGTCAAAAAGGTGTAAGATTTGCTTCTTTTTCTGGTCAACTATATGTAAGATTTAACCATTTAACAAGGTAAAACATTAATCTGAAATTTGTAAATACATTTGCACTACATTAATATGTATTTTAATTTATAAAAAAATTCCAACAACTAGAAATTATAGTATACTAATATATAATCATTTATTTAATGGAGTAACTCAAAGATTGTGAATGAAAATTTATCGGTTGAAAATTAATTGTATGTCAATACGCTAATTTTTTGTTGAAAAATGGTGAACAATATTTTTAGATTTGGTATTTGATATGCATACACTTCGATCATTCTAGCACATAACAACTTTTAAAAATAAACTTTTAGTGGACTATTTGATATTAGTCGTCAAATGTGTATGTGTTAATCCTAGTAAAAAATTAAAAATGGACAAGCAAACTATAACCGTTGTATTTTAAAAGTTAAAAAGGCAGAATCTGTCATTTAATTATAATTGTTTGGACTTTGGACAACAAATTACGCTAATTGATACCTTACGAATGGTATGTTTGGACTCTATAGTATCTACCACTGTTTCTTTTTAATTAAATTTAATTCATATACATTCAATTATACGTCAATTTTTCAACCACTTCACCAAAGAAATTTAAAAGAAGGGGACGATTTTGTCATATGGGATGGGACAGAATATTTAGAATACATATAGCAAATTTCAAATATTATATGTAGAATAAATACAAAACGATATGTCTATCCATATTAATAATTGAGGTGTATAGAGATATTTATCAAAATGTTACATTTTTTCAAGAAGGCAACAAAGAAAAAAGAGCCAAACATAACTTATTAAATTAAAAACGAAGTTTTACATTTTTTTTTGTGTGTTGGAAGTAGAAACTAGAGATTAAATTTTTATTTTATAGATAAAAATTTGTATAAACTAAAGATTAGTATGCATTTTCGAGTTGAAGTATACATTAAAGATCCTTTTGAGTATTTGAGACTATATATTATATGTGCATGCAAATAGACACAAACATATGGACAATATACCATTGATTATGATATATATATATAAAGTCACACAAGACAATAATACAACTAAATTAATATAGATGTTAGTATGGTTAACCTAACAAAAATGACATCTTTATTCACATTTAGCTCATCCTTTTCAACCAAATCTTACGTAGAATAGAAACAATATTCTGTTATTTCTAGATTTAACTATTGAGGTAATTTTGAACGTATAAAAAAATTTGAATTTATGAAAACAGAAAGAAAAATGATGATTGTCAAACACAAGAATGCATGTCAATGGACCAATGATGGCAACTGGCAAGAGTTACGATTTAAGAGATGATTTTTTTCAACACCACTTTATATGTTTATACAAATGCAAAAAAAGCAAATTTGACCATATTTTATAAACATAATGGTAGTTAGTAGTTGCTCATTATGATATAAAAGTGTCTATCTTTTTTTTCTTTTTTTTGGTGTAAAAAAGTGTCTATCTTATATTGAGACAAAAAAAAACCTCACATGATAAATTTTCTCCCCCTAATTTTACTTTTAATCATAGTCATGGCTTGTCCAATTAATTCTTTGACAATGACATCCCACTAAACCCTAAAGAAAACAAATCGATTTGGTATGCCATACACTTTCCTTTGTCTTCGACAATTTGCATTCTTCAACATTTCACAAAAACTCAAAAGTCAATAATAATAAATAAAATTATATAAGAATCAAACTATGTTTTGGTGAATTTATACCAACCTAAATGTAATGAAAAAAACCTATATGTAATGAAAAAAGACTAGGACATAAAGCTTGATACAATCGCGTTACAATTCGAATTCAAATCCGGTAATATACATGTTGACAGAAATAGACTAATGATCATTGGACTACCAATGGATATATCTATACACACATCTCTTTTATATGATGTATGGTATACATGTATATTCTTATATATTTTTTTTGTTGTTGATAATATGTATATTCTTATATTACATATGTTTTATATACAAAGTCATGTACATCTATTTTCAGGCTTTAAAAGTCAAGTAGTACACAAACCATTGGGTCTGTTATAGAGTTAAGACCCATCCTTCAAGGGCTTTAACGCAGCCAAAACAACGGCTACTTTGCACATAAGAAACCCAAAAGTCCCCACCACAATCTCTCTTGGTGTAACTGCAAATGCAGTGAGATCTTCTCCAATGTAACCTCTAACGGCTAAAACCGACAATCCCGTGGCCAATGCGAGGCTCAAAACCGGAATCTTGAGTCTTCCGCTGAGTATTTGATTGGAGTTTTCGGATGCAGAGGATCTCGGCGCTTGCAGTTCATCGACTGATCTCTGTAGAAGCAGCAAGTAAAGAAATCCCATTGTTCCACCGAAGAAGAATGCAATGGCGGAATTCTCGCCTAGCGAGAAGGAAAAGAGTAAACTTCCAAGAAGGATGAGAACTGCATCGTAGAGTAGCAGAGAGAGTTTCAAGTTTGCGTATTCTTCCATGCTTTGCTCGTTGGAAACGACTGTACCGTCAAGATCCAGAGGTGAAGACGAAGTGATTTGATCGGAGTCCGTGAGTTCGGTTATACGGGTAGGTCTGAGTTCCACCATTGATAGGTCACTGCTCTCTCCTAGCATGATTTCATCGACTTCAAAATCATATCGGTAACAGTAAGTTTCTGCATCGGTTTTTCCTTGACCGCGAGGATTAACCACCCACAAGCTCACTCCTCCAACTCTCCATTGACCTAAAATATGAAAAGCTAACTCTATAATCACAAATTAATGTACTTTAAAACGATTTCTATATCAAAGAAACTAACCAGACTCAAGACCGATCCAAAAAGCTCTGATTTTGCCGAGTTTCGGTCCTTGGAATGTGAATTCATCAGCAGAACCTCTCTGAAACTTAAACCTTTCACCATTCTCCACAACCTCTGGATCCAAAGATTCATTGCTTGACAAATTTGCAGGTATTGTCTGTAATACCGAATCCCCCTTTTCGTCTATCAAGCATACAAGAACTCTGGCATTCATATCGCTAATCCCGGAACCGAATAGATTACTTGTCTGCAGCTTAACCTTATAAAGAGATCGAGATTGGCTCACAATGAGAGATTGATTTTCTCTATAAACTTTCACTTCTTCTGCTGGTAAGAGACGCAAAGGTCTTGCATAACTCTGGAAATCTAAAAGCCCAAAAATTTCAACAGTTTCAGTTAATTAAAAAAATGGAAACAGAACCGAAAAGTAACATCTTGAACATTCAAATCATTGATTTCTCTAAATCAGAGGCCAGAAAAATAGTGAATTTTGACATAATCTCCAATGATCATTCAAACCCATCAAACCCAATTGAGTCAGCAGAGAAATTGTAAGTTTTGGATTTGATCAAAAGGAAATTAGAATTGGAGAGAATTTGCTATTACCTTGATAATCAGATGTCTTCGAGCAGATTACACCGAATCGAAAACGACGAATTCGACAGGAAAGTTTTCTTCTTTCACGAAATTGATTTAATGGGTTTTTCGTAAACCTCGCGAAAGTTACGAGATTGAAACAAATTGATTCCGTCGCCATTGTTATTGCAAACTCTCGCCGTAGAAGAGAAACGCGGCACGGCACAGAGAAGAAAATGCAGAGCTTAAAAGGCATCCATGGCCATCGGAGAAAATAAATAAATAATAATATTTTTTTTGGGAGGCATAGAAACTTCTGATAGAGACAGAGTCTCTTCACGTTTACGGTTTACATATTAACTAGACACTTTCAGTTTCCGACTAAAAAAAAACCAAACCGAAATTATCAAATCAAACCAAACCGAAATTGAGTCTTAAACCTTGATACCACCAATGACCAATATAACACATTAACAAGAATATTTTGATACATGAACACTCTTTGAATCGAACAAGGAGGAATCAGATGTTGGCGAAATCGATTGTTTTCTTCCCGTCGTGAGCTTTTCGGAAGAAATGTTTGACGTAATCGGTATAGAGTATCTCTCTGTAAACCGGTTTCTCTCCATTGCCGATTACTTCAAGTAGAGGACCGATAACCGAGTCTGGTTTCGGGTTGACGAAAATAGGAACAGAGATTCTGTTATTATTACTGTTGGCTAAGACACGATGCTCAACGCTCTTGTAACGACCGTTGCTCATGATCTGCATCGCGTCTCCGATGTTGATGACTAGAGATCCAGAGATTGGAGGCACGTGGACCCATTTCCCTGTCGTGAGGGAACGTACGTGGAGACCACCGGTCTGGTCTTGTAAGAGGATTGTGAGTGAGGATACGTCGGAGTGACGTCCGACTCCGACCGTGAGGTCTGGGTTCGGGCAGATTGGGTAATAGTTGAGGTTGACACGTGTCGAACCCATGAAGAGTGACTCTTTTGTCTCGTCTAGCACTTTCACGTTCAGATTCTGGCCTAGAAACCGTAGGAGTTTCTTGACTAGCGGTTTCGACTTGTTCATGTATTCTAGCGTTTCGCGCCTGAGAAAAAAAAGAAGTAAAAACACAAACGAACAAATGGTATCTTCTTGAGCGACCAGGAGGAATACTATGGGCCACCCCAAATATATTTCTAACTCTATTTTCTATTTTCTATTTCTAGTTGTATCGGATTTTTTGGCACACAATTAATAATAAACCCTAGACAAAATGATATTTGTTTCACTACGTTTTCTCTTTAAATCTCTTATAGTTTTTGTTTTTTCATTGTTTATTCTCGGCCGAATTCACAACACTGCATATAAACATAAACACAAATCTAAGCAACCAAAGTCATTTTATTCCACATATTTTTTTTCTTCGGATTCTACCATGCATGATTAAAAATGTGAAATTTTTATAACGTTTTTCATATTCACCTGCAAGCGTCAGGCCAGAGTTGTGATGCTTCAGCTTCAGAGAAAAAGAATAGGCTGAGATAATCTTTCCACTCGAGAGCTTTCTCAGCATGTGGACTGAAACTCGTCCCATATCTTACATTCGTGGACAAAGACTTGTCTTTTGAGAACTTACTCTTCTCTTCTACCGGTAAACCGAAGAATCTGTAAGTCGCTGCTTTCATATTCTCAAGAACTTCCATTGAAACGCCATGATTAATCACCTGAAAGAAACCCCATTCTTCAGCAGCATCACATACGGCCTTGGAAACTTTCTTCTCATCTGGATTCGACATGTCGATTACGGGTATGGATTCGTCTGTTTTGTCGCTTACGTGAATATTGATCAGTCGCTCTTCGAATGGCTGAATGTATTGGTCTGGAAGGATTTTGATTCCCGTTTCAGACAAGCCCTTAACGCCGTTACCTTTGTGGACGACGAAGTCGGTGACTTGGTCTCGGGTTAAGAATTGGGCAGCGAGTGTTTGAGGCATTGTGTGTTGGTAATAAAGATTGGATCATAAGCTTAAACCTAGACTAGTTCCATGATATTTTTCCGTAGAAGTTGTTGCTTTAGGTTGTTTTAGGTTAAAGAGACTTTATAGAGATCATGAATAAGATGAAGAGGAAGAGCATGACAGCAACTCCTTGCTAGGTTCTACGCATCCTTTTATATAAAATCATATTGGTAACATCAAACGGTAAGAATGATTAGATAAAGAAAAAGTGACAAGTGATAACGAAATATTTAGAAGAGGAAAAAAAAAAACAGTAAGAGATAAGCGGTATAAGTGATTCCGCATTTAGTACCGTAATTTTTTATCGACCATTTTAATGATATTACTTTTATCGACCATTTTAATAATATTACTTTTCAAAAATACTACCGTTTGATTGCTGTTCATTTTTAAAAATATCGCTTTATAAATGTTTACAAAAACTCAAATTTATAATAAATTATAAAATATGTTTTATAAAAATTTATAAGGAATATTATAAAATGTTTATATGGTTTTATAAAGTTTATAACATGTTTTATAAATTTTTATAAATTTGAGTTTTATAAATATTTATAAAACAATACTTTTGAAAATAGAAAGTAAACAATTGTACTTTTAAAAAATAATAATAGTTTTTTTTAAAAATTTCTTATCTATACCATAATGGTAAAATGTTCCAAAATTTCATCAAATATATATTAATATTTTCATTATAGTTTAATTATATAATTAAATTTTAAGTTTTAAAAAAATTAAACCAATCATGTGAACACAAATGTTAAATGGATTTCTCACGATTTTTCTCAAAGTTATTTATATGAAAAACTCATTAGAGACTTCACCCCAATATACTTTATTTTTGGCTTCGGTTTTGTTTGTTTGTATTTATTTTCTTCAGAAAATTTTATTTGTTATTTAAAATATTTCCAATAACAGTTGATTTAAAAGTATATTTATAAATCATTAATTCAATAATCTAGAATTAAATTTTTTTTTTTAAATTCATGTTTGAATAACATGATTTATTTTAATACAAATCACACCAAATACTAGATTAAATACATGTTAGGAGACATTTCGTAATTATTTAGCATAAAACCAAGAATCTTATTGGTAATTATCCAATAAAACAAAGAAAGCCACAGAACATGAATTTTTCTAAATACTTGCCGTGTGCAAATTTCACTTAATCCATAAACGACGAAAGTGTCTACTACAACACATATGGTGTCGCAACCAAACAACACAAACGTTCTTGTATGAAAGATTGTTGATGATATTTGATGTTAAAAGTATCACTAAATCATTGAATTTTCTGGTGGATCCGAAGAGATAAGATAAACTATGACACTGCACTCTGAACAGAAACCACTTTTTCCAGGTTATAGAAGACATCATCAATCCAATATTTTTTTAAGACAGAACTTGCTCAAACTCTATATAATAAACTCACATTGAATCATCAGAATCATCAGATTCACTTCTCTCAGGCTCAACTTCTGTTGGATTATTATTATTATTAGTCCCTGTCTCAGGAGCTTCAGGCTTTTCAACAGGTGTAGGTGAAGAAGAGACTTTCTTATCTGCATTTCGAGTATTCTCGTTCGCAACTGCTTCCTCTTGCTCATTTACCTATACACAAAAGGTTCAGGCAAATGGAGTTACTAACGAGATTTTCGACCAAGTATATTCGCATCATGTATTAAAAATCAAATTCAAATAACTGATCAAAGTAAAAGCTTACGTTTTCGACTGTGCCGCCACTCAAGATATTCAACAAGTCTCTCTCAACTCGCTGTACAAGCTCCGGCTGCAACATTTTGACAATCAATATGTTAAGTCAAAAGAAGAAACTCAGAGTTCCAAAAGAGCAAGTTTCCTAACATTTTACATGTATCAAGATTCAATCACAACTTTCAAAACTAGATAACCCGAAAATTCTCATTCTTTTATTTTCTGGTTCAGAATCCCAAATATTAATGAAGCCGTGTGATGATTGACGATAACAAATGCAAATTACATTAAGGTCAGGCTCTCGACGAAATCTTCTCTTTCGAGCATCCTTCATTGGAGGAGTTAAACCATGTCTGTATTCAACCGTATTAGGCGCGGGATCACCTGGCTCCCTAACCATGATCATCTGTGTGCCAAATCAAAGCATTCATTTTGCTTTTTTAGTCGAAATTTACATATAAGCAAAAGATGGGTCAAGTAAGTTGATTTACCTGCCCAATATCAGCAGTTTTGACTAATGCACAATCATCATAAGTTTTAAAAGACTCAACAACAGCAGGAAGGTCAAGCAGAGAAGCCGGAAACTCTTCGTTTCCAATCACAAACGTCCCGCTTCTTCCGTCCTCTGCAAACTCGAAACAAAAAACCCTATTCAATTCACACAAACCCTAACTATCAAATTTTGCTTCATAGACAAATGTTAAAATTGACAAACTTTAATCCTCAAATCAGATTCAAGAAAACATTCGATTCAAACAAACAACAATAGACAATGCAAAACGGATTTCTAGACAAAACTTTAAATCCTTAAATCAGATTCAAGAATGATGCAACAAGAATGTCTTTCAGGCTTCTCTAACAAACACATTCAATAACTTATAAGCAAAACTCATTCCACGAAACGATTCAGAGATCATTTCCGATTAAAGAACATAAATTTAACAAAAAAGGATGAAACTTTAAACGGATTAAACCCAATTTTAAAGTGCCAAAAAGAGACAAACCCTTAAACTTGGTGAGGAACCAAACCTGAAAAACACAAATCTAAAGGGATTTCGTCGGAAGTAGAGGCTTCTTCGCTCAAAAGCCGATCAATTCGCTCTGAAACAGATTGTGGAACCCTAAGTATAAACTGTTCTTCCATTAAAGATAACAACGACTTGGCTTGAAATCGAATTACGCAGATTGTAGCGAAGAACGTATAATTTTCGATTTTAGAGACGAGAAACTATTGAATCTCACGAATGCTTGTAAACTTGTTTATGTTAATGTAAGAAATTATAGAAGTTAGAAGAAAGAGACATGATATTGTTATACCTTCTAGAAGAATCAGTTATCTTTATGTTATTAATTTTCTCCCTACAAGTTTCAATATTTATGTTTTGACCAATATAATTTCAAATGTATAAATAGAACCCCAAAGTTGGAGAAAATCACTTATTTTGCTATTTATTTTCTATTTGATTTTTAACTCCTTTGCATATTATAATGGGGAATTGACATATATAGCCTAAAAAAAACTATAATATACAAACTAACCAATTTTTCTCTCTATTTTTTTCTAAGATTTTGGTTAGATTATAAATTATAGTTTTTTTTATTATTGTTGCAAATCACCCTATTAATAATTTACATCATTACGAATACATAAAATATACCAAAATTTTGAATGAATTGATCACGTACTCAATATTTAATCATAATTCGTATGATCTCGCATCTAAAAACAAATCAATAGTTTTTTTTGTTTGTAAACATTTTTTTTCTACTGATTTGATGTGAATGTATGTCGTATTTTCAATTAATCAATAAAAAATAAGTTTGTCATAAGAACAAAAAAATACGAGGTAAAGTGAGGTCACTCCATAATATTAAGGAACTTGAGGTAGAAAAAAGAAAATTGAAAGGATTTGGGGGACAAAATGTAAAACAAAAGTAATGTAAAGAAACCCTAATATCCCAAACTCGTTTAGATCAAAAAAGGGGCTTTTGAGTTTCCTAACCACTAATCCATCTTCTTCTCCAATTCTTACAGCATCGCTTCTCCTGTTGTTTTTTCTGTCGCCGCCGTTCTTCACCACCGACCATCGTTCGCCGGTAAGTTTTTTCCCTGATAATTTGATCTTCTTCCTATTGTATTTACTCTTACCCTCGTTTTTGTCGGAAAAAAAAATCCGGCCTTTTTGTCTGTACATTTGAATAAAGTCGTTAATTTTATCGATTTTCAAGGATTAACATCGTTCGTGTTAAGCATCGTAGACTAAATTTGTGTTCTTTTGTGGCTATGCACATGAATAGTTCGTAGGTTGAAAACTCTTCATGTCATAAGTATTTGTAGGGATTTGATTTGGTGATTTCAAACTAGATTGAATGTTTCTTTGAAGCTCTCGGATTTTTTGTATGTTTTCTAAACCAGTTTTGTGTGGATTCACTGATAAACAGGTTGAAGCTTGTCTCAATGAGGGGAAGGAGCTACACTCCGTCACCACCAAGGGGTTATGGGAGGAGGGGTCGAAGTCCAAGCCCTAGAGGCCGATATGGAGGTCGTAGTAGGGACCTCCCGACAAGTCTTTTGGTTCGCAATCTACGCCATGATTGCAGGTACATACTTGACCTCTCTATCCCTTTAGCAATTGTCTTTAACGTAGGATGATATTATTGTTTGGACGCCTCTTAAGTCTCAAGACTGCATATTTAGATGTTCTCTTAATTGTATTGTGAAGGATTTCAGAAAGTTGATGTATGTCCTCAGAGTCATCTTGATAACTATGTTTGGTTTGGTTAAGGCTTTGTGATAGAATACTAGAAAGAAGATATTTCTTAAGTGTTTAGATTTTTGGGTTGAAGAAAATCGTAGTTCTTTTTAGTCGACTTTGACTCCTATCTGTCTTCATTTCCTGTCTTTTAGCAAGTTTAGTAAAATGTAAGTCTCTTCTTAGTTCTCTTCCTTTTTCTGCAGGCAAGAAGATCTCAGGAGGGCATTTGAGCAGTTTGGTCCTCTGAAGGACATTTACTTGCCAAGGGACTATTATACCGGGTGAGCATGTTTAGTAGTTAGGACATCTATTTTTTGAACGCTTGAGTTTTACTTATGTTCTTATTAGATTGTATCTCTATTTTTTCATCTTCTATTTGGTTCTTAAACCAGCTTTCCTGAATCTTTGCTTGCTATGTGTATTTTCCTTTCCGTTTCCATTCTTTGATCTCTGCGTGTCTCCTTGTAGATTAGGATTTAGGGCCTTACGAGAATCTTCTTAAATGTGTTGGTTTCATAAATCATATTCAACCTCTATTTATTTTCTCTGACATGAGATCATTATTTGAAGTCATAAACCACTGTTTTTCGGTGTCGATAAAGAGAGTTTGGATTAGTCATTTTTAATTTAGTACGTGCTGAGTCCTCATCCTTTTAGTCCTTTATGGGGAAGCATACCATGTTGATATGCTCCATGTGCGAAACACACTTTGAGTGTGTTAATTGAAGTTGTTGAGGTTTAACAGTGAATCTAAAGAATTGAAGACATCAAAGAAGTAATTAGAGTTCTTTTGAAGATGTTCTATATGATAGTGAAGATTTGAAGTGAAGTTGGGTTTGTATTCAGTTTGAGGATGAATCAAGTCTTGAAGAAGTCATCTTTAGACTTGCGAGATTAGCAGGCAAGTGCTTGCTTTTTTCCATGTTTATCCTGATATCTTCGGTTTCAGGGGGTTATATTGGCAATTGTCCTTCAGCAGACTGGTTGTAAAGTGGTACATCTTCCTCGTCATTTTTTGTGTTTGGTTCCTAGACTGAGATCTTGTTTTGCTCTATTAAATGCAGAGATCCGCGTGGGTTTGGTTTTGTTCAGTTTGTGGATCCCATTGATGCTGCCGAGGCAAAACATCACATGGATGGTTATCTTCTTCTTGGCCGTGAGTTGACTGTGGTGTTTGCAGAAGAGAACAGGAAGAAACCGATTGAAATGAGAGCAAGGGAGCGTGGTGGAGGAAGGTACATGATAGCTTTCTCATTTTGAACTTCTCTGTTTGTCATCAAATATTGACAAGTCCTCAATGTAGAGAGATGCCAAAAACTCAATTTTTAACATTCTTTTTGTGTTCGTAGGAGCAGCAGATTTCGGGATAGAAGACGTAGTCCCCCTCGTTACTACTCTCGGTCACCTAGGTATTCTCGTTCTCCTCCCCCTCGGCGTGGTAGATCTCGGTCCCTGAGCCGTGACTATTATTCTCCTCCCCCTAGAAGACATCACCCAAGGTATCTACATGTTCTGTGTGACCTCAACTACAGATTGTTGCATGGATAAAAAACCATTCTCCACTCAATTTGATTTCTATACTCACCAACTCTCTTCTATCTTCTATCACAGGTCTATCTCTCCCAGGGAAGAACGATATGATAGGGGGATGTCATACTCACGCTCACCCGCCTATAATGGCTCAAGGGATCGCAGTGTAACTCCAGCCAGAGGTAAAAGCCGCAGCATAAGCCGTAGCCCAAGAAGAAGCCTAAGCCGTAGCCCAAGAAGAAGCCTAAGCCGTAGCCCAAGAAGAAGCAGGAGCCCGAGCCCAAGGAGAGGCATAAGTGGTACCCCGACGAGAAGCATAAGCCGTAGCCTGAGCCAGAGGAGAAGCAGGAGCTACACACCTGAACCAGCCACTAGGCAAAGCAGGAGCCGAAGCCCACGTGGGGAGAAGTACGAAGAAGACCGTTCACCAAGCCAGTGATTGATTCTTCAATCTTTTGATAATATGCTCCTGGGAGATTAGTTCTCTCTTCTTGTTATCCTAAGACAAAGTTAAGATTATTTGAAAACATGGGATCTATATGTAGCGTTGAATCTTGCTTTTATGTTTTGATCTATGGAGTGTTTTGGGAACATGATAGTGTTACTGTTATCTCTTTAAGATTATGAAAGGTGCAAACATAAGCCCACGCAAAAAGGAGGAAGCTTTTAGATTTTTGACAAAAGCTCTGTTTTTTTGTGAAGAGATCCATCGATCGGATCAAACGCACAGTTTCAAGAACATCGTCGTCTTGGGTAGCGAAGACTTCAGTTTTGGCTTCGGGGGAAAGCAAAGCATGGACAATGCGATCTGCCATGTGATCAAGATGGGTGGATTTGGTTTCTTTGAACATCAAGAACTCAGCAGAGAGCTCAAAGACTATGGTCCGAATTTAACTGAGTTTTTTTACATAAAATCAGAGTCTTTTTGTTTTGAAACCAGAAAAGGAAAATTTCTCATAAAAAGTGAAGCAAACTTTCTTGTCCATAATCTACCTACTACCATTGACGAACGAGCTCTAAAGCATCAAAAGGAGATAGCTTGTATAGAGAGAGAGAGAGAGAGAGAGAGAGAGAGAGAGAGAGAGATGTGGAAGAGCATAGAAGAATTGAGAAGCGACGATTATGTGAAAGCTGGATTGAGCTTAGAAGACGCCAAGGGATTTGATAAAGCGGTGAGAGATGTGATTTCAAGATCCAAAGGGACTGACCCAAGAGATCAATGGAAGGCTTTGGTTGGTACAAGTGTGCTTAAGCCATGGCATCCTCATTCTCTGCATCAGCTTCTCTATTACTCTGTTTATTCAAATTGGGACTCCTCTATTCATGGCCCTCCTCTCTACTGGTTCCCTTCTCCGTAAGTCTCTCTCTCTCTCTCTCTCTCCCTCTCTCCCCCTCTCTCTTAAAGTTGAGTTTTAGATCTTCTTTGTGTGTGTGTTTTAGATCTCTTTCAAAATCCACAAATTTGGGAAAACTGATGGAAACTCACGGGTCAAGGCTTCTTGGTGCTTCGTACAAAAACCCTTTAGAAAGTTTTGATATTCTCCGGAGATTCTCAGTTGAACACCCTGAAGTAAGCATTGACGTTGAATGTTGAAGGACTCTTTTTTGTGGAAGCTTTGGTTTGGTCTTATCTTATATTTTGTTTTTTCAGGTTTATTGGTCAATCATTCTCGATGAGCTTTCACTTGTGTTTCACACTCCTCCGAGGTGTATCCTTGACAAATCAAAATCTCAAGGGACATGGCTTCCTGATGCTGTTCTTAATATAGCTGAATGTTGTCTGATTTCTTCAAGCCATCCCAAAAAAGAGGATGATAATGTGGCTGTTGTATGGCGAGATGAAGGTTTCGATGATTCTCCAGTCAATCGAATGACATTAAAGGAACTCCGAGAACGAGTAATGTATGTTTGTTATCTCATTATTAAGCTTCCATTGGTGATTGAGCTCACTGTTCCTTTCACTTTGTTTTGATACTTTAAAAAGGTTGGTGGCAAATGCGATAAGTGGAGTTTTTGCGAAGGGTGATACAATTGCTATCGATATGCCAATGACAGTCGATGCAGTGATTATATATCTTGCAATCATATTCGCCGGTTGTATTGTTGTCTCCATCGCAGACAGCTTTGCAGCTAAAGAAATTGCAACAAGGTTGAAAATTTCCAAGGCAAAAGGCATATTCACTCAGGTTTGTGATACAGCCTGACTCACATCTTTTCGCCTTCTATCTGTCCCTCACCATATTCATTTCTTATCGCGTTTTCAGGATTATATACTTAGAGGAGGTCGGAGATTTCCTTTATACAGGTGTCAAAACTGCTGCTGCTTCCATGGCTGATTTTTTGCAACTTGATGAATCAAACCGAAAAGTTTCTTTTTTCTTGTAGCCGGGTGGTTGAAGCTGCTCCATCTAAGGTCATTGTCCTCCCTGCTTCAGGGACTGAGTTGCGCGTTCAGTTAAGAGAACAAGACATACCGTGGGAGGATTTTCTGTCCAATGCAACAAGCCATCTTAGGTTAATTGTTTACATCTCTAACATTTGCAATCACTCAAATAGTGTTAGATGAGACATGGCTCCATATTGGCTTTGCAGTGGAGAGAACTACTATCGTCCGATTTATCAACCTGTAAACTCTGTGATTAACATTCTCTTCTCATCTGGAACTACAGGTACAAAAAATTTGATCTAATTGTATAGATAAGCGTAGATGCATCTATTGATTAGTTCTTAATCTAAACTAGGTGAACCGAAAGCTATACCGTGGACACAACTCTCGCCAATTCGTAGTGCTTGTGATGGATGGGCTCATCTTGATGTCCAAGTGGGTGGCACATATTGTTGGCCTACAAATCTTGGATGGGTAATGGGACCAACTCTTATATTCTCCTGCTTTCTAACCGGTGCAACTCTTGCTCTCTATCATGGGTCTCCCCTTGGCCGCGGTTTTGGAAAGTTTGTTCAGGCAAGACATACATCTCCATGGTTGTCTCCTTTTCAATCTTGGTAACATTTTGATAAATCCGCACTTATTTGTGCTTGATATTACTTCAGGATGCTGGAGTTACGGTTCTTGGTACTGTTCCGAGCTTGGTGAAGGCTTGGAAGAGGACAAACTGTATGGAAGGTCTTAATTGGACGAAGATAAAGTAACGAGCAACAAACCTTGGTTTTTTCTTCTGGTTTATATGTCTTTGAGAAGATTTGACTCAGAAGCTGTTTTGTGCTTTGTTAGATATTTCGCCACTACAGGAGAAGCTTCCAACGTTGATGATGTTCTCTGGCTTTCTTCTAAAGCTTATTACAAACCTGTGATCGAATGCTGTGGAGGCACGGAACTCGCTTCTTCGTACATTATAGGAAGCCCGCTTCAACCGCAGGCTTTTGGAGCGTTTAGCACTCCGTCCATGACAACTAGAATCATCATCTTCGACGAAAACGGAGTCCCATATGTAACAAACTGAAACTTTTAACATTCTTGGGGGGTTTTTCCAAAGGCTACAACAAAGATTGACTGAGACTGATTTTTGCAGCCAGATGATCAACCATGTACTGGAGAAATCGGTTTGTTCCCTCAACACCTCGGGGCCACGGATAGGCTTCTTAACGCAGACCACGATGAGGTTTACTTCAAGGGAATGCCAATGTATAAAGAAACAGTGAGTATTAGTAGCAAGACTTGTATATTCACAGCTAAACAAAACTGCAAACGCGCATCGCTTAAACTGTTCTGTTCTGTTTTGCAGCGACTTAGAAGACACGGTGACATCGTGAAGAGAACCGTTGGAGGATATTTCAATGTTCAAGGCAGAGCTGATGATACCATGAACCTTGGAGGCATTAAGGTACTATACATTGTTGGTTCTTGTTGGAACATTCCTCAAAGTTTTCATATTTTTATATGCTCATTTTATAACGCAGACGAGTTCTATTGAGATCGAACGAGTGTGTGATCAAGCCGATGAATGCATCTCTGAGACGGCTGCAGTCAGCATAACACCACCTAACGGTGGTCCAGAGTTGCTGGCTATATTCGCCGTCTTGAAAGAGGGTTTCAAGAAACAGAGTGAAGAAGAGATAAAGATTAAATTTTCAAGAACCATTCAAAAAGATCTTAATCCTCTCTTCAAGGTAATTTAATATCTTTTGTTGGTTTTTCGCAATTCTAAGTTGCAAAGAGTTTGTTATGCTTAAAAATGGATTTTGCAAAAAAAATTTGCAGGTGAGTTTTGTGAAGATTGTGACTGAGTTTCCAAGAACAGCTTCAAACAAGTTACTGAGAAGAGTCTTGAGAGATCAGATGAAGCAAGAACTAGCATCCGTACGGAGTCGAATATAAAAGCCTTAATCTCTTAAGTTTTAATTACAAACAAACCAATTAATGATTAAATTAGTTAATATGAAGATAAAATGTGTTGAGAAGTAGTTGATCTACTACACGATTGAGTTATGTGTACAATCGTGTAATGAATGATGATATAATGGTATGATTTTTGATGATGATTTTAAAGTACATATTTCAACCAGAGTGATTTAACAAAATTGAACAAGCCTAAAAGAAATAAAATTAATTTGGCATCGGGTAGGGGTGGTCAATCCGGACAAACCGAACTATATCTTAATATGATTTTTTTTTTTTAAATATGGATTAAAAGAATTTGATTTTTCTAAGTCCAAATCCGAAATTGAATTGAATGAGAAAAACCGATTTAAAACCGAAATTTCTTAGAAAATTAAAGGATATATTCGACTAAAATCCGAATCCAAGACAAAACTAAAACCGTATCAAATAGGGATGATCAAAATTTCTAAACCTAGCCAAAATTCTTGAACCCCAATCGAAATTTCTGAATCCAAATTCGAACCGAATCATAAAATAATCTGAATGGAATAGAAATTTCTATACCGAATTATCCGATCCCAAACCGAACTGAACCAAATTAACCAAAATTCATTTTAAAAACTAATATTTTTAATTAAATATATAAAAATATTTTTAAATCTACTAAACGTTTACAATATTAATTAAATTTAGTTAATTTGATCCGAATGAAATATATATTATAGAATCCAAAAAACTCGAAAATCGAAAAATTCGAACGGATTATAATTTAATCTCATATTTTTTTTAAACAGAAAAATCCGAAAATAGAAGAAGAACCGAACGCCTGTTTATCAAATTTGAGTTGGGATAAAAACCTGAAAAATTCAAAGTTAAACCGAATTGAAATTCAGATTAAAAATGGAAAGAAGAATAAAAAAAGGAAAAAAAAAAAAAAAAAAAAAAACCCTAAACGGCGTTTGGATCTGGTTTTATGAAACCACCGAGTTCGTCGTCTTCTTCTTCTTTTTTTTTCTACCTCAGATGATTATTACACGTATGAGAGATCTTCTGAACAAAGAGAGATCAAAGACTACGTCTTTCGATTTCTAATCAAAGTTTCACGCTTCCACGACAAATTCCAATCTCTTCAACTTCTTGGTCTCTCTCACGATTCCGAGCTTCTGAGGGTCTTACGATGGTTTTTGGGTCATCGAGAAAAGATTAAACTTGTTTGATCTCCTCCCAAGCTCTTCAACAAGTTATGTGGACTAATGTTTTCAGAATTGTAAGTCTTTACTATCTATCTTATGAGTGACTTAGAAGTTGTTGATTTTGAGAATTGAGTTGTGTTTCCACAGGGAGGTCTACATAATGTTTCTTGGTTTCAGTTTCTTCCAAGTGAAACTGAGCTTAATCCTGGGTCTGATAGAAGGTTAATACTTTGAGCTTTTTTTTCTTTCAATTTAGTGTTTTAGTTTAATCAATTTAGTGTACTGATTATTCACCCACTCTGGAGATTTTTTAGTTCAAGAGCTGAGCAGAATGATGTTGCAACATATCTTGTGCTTTCCTCTCATCTACGGTTGCAAAAGGAAGGGTTTTTGAGCACATGGACTAATTCTTTTGTTGGACCTTGGGATCCATCTCAAGGTTTATACAACCCTGGTAAAAGCTAAAACATCACTCTAGTTGTCAAGTCTTGTAAAGTTTTTTAGTTGTATCTGGTGATTATTTTTCGTTGCTGGCTCAGATGAAAAGATCAAGCTTTGGCTTTTTCTTCCTGGGCGTCATTCATCAATCAATGATAAAGCTCAGGCTGCAGTGTCAAAACTTAGAGGTATATTTCCCTGATGATGCATTTGATCGTATCGTCTCTATTCTGATTATGATTGTATAATGTATATGCCTGTGGTCTATGGTTTTCTTGGTATACGTGTTCTTACTTTTCGTTTCTCTGGTTGGAAGTTTTTGCGTCAGGAATTTGGGTAGCACCTGGGGACTCTGAAGAGATGTCAGTTGCCTTTTCACAGTCTTTACGTAATTGCATTGAAAGGTTAGTTTCTTATGATCTCCAGACATAATGGATTGAAATATCTCATATTAACTTGTTTGCTATTGACAGAGCATTAACTGGACTTTCCTACATGAGATTTGGAGACGTATTTTCAAAATTCAGCCCTCAAAGCGAAGAATATTTGAGGTATCTGCAACCTCTTACCATCTAAGCAAGACTCATACGTTTATAATCGCTGAGTTCGTTTCATTAATACCTTGGTTTTCTGAGTGTAATTATTAAATCAAAAGAAGTTTATGATTAGGGTGTGGCTCATCTCTTGGCTAATGCTCTTAAAATAATTATGTAGGAGGGGACAGCCTACTGTTGAATTCATCTTTGCTGCTACCGAAGAGGCAGTTTTTGTCCATGTCATTATATCTGCCAAGTGCGTAAAGCTTTTTGTTATATATGTTCTAAATTGTGGTTTAGTGCTTCTTATAGTTTTTGTGAAACTAACACTGGTTTAATTCGCGAAGGAATGTCCGGACACTTTCAAGTGGCGATGCTGAAAGACTGTTAAGGAGTTCTTTGAAAAACTCCAGTTATAGGCTTCCAGGTTAGTCATTTTTCTATCATCACTTGGAATTCTAAATTCTACTACTTGTCTACGATAAATCAAAAGCAGTTGATGGAACTAGTTCCAGATGTTTGTTGACCTCTTCCTGCATACTAGTGAATAAATTGAGAGCATGAGACTTTTTGAACTAACAATGTTCATTCAACTCCAGAAAGAAGGTTTTCTATTCTAGTGCTACCTAACTTTCTCGAGCTGAGATATAACATCTGATTTTTTTGCATGTCACAAGAGCTTGTCTGTATTGTTTTTCTTTCTGTGGTTGGGCACGAGTGGAGACAATAGATTATGCTACATGTAATTTTTAAAAGCCAAACTTTTTGAATTGAGACCTGAAATGGTTGTTGTGCCTTTTACACATGCTTCAAGAAAGATAGAAGCTTTTTCTTTGATAGGAATACTTCTCACAGGCTTATGTTATTCCTGCCAGTGATTGTTTCTCCTCATGGAATGCGGGGCAGCCTCACTGGATTTTGTCCCAATGACCTTGTCAAGCAAGTGTACTTCAGGTGCAATTCATTCCTTTGCTTTCCAATGTCCAAGTCGACATTTTTGTGACATGAATAGCTGTTAATTTGATGAAACCAGTTTTCTAAACTAATAGTAGATTCTTTCTCACACAGTTCTGGAAACTTAAGGACTTCGAGTGGATTTATAGGTCTCCCTTCTCATGTTGGTCGTGGGTCCCGTCTGATAAATGGCAATCATTGTTACGTGGAAGTTACACTTGGTTGCTGCCAAAATATAAATGACAACACAAGTCAAACTAATTCGACCTTTGCAGTTAATTTACCCCATAATCAGTGTCCTGAGCCTTCAGTTGGTAGTAAAGATCAACGGAAAGGACAACCAGATCTTTTATCAGTGTGTGAAAAAAAGTTCATATATCCAGCTGAGGCAGTTCTTGTGCCAATCTTACAGTCAGCATTTGCTAAATTTTCTTTGAAAAGGTAAGCCTTCAAGGTGAGGAGGTTATTTAGAATTTGTTTGCGTTCTTAACGGTAAGATCCAAATTGGCTATTGATGTTGGCTGATTATGGACAGCTTATTTCGTTTCTGTTGAATTTGTCTACAATTTTGTTAGGGTGTGCATGTATGAATTCAGAAAATAAACTTGTTAGGATCGTAGTGAGAGGGTTTTTAGGAATTGTGTCAGACCCATGTTACAGAGCATCAACTTGAAAAAGATGTAATACTTGTGATCTTTCCTCAGCTTGGAGCTGATGCAAGGTGAAATCATACTTGCAGATTTTGGCTTCAAAACTGGATAGGACCATCACTGGCAGGCTCATCGTTATTTATGCACTGGTGAGTCTTTTTCTTCTATCTCGTCTACATTTTGAACATCGAAGGGAAATCAGAAAACAGACTGAATATGCAATCCCTAACTTTTCTGAGTAACCGAATGTTGTGTAATCCTCATGATTCATAGGAGTGAGATCTGTGGCATTTCTGAGTTTTGTTTGAATATTATGTTTAGCGATTTTCTTTTTAATTATAACAATCAGTTCATGATATCTGAACATTTATACTTTATTTTATGCAGGGCTGGTGATTTTGACTTCCTTGGAGCGTCGGGAAATAAGAGTGATGGGTATTATGAAAAAAATGGTTATAATAGCAGCGGTAGTAGCCGTAATAGCAGCATTAGTTCAACAAGTAGCGCTTCTAGCGGGAGTGGTTGGAGGATGACTTCAAGAACTGGTGACCTTGATGCGGATGCAGATTCTTTGACGTGTAGGCAATCTGGTCTAACTTGTAATGATGATCGCCCAAAAATGGTATGGTTTTTATCTTTGGCAAGGGTGGAGATTGCATGGTACTGATGAGAAAATTGAAGTGGTGGTTGTAGCACTAACTTGCTTGTTACAATAAATCAACATCATATATTCCTTATTTTATATAATTCCATGACCATAACCAAAAAGTAACATAACATTCTTTGCAGGGTTCCAAGCGGCCGCGAACAGGGATGGCAGAGTCATTCGGTCAAGTAGGTACTGTCACTAATGCACCTATTCAAGAAGCATATAAGTTAGGATTTGGTTCCACTAAAACTAATAAGCTGATGTTCCAGGCAGTGAAAATGATCAAATTGGTTGGGATTGGGATAATGATGACGACGATGATGATAGAGGAGTTGGCATGGATATCCAGGCACTTCTTTCAGAGTTTGGAGACTTTGGTGACTTCTTTGAGAACGATGCTTTGCCGTTTGGGGAGGTAATTCCCGTCTTCAGATGTTTAGATTGTATCTCAGAGATGTTTGGGAGGAAGGGTTGACTGCCTCCCTTTTCCCCTTCCAGTCATGCCTCTTATCGTGTTTTGCTCCTATTGCTTTGGTGTTCAATCCTTATCTAATAAAGCACCTTACCTGTTATGTTTGTGTAGCCACCGGGAACAGCAGAGTCGCATACGCTCATGTTTCCTCCAGATTCTACTGATGTAGGTTCTAGTCCAGTGGATATGATGGATGTATCAGACCAGATTGTTTTGCCTGTTGGGTTTTCCTCTTTCGAGAGCTTTAATCCTGTCCCTCCTATCATAGATGAGTGCCTTATCAAAAGTCAAGAAGTCCTCAACAGTAGTGTCACCTCAGTTCCTTTAAATCAAATGTCAAGCTCTTCTGCTGGTGAGTTTGATCATCTGATGAAAGCAGAAGCTATGATGACCTTTGCTCCCGAGTATGGAGCTGTAGAAGCACCTATGAGCGAGATTTCCTTGACGTTTTTCAAAAGCCCATATCTTCCCAAATCTCATAGAGTGGAGAGTTCAAATTCAAGAACGAGTAACTATGTTTATGGAGCCACACCACCTGCCACTGATTCTGATGGAGCAGCCGATAAGAGTTTGCTTGGATCAAAAGCTTGCATTGGTAACAATGATGGCGGAACTTTGTTTCATTCGAGGAAGGATTACACTCCAGTAGAGGGCAGAAAGGACCAATATGATAAGCTACCTACTGTAATCAGGGACAACAATAGTACAAAGGAGGGTGTCTCTCAATCAAAATACTCAAACTATAGTGCTGCTAGTGCTGTTAAGACCATACAGGGGAAAAAGACTGATGGTATATCTGCTGTTGTTAGTACTTTATTATCTTCAAAGACCTTGCTGGCAACAGACGTGGGAAGCGTTATGTTCCAAGCTTTCATGTGTAGGATGCGGCACATAGTCATTTCTTCGAAGCACAGTTCACCTGTTAGTCTGACTAGGCTCAGTGGAAACTTTTTCCTGAACCAGCTGCCAAATGAGCCTAGTACTCTGACAGACAACATATCTGCAAGGAACGAGATATATAAGAAAGATATACCTACCAGAATAGCTGGAGATTTTGATGGAGGAATGTTAGATGGCCACATGAGTGCACCAGTTGGCGTGTGGCGTACTGTTTCCGTCCCAAAAACAGCAAAACCTGCTAGTTCGCCAAGTATTGAAGCAGGCTCATCCTTGCCCCATAGTTCATTTAGCGAAGACAACCTGCTTTCTTATGGTCAAAGGCAGCCATTGCAGGAGCTCCTAGATGGAATAGCGCTACTTGTACAGCAAGCTACTTCGTTCGTTGATTTAGCTCTGGATTCAGATTGTGGAGATGGACCTTATGGCTGGCTTGCACTGGAAGAGTTATGGAGACGGGAACTGTCGTGTGGACCCTCTGCTGGCCATGCAGGCTGTGGGGGAACTTTGGCTTCCTGCCATTCACTAGACATTGCTGGTGTCAAGCTAGTTGATCCACTCTCTGCTGAGGTAAGCTTTCAAAATGGTGCAAGATGCACGGAAATGAGGGTACTCAATGTCTTTCACGTTCTTAGTTCTTAATTATTAGTTATGGGCTAGAAATATTAAGTGATCACAGATTTATCGTATAATGCTCTGAGCTTGTTCGTATTTCTCCTGCTGCTACCTCTTGTCTTCTTTGTGCGACTGCTGGGTATTTATATGGTATTAAACCTGATTCTGGAGATTTCTTTCTTTTCCAGGTTTTTCCTTCGTCTGTCATTACTCTTCTGCAATCTGACATCAAAACAGCTCTGAAATCTGCATTTGGTCAGTCAGATGGCCCATTATCTGTCACAGATTGGTGCAAGGGCAGAAATCAATCAATGGATGGAGGATCTATATCTGAGGGATCTACTGCTGAGTCAGCTATGAGTGAAGGTAGAATACTAATTCTGATTATTTCTCTGTCCCACGCTGGCTTATCGTCTTGTTGAACTCTACTGTTTCTACTGTGGTTGTTCATTGATATGTGGTAGAGTGAATATGTGTCAATATCTCTGATGATTCTATATTAATAAATATCTTGGCAAACAAGCAGTGTCAAATGCAATAGACGGTGGGAAAGGAGAGGAGATGGCTCAGAGCCAAGACATATACAGTTCAGAATTACTCCGACCTACACTTTTTGTTCTTCCATCACCTTCTATACTTGTGGGGTATGTATGCAAATGTGTTAAATTTTTTTAAATAGAATTTGGTCTTGATCAATATGCCCTTGTTGTCGAATTATATCCTGAAGAATACATGATTTCCTTTTGTTAGGATTTCTTAAGAATTTTATTACATACTATATTGCTGGTGATTTAGAGCTCTCGTTACGTATGCATCTTTCCCTGTGACAGGTACCAAGATGACTGGCTTAAGATATCAACAAATTCCTTGCCACAGTGGGAAAAGGCCCCTTTTGAGCCATATGCTCTGCCGAAAAGTGTGAGTTTTTAAGGAACTCGTCTGAGACATATGCTTTTGTTTTCTTGCAAATTTGGCCAATTGATAATCTTCTCCACTGAGATACCTATGGTTGTTCTTTGTTACCTTTCGCAGATTAACTATACTGTTGTATGCCCGGATATAGATCCTTTAACCTCTGCTGCTGCTGATTTCTTCCAGCAACTTGGAACTGGTGAGTCTACGAATTTATCGATTGTGAAAGAGGTTATACTCAAACATGATAGGAACTGATTTCTGTTAAAATAACGAAGTCTAGAGGAAGTAAATTTCTGATATTTCTCATCATTTTCTTCTGACATACCTTTTGTTGCATAGTTTATGAGACGTGCAGGCTGGGAACCCATTTGCCACAGAGCTTGGGAAGTCAAATGGAAACAGATGCGGGAAGATTATCCTCATCTGGATTTGTTCTGCTTGATTGCCCTCAGTCGATGAAGATTGAAAGCAATAACACATCGCTTCTGGGATCTCTCAGCGATTATTTTCTGTCTTTATCAAATGGGTGGAATGTGAGTAGCTATCTGAAGTCTTTATCAAAAGCGCTGAAAGGTCTAAAGCTTGGGTCTTGCCTTTACACAAACCAGAAAGAAGGATCTGGTAGTCCTTGCATGGTAAGTAAGAGTAAGAAAATACATACATGTGTTAACTGAGATAAGTATGTCTTTGCCCACTTCTACCAAGTGTAGCTGTTGATACTTGTTGGCTTCTACTTTTCTTTCAGGTAGTGTACATAGTGTGTCCGTTTCCTGACCCTTCAGCAGTTTTAAGGACGATCGTCGAATCGTCTATAGCACTTGGATCAGGAATACAGCCAGATAGAGACAGGAGATCGATACTTAACAGTCAGGTTGCAAGGGCGTTTGGTAGTTCTGCTGCTGTAGACGAAGCATCAATATCTCACATTCCAGTGCTTTCAGGGTTTAGTGTCCCTAAACTAGTTCTACAAGTGGTGTCTGTTGATTCTATTTTCCGGATAACAAGTCCAAGCTTTAATGAGCTTGTCATTCTCAAGGATACTGCTTTTTCTGTATACAATAAAGCTCGGAGAATTTCACGAGGAATGCCTAATGATGCATTTCTCTCATCATCTTTATCAAGCAGATCCTCTTCAGCCTTGACACCGATGAGCTCTATTTCAGGAATCTGGAAAGACTGCGTTGGTTCTCGAATGACAGGTTCTACACATCCAAGAGATGGTGAAATTGATGGTAGCATGAGAACGGGTGGTTGGGATAGTTCCTGGCAAATAGCAAGATCTGGAGGATTAAGCTGCGACCCAAACAGAAATGGAGATTTTTACCTTAATGATGAAATTTTCTATTTATTTGAACCACTTTTCATTCTTTCCGAGCCTGGTTCTGTGGAGCGTGGAGTTTCACCTACTTTCGGCGGCTTGGGATCCGAATCTTCAAAGCCAATACCTGAGGATGGTGGTAGAGGTTCTGGACCTGGCGTGAATTCAATGGAAGGTATAACATCGGGTTCAAGTTCCCAGGGGGATGCATCCCAGCTTGAAGGAAGGGCTATTCCAAGTTTACATTGCTGCTACGGTTGGACAGAGGACTGGAGATGGCTTGTAAGCATCTGGACGGATGCCAGGGGTGAATTGCTTGACACACATATATTTCCCTTTGGTGGAATTAGCAGTAGACAGGATACGAAAGGGCTGCAGTGTCTTTTTGTTCAAGTTCTGCAGCAGGGATGTCAAATACTACAGGCGTGTTCCTCCCCTGACAATGGATCTTTCAAACCCAGGGATTTTGTCATTACACGCATTGGGAATTTCTTCGAGCTTGAATACCTAGGTAAATTTATACCTCTCTTTTACCCTTATATCCTGTTCTTAATCTGATATTTAATCCCGTTCTTATTCCAAATGCGCTGGGATAGAATTATCTAGTATTGCATGTTACATAACCCTGGTATTATTGTCTGCTTGCGACTGATATAACAGAGTGGCAAAAGGCAATTTACTCAGCTGGAGGTCCTGAAATTAAGAAGTGGCCTATTCAACTTCGACGTTCTGCCCCTTCTGGCATAGCCACAAATAGCAATGGATCTTCCTTGCAACAGCAGGATCTGAGTTTGATTCAAGAGAGGACATCGTCAACAAGCACACTCTACAGCTCTCATACAAAACCATCCACCTTTGTGAAAGGCAGTATGGGGCAATCTGCTGGAAGAAAGCAGATAATGGGGGGGCAAACCATTGCTGGTTCTCCAAGGGGATTGTTTCAGTGGGTTCACAGCATCAGTTTTGCCTCTATCTCACTTGATCATTCTCTGCATTTTGTTCTTCCGGCTGAGTTGGTATCTCCTGGTTAGTTGTTTTCTATTGTTCTCCTATAGATGTCCAGTGTGATCAATTTTAAATTTCCATAAGAAAGGGAGAAAGATATTTGACTTTCATGGTTATTTGCGCAATTATGCAGGAGGTGGCCCGAGCAGTACTGGTATGAGTTCAGCAAATTACATTGAAGGTTTCACTCCTGTCAAGTCTCTTGGGTCAACGGCTTTCTCTTACATGATGATACCATCACCCAACATGCGCTTTCTTCACCCAAGTCCTCTTCAGCTTCCTACATGTTTAACTGCCGAATCACCTCCGCTTGCTCACCTCCTTCACAGCAAAGGCTGTGCAATCCCCTTGTCTATAGGATTTGTTGTTTCAAAAGCTGTGCCTTCCATGAGAAAAGACTCAAGAATAAACATGAAGGAAGAATGGCCATCAGTTCTCTCTGTAAGTCTCATAGACTATTATGGTGGTTATGACAACGCCCATGACAAAATTCTTCAAGGAATCATGAAGCAAGGCGGAGGGACCAAAGAAACTAGAGATTTTGAGGTTGAAAGTCATCTTATCCTTGAGTCAATTGCGGCAGAACTCCATGCTCTATCATATATGACTGTTAGTCCAGCATATCTGGACAGGCGGACGGCGTTGCCGTTTCACTGTGATATGGTTCTGAGATTGAGACGTCTGCTTCATTTTGCGGACAAAGAACTCTCCAGGCTACCAGATAAGTCAGGAGTTTGAAACAATGCAGGAGCGTACAGATCACTTAAGTTCGCTATCAGAAGATGAGACCTCCCGAGTAGTCTGTCATATTTAAGGCACTTAGGTTTCTCGGGCTAGTTCACCAGTGCTGTACGTTATAAAGTAGGAAGAAATGGTGTAGATGTAGTCTAGGTTTTGATTTGGTGGTTATGAAATATGTAAAAAATTAGCATTTACGGCTTGCTCTGCTTGGTTCTGATTCACTTTAGGTGCATAGGTTAGTTTTTTATTACCTCCTTGTATTTGCAATTCAACTTTATTTATCATTCCTCTGTACATTTGGCACGATATCTATATGGGTTTTCTTGTAGAACTCTGGTGTCTTTTTTGGCTGAACATTGCTTGCCTGCATACTGCTCCAGTTATAACATGGTTATCTTTTGGATCAATCACATAATGGATCCTGACTGTTGTATAAGTTTTGTGCAGCTGAAGATTCTGACAATAGACTCGATTCTTAAGAGTCTCTCTTCGTCTTCCTAGGCACCATCTTGATGATATCTGTTGTCAGCCTACAGATTGCAACTTCCTCAGGTGTTGATAAATGATAAGAGACCTCTCTGCATTACTGGAGTTGCTCTTGTTTCTTATTTGGTAAGCTATTTATCTTTAGATTCTGCTTCATGAATTTAAATCAGTGTCTGTCTTTAAACCATTGAACTTGTGATTATCAGGACACAAAGAAGAGATGATGAGCAAGTAATTGGATTGATAAAAGCGGCGGCTGCTTACAAAGGCGTTTGTTTCTCTTTCCAGGCAAATCATGAGAACTTAAATGCTTAGGTATGGTCCCATTCTTGCTGCCGGCCACTTCCTTCTAGGCATCACAATTCACATGGCTTTAACCGATTCTTGTCTGATACGTACCACACACCCAATCTTACCCTTTCGTTTATTCTATTACACAGAGTAAGGTGATTAGATGAGAAAAAGAAATGGAAGCTTAGTGAGTGGGTGGTTTGGTATGAAAAGTTGCCTATGAATGTCTTAGTATTGGAGCTTTCCTATAATCAAATGCTTTTGTTGTTTAGGATAAACCTGATAGGTCTTGGCACTTATATTTTTGATTCAGATTAACACTAAGATCAAAAGCATTTAGCATTGATCAGTTTGTACCATTAGCTTGATTATCTATGATTGTTCTTTATGATAGCAAAATGGAATGCTTAATCTGGTTTCTATCTCTTGAGTTTACACATTGATTAATGCACTTAAGGTTGTCTGGTTCTCATTCATGACATTTCATTTATTGTGGGGTCATCTTCTTTACCTTTCTTTTATGAGGTAGAGTCACATGGGAACTCATGTTGCCTTAAGGCACCATAACACCATCATGATTATCATGATGATGATGCTGATGTCGACATCATAGTGCCCCCACAACCTTCCAAGTACAGCTCATCACATTATTAATTCCACCAACCCTCTCTCTCTTATTGATCTTTGTGTGAACCAAAATCAAAGGAATCTGATATTGTGTGACATTTTCCATTTGACAGGTCGTGTGATGGTTTTCAACTTTTCATGGATCTTGTGGATTAATCAAGACATCATTGGCCATAGATAAACGAATCCATAAACAGTCTGATGAATGAGGATACATACATACATACAAGCACACACATAGGGGAACATTAAAAATGCAACATTCTAAACAATGGAACCAAATCACACAAACTCTTCAACAAATACAATAAAATTAATGGAGAAGAAAAAGAATGATAAATGTGTGTTTTTGGCTCAAAAGAGTAAACCAGAAGCCAAAGCAACAACGGATGCAAACAATGCTGGTACAAACATAGCAGCATCAGAAGTTGGGCTTGGAGCTGGAGCTTCCACGGTGGCGGCTGCCGCTTGTCCCACGGCTGAGAAAGCCACCGCGACAACCATAAGAACCACCATCATCTTCATCTTCATTGCCTCCATTACTCTCTTTGATGTATGAAGAAAATTAGTTTTAAAGGAAAGAAAGATTTGTTTTTTCTTTTTTCTTTTTTTTGGTTTGTGTGTGTTGTGATGATAATAGTTGTGGGCATGTGATTGTCTATTTATACAACAATTGAAGGAGATTTTACAGCTGGCAAATTGGCTGTCTCTTGGCCCAAACCACATTCTTCTCTTTTCTCAACTACTGTCCTTTTTTTTCTTTCCAACCTCACAATAATATTTAAAATTATTTGTTTTACTAATTATTGTTTTGGTTATATGTGTTCACATGAATAATTCAAAAGGAAAGAAATTGCATCAAATTTGATTCATGCTTCTTAAATTTCAATTACTTATGCTTTTAAAAGAGTTAGAAAATCCAGGGTTCTAAAGTTATATTATTTTTATATTTAGAGATTGAACTAATATCTAAATTCTAGATAAAATTTAGAAACCAAAAATACTTACAATTTTTTTTTGCAATTTTGTTGGGTATCCGAATTAGATCTTTAATTGAAACTCAATCTTTAAAACAGAAAAAAACCCAGATATTCTTACTATTAAAGATGTTTATAGTTGTCAAAAAGAAATTACATCGATTTTTATAGATAATAAAACTTGATTTACATTATGAATCTTCTACATAATTTATCAAACTACTGAACTATAAGCTTTTGATCAAGTATTTGCAAATTCTTTTGATATGTGTTGGATTAACTACTTTATTTTTCATCAAAATTATTTTCTAGATTACTCCTTTTCTTTTTATCTAAGAATAGTAACAATCACTTTATTTATTTAATTAATGTTTCTCATAGTCGTTGTATTAAAGGGTCAATTAAGCCGTTTTAGTGTTTCCTTGAAATTAGTGAAGTTTGTAGCAACGTTCACACCAAACTATGAAAATGACCAACTACCCCATTACAAAATGAGAATTAATATTTTTTTACACCTGTTTAACTTTATTTTACTTCCTTTAATCATTGCAATATTTCAATTGCACATATTCCTTTTTGTACAAAAATCAAACGGACCAAAGAAGAAGATAACAAATAAAACTAGCTGGAAAAGCTTAAAAATACCAAACATACAATTAATTATTCATAAACGAGTTGTTCTCTCTCTTTTATTGTGATTTTTCTACACTAATTCAATTTCATGAACCACGTCAAATGAGGCTGAACTGTTTTTGTGGACCCGAAAACCATTACAAACGAAGTCTTTGTTGTTGTTTTTTGTTTCAAATTTCGAAATTAAATGAGTTGTTCTCTCTCTTTTATTGTGATTTTTCTACACTAATTCAATTTCATGAACCACATCTAATTCTTCTTCTGATTTCGTTTTACATAATTAGAAAGTCTTGAATCAGCAAATAATTTAAACAAACGAGAAAGTAAGATTCAAATTTTATTGTGTTCGTTAACAACAAAAATTCCTATTGTGTTGATTGAAAAACAAAAGTTTAAACTTTCCCGACCAAAGCATAATGAGTTCCAAATTGCGAAAGTTTAATTTCAAAATTTAACAGACCGTTGGTGGGATTTGAATTTAGTTACTTTATTTTCTTTCAATAATCTCTCATGAGAACTTTATTTTACTAACATAAATTTCTAAGTTTTTCAAAAAAAATTCGAAACTCACAAGTGTTAACGAAAAAATTCCAAAAATTTAACACGTTTTGACGTTATTATCAAAAAATGAAATCAAATATGTCCGAAGTGGAAACTAAATTGTTTTGACCATCAGTCGTGGTAAATAATACATTAAAAAAACCTATTAACATCAAAAAAATTCGAAATTCATAGGTATTAGCCTACAAATTCTAAATTTAGTATGTTTTGATATTATTACTTAAAAATGAATGAAAAGTGTCAGAAGTACAAACTAAATTATTTAAACCATTTTTTATGGTAAAATGGTCTCTAAGGAAGCATACGAACATAAATTCTAAAGTTTTACAAAAATTTCTAAAATTCATAGTGTTAACCCACAAATTTCAAAAATTTAGTATTTTGATGTTATTACCAAAAATTGGATGAAAAGTCTCTGAAATAAAAACTAAATTGTTTCAACCATTTGTCGTGGTAAAAAGATTTCTAAGGAAGCCTACTAACATAAATTTCCAAGTTTTTAAAACATTTTCGAAACTCATAAGTGTTGACCCAAAAAATTCAAAAATTTGGTATGTTTTCACGTTATTACCAGAAAATAAAATGAAATTTCCGAAGTGAAAAATAAATTGTTTCAACCATTTGTCGTGGTAAAAGAGTTTCTAAGGAAATCTACTAACATAAATTGTCAAAAAATTCAAAATTTTCCGAAACTCATAGATGTTAACCCACAATTTTTTTAAAAATTAGTATGTTTTCAAGTTATTACCAAAAAATGAAATGAAATGTCTCTGAAATGAAAACTAAAATGTTTCTACCATTTTTCATGGTGAAAAAGGCTTCTAAAGAATCCTACTAACATAAATTTCCAAGTTTTCAAAAATTTCCGAACTTTATAGGTGTTAACCCACAAATTCCAAAATATAACATTGTTTGAAACTTTATTTATAAAACATAAACTTAAACTCATTGTGCTTGTTAGCAATTAGCAAGCAATCGGGCAGCCTAATTTATATTTACACATTTCTATATACTTGATACGAAATTTTATAGCCATAATTTAATTATTTAAGAAAAAAATCAATTTTCAAAAAAAACAAATAACAACAGAGTAAAAAATTTATTCAAGCAAACACATTTTTTTTCCAACTTTCATAAACTCTGTATATACATTAGAAAAATAATATTAAATATGTATGTGATGAAGAGAGAGAAAAAATTAGATATAATAATAATATAACTATAAAAATATCAACCAAATTGATCCTAATAACAATATAATGGATTTTCTAATATATTAATTTATTGAGGTATTAATCGGACAGTCTAATTAATACTTCGATAAATCAATAAGTTTTTCCGGTTCCAAAATTGGTTTATCAACCAAATAATACTTCTATAAATTAATAAAATATCATAGTTCCGGTGTTATTAATTTATAGAGGTTTTACCGTATGTATATTATGAGGAAAAAAAAATTAGATATAATAACAATATAATCGATTTGGAACCAAACAAAAAAAACAATGTAGTGGATATTAGAGGCCAGAGAGATATGGATAAGTCTCACAATCAAAGCCCATAAATTGAGCCAATATTAGCCCAAGTTTTTGAAATATAATTTTTGAAAAGGGTTTAAATCTAATCTCACACGCATCTTAAGCGCGTGAAACCCACTGCCATAAAACTCTAAAGGGACAACAAATCTGGAAAAATGAAAATCAAATGCCATTAAGCGCGTGGTAGGTACTAAAATCTTTTACTTACTGTCTTAACGCAAAATCTTATTTTACGATTTTCTCGCCAGAAATGAGAGATTATTATCCAGTAAAATCGGTGTAACGTGTTCCCGTCAAAATAATCCACGTGTCGTATTTTCATTTGTTGTTATCCATAACGAATTCTCTTTATCAAACACAACAGGCTAAAGGCTTTTTAACTTCTAGATGTCCATCTCACCGTTGATTTCGTATCCAACGGTTGTTATTAAATCAAGAAACTAAATGTACAAAAATTAAGGAAAAAATATATAAAAAGGTATAATAATATTTTTTAATAAATGGCTAAAAAAAGGTGAGCGTCGCAGTAAAGACCAGAGGGTAAGCAGTTTAAAAAAAAAAAAAAATTAATTGTGTGTTTGTGTTTAAAGAAGATATAGCACAAGAGAGAAGAAACAAGACAGTGTTGTGTTCGATCTTCTGGTCTCATCGAAAAATTAAAAACCCAGAAAATTTCTTGGTGGAGTTTGAAATCTATCTATCTTCCAAGAGAAGAAAAAGGAACAACTTTATTTCTTTTTTTCTCTCTCTCTCTATTTTACCAAAAATTTCATGAAGTTTCACTCTTGTAAGTGTTCTCTTTATAGTTTTGTTCTTTTTTTGTGAGTTTTCTGTAAGTTATTGTCTCTGTATTTGACTTCTGAGTAATTACAATGGTGAGTTGTGTTGTGTTTAAGAAAATTGAAGTTGTGAGAAACAATCGATTCTGTAGTAAAACACTTTCTGATTTATAGATTTTTTACTCTATTTTCTGATTATCTTATACTATTTTGGATATTGTTGCTTTGTAGGGTGATTCTGGAAGCTAAGTCGCTGTGTTTAAGTTGCAGATCTTGAGGTTAGTGAGTCTTTGTTTCTACAAATTTGTTTAGATTGGTCTTTTATTAATCTGTGGTTTATTTCGATTAATCGTTATAAATCAGAAACTTGTATGATTGTAAACAGAAATGTAAATGGATTTTTTTTTCCCCTTTTGTGTGTTGTGGTAGTTTTAGATGTTACCAATGTCTGAGTTTATCTCTTTGTTGGTTATGTAAGGTTAAGAGAGTTAAGTGTTGTGTAATGGAGGAAGTGAAGGGACAAAGAGGGAGTGGAACCACAGAAGCAGATTTTGTGTTGCAATGGGGAGAGAGAAAAAGAGTTAGATGTATGAAAGTGAAGAAAGATCAAAGCCTTACAAATGGCAAATCAACTGATTGTTTGACTAAGCGGAAACTCATTTCGCGTGCTGTCTCTTCCGAGAGAGGCTCGCCTTCTCGACATCTTAACCGTCCAAACAAGTAAGTCTGAATTCAGAGCTGTTCCTTCTCTTGGAGTGGTTTTTTTCTAGTCTTTTGATGTAAAACAGTTGTTATGTTTCTGGTGTGATAGGATGACAGATTCTCCCGTCAATGTGCGAAGATCGTTTATGGCATCACCTGAGAAGGAAGATAGGTATTACACAACGAGGGGCTCAATGGGTATAGATGAGAGTGGAAAAGTTATTAAGGAACCTGTGAAGGAAACCAAGAAGCATGTATGGCCAAAGTTGTTTATAACTTTGTCAAATAAAGAGAAGGAAGAAGATTTCTTGGCTATGAAAGGTTGCAAACTTCCTCAAAGACCGAAGAAACGAGCCAAATTGGTTCAGAAGACTTTGCTTGTGAGTCCCTTTAGAAACTTTATCATTTGTGTTCTTCATAATCTCATGGCTATGTATGTTTTATGCAGCTGGTGAGTCCAGGTGCTTGGTTATCAGATCTGTGCAAGGAGAGGTATGAAGTAAGAGAGAAGAAGACTTCAAAGAAGGTATCCGAGTTTTTCCGCTTTCTCGTCTCTTTCCACAATAGATAGTGAGAACACTTTTGGTCTCTTTGTGGATGCAAAGATAATGTGATAATATCATGTTTTTATGAAGAGACCAAGAGGATTGAAGGCAATGGGGAGCATGGAAAGCGATTCGGAGTGAAGAACAATCGAACAAAAGGACCTGAAGAAATATTCAAGATTTTGGTGAAGGCTAGAAAGGAGACAACAGACAAGAATCTGTTTTTGTTTCTTTCATTACATTTTGAGATGCCTCTTCATTACAGGTCAACTATGAGGCACTTGTATTTTTTGCTGATGTTTTGCTTTCGAAGCTAATCTTATAGTCTTCCTAATCAAATCTCTTTTTTCACTTTTTTTTATTGTTTAATTTCTTGATTCTGCATTTAGACAAGAAAGAGAGTTTCATATATTAGAGTGGAAACGAAATCTGCACACAGATTAGTGTCCTGAATATTACAACACACCAACCAAAACTGCAGCTACCACTACCAAGAACCAACCCTTTTACCTAACAAGTCACAAGTCTCCTATTTTCCTACTTGTCTTCTCGGTTACGAAGAAGTTATTCTACATTTAATAAATCTGTACTAAGTCCCAATACCTACAAATGTACAATTGATACGTATCCCATGATCCAGATGGAATGCCGGTGAGCCATGCCTGCAAAGTGCTTTCTCCAGTGCAATTTGTCCTCTGAGCCGCTAGCTTCGTGACTTCAGATCAGGAAAACAACTAAAACATTTCATTCCGAGGCCTCAAAGATTGACCAGATAATTGCCAGCTATCAGATCAGATCCTGTTAAGGAGAGAGTTAAGTTTGAATGAGGATGAGTGATATGACCAGGATGGAGCAATCATTGCAGAAAGGTTAAGAAATTTACCTTCTCTAACATTGAGACATGATCCGTCTGGTTCCTTGAACAACACAAGCACTTGGACAATCATGGCATGCCGGTTGGTGAAAAGAGGGCCATCTGGCTATAAGGGAACTACAAAGCTTCAAGGACAACAGAGGCTTTTGTGAAGACTGAAAGAACAAAAGGTGCTTCCTCCCCTGGGTGTATAGTGGTCGGGACAATAGTATAACCCTTAGGATCGGGATCAAGGACCATTTCGCATGATATCTCACGGGAATTCACATAGTCTGTCCCACCAACAGATTCATGAAGAAATATGTTGTAAGCAGCACGACGTCCACGCGTTTTAAGAATCCTCATTCCGATATAGAACAACTGTGAATCATGACTTGATTGGTAGTTACGAAATCCAGGAGTTGTTCTTGAGAAACCTACGCCCTGTAAGTAAACATTGGGAAAATGAGATTCACTTTATCAGAGGATGGGAATTACATAAGAAAGAAAAACAAAAAAGTTTCCATCAAGAAAGAATATGTGCCTGAGTTAAGGTGATGAAAACATGAATCGGCAAAGAGGCATCAGAACCAGTAGCCCTCAGCCGGAATTGTGGATTTTGATGCCATGAGCTATAATCTTGGCAGCCACCGGCACTACAACCTCGCCACTGGCCATGGACTGAATAGCGCATCTCACGAGGGTATACTCGACAAACATATATTGATCTGAAATGAATCTGGAAATCTTGCCAAGACATCCAGAATATACCTTCGTTTGACTGTTGAACAGAATGCACAGGATCAGTACGCAACATAATTGAATACAAGGAACCAGAGCATATTTATGTGTTTGTGAACACAAAGAAGTGAAGCGCATTAGAAACTACCTGTGGAACATGCTTTAGCTTGTGCTTCATCCTATCACTCCACTCCGGGGATGAATCTGACCAGGGACCATTCCACTCAACTTCATTGGCCCATGGATTTCGGATCTGAACAAGTCTGTGCCCATCAACCTCTCTCACCTGGAGACAGAAAGTAAGTAATTTTCCTAAAACGCGTTCCCATACTCAGCACATCACAAATGCAACCAAAGCAACATGGCATACCTGTAAGACGGAGTAAGCATGCCCTTGCACAATGCCACTGGAAGATATATGAACATCAGATCCTGATGGACTTCCAGCACCAAGTAAAAAACCCTCTTGTTTGAAGCGTAACAATTGAGACCATAATCTGCCACTTGCAAGATCAATTTGTGCTTGAGCACTCCTCAAGTCAATTTCCTCACCAGCACCACCCGTTAGGTCGACAAGAGCATCCTGAACCAGTCCCCCCTCCAGAGCCTCATAAGAACCATGGAGCTTGGCGTATGCTTTCTCCACTATGGAGACCCAGAGTTCATTGAGCTTTTTGCTAGTGGCAAAGGCTGGTTTACCAGGTGATTCACATGGAATCCAGTCATCGATAACAACGGGAACCCACTCGCCCTGCAAGAGGAAAGCAAAACTTAAACTTGAAACCTCTGACTGTAAGGAAACCATAGAGGAAATACAAGAATCTTTCATCAAGAGAGCAAAGCAGTGCCATGAAAGAAAATTTGAGATAAGAACCTGAATACAAAAACGAACAGTGTAGATTCCTTCCTCGTTGTATTCAGGAGTAATGATCACTTCAGATATTCGTGAAACCTCTGTCAAAACTGCAACAGCACTTAAAAACCAGCAATCGCCCAAACGCCCCTATAAAACAAGTTAAACCAATCATAAGAATAGATCTTTAGGACCATTCTGCATCAATTGCGTATAAGAAGAAAAGCTAGGTTAAGAATAATAGTTTGTGCATCAGGAGGAGATATCACATAAAAAAGTAAATGATCATACCTGGCAAACATCTGAAGGATTCGCAGCCCCAGAGAATAGGCAGGGACGGGAATCACTACCGTTCTCTTTCACAATGGAATCAGGCCTCATCCACTCAGAAACAACCTGAATTATGACAAGCTCAGAAGGTTAGCGTGCACATTAAGTTGTTAATTTTACTTGATCACTTGAAGGGGGATTTTGTGTCCAAAAACAATCACTTGAAGAAGTGAGATGTTCAACAGTAAAAGAAAAAGGAGGAAATATTCACAATCCCTACCTGCAATTTTGAAGGGGTGTTTTGTGTATCCACAAATAAAGAGCGATCATTTGGAGGAAACTCATGGTCAGTAAATTGCTTATCGCCTCGTGCAGAGAGAGCTTCTTTGACAGCCAACTCCACTGAACGCATTCTTTGATTTATTTCTTCCTGTGTCTCCATCCTGGGTTTCCTGTATCTCCTAGCAAAGGAATCGACACTAAATAGGAAATCCCGACCTGATCTTCTTTTCCTCCCACTGGAATATTGTCCATCCCAATCTACGTCATCCCTATCATAGAGATCAACATCGGCAGGATCACTATCCCAACCATCGACCTGGTAAAAGATAAAAAGGAACCAACAAGAATCAGTATGAGCTTTGATATTAGCCCCTACAAACATCGACTGCGAACAATATGCCAGCATTCAACAGATGGGAACATACTCTGGGGGGTGAATCCGTCCATTGCCAATTGTCATCAGACAAATCAATCATGTCTAAGTCAGCCATGCCAATGGCTGCATGCAAAGAAGCGGCCTCGTCTTCAGTTAAGCATTTCCCCCAAAGGAAAACATCCATTATATGCATCTTTGACTCGGCTCCATCACTATCTGATCTCCCGAATGCATCGACATCTATAGGTGGCCTAACACCCAACCATATTTCAGCGCCTTGTTCCCAAATGGCACTACCAACACTTAGAGGTAACCCAGTCTGGTAGCCATCAAACCCACCATCTAAGTAACAAGTAGCCTCCCCCGCATCAGCATCAATTGTTATCGTCACTGTATGCCACCTGTGATGGACACCGCAAATATTAATGACTGAAATCCATGATAAAATCGAAAACTTCTGCCAAACCAGATCATGAGAAATATGTATCACAAAAGTCCTGGAAAAGTATTTTGACAATGTAGAAACTGTGAGGAAAATGGGCAGACCTTCCATCAGTTATGCTGGTCGCACCAATATACCACTCTCTAGCAACGGTTGTCTGCCTCTCACCTTTAGTTATCAACCTAAGCCCAACTTGGCCAGCCTCAATTCCTTGCTCAGAACCAGCAACCAGAATCTCCCAACATACTTTCTTTTCAAATTCAGTGCCAAAAAGACATACAGGTCCAGAATCGGGTTGGATCATTGCTGTCATGGAAAAGCTAATCTTCTGACTTTGACAGACAGTCGAGTCCATTTGGCCGCAATGTTTACCACTTATCATTGGTTCATCATCAAGAACACAAACTGCCCCAGCAATCCCAGTCTGGTAATAACTTATATTAGTTAATCCTCTAGTAATTAGAACCAGTAGAAAGTACACTTACAGAAGATAAATAAATTTTAACCTGTTGTGCACGTCGGTCTAGTTGAGCACTGCGTATCCTACGTGCAATACCCGAGACTCTCTCTCTTGCAAAGGAATCTTCAAGGACAGAATCACCCCCAACAGCGCGTATTGCAGCTGCCATGGCTGCTGCCTCTCTGCTACCAGCATTAGGAATAGATGGAATAAGGGAAGCTTCGATCTCCTTCCATTTGCGCTCTTCCTTCTCCAAAAGAGCTTTCCTCCTTTCTTTACCTCTCCCTTCTTCTTCACGTCTTTGCATAAGGATTTCCTCTTCCATCTCTTTCTCTCTCAGATAACTGAAGTTTACAACACAAAAAAAAGATAGGCAACGAGTCTGAGTGTTCAGTTTCATAAAACCACATTGCTTAACTAAAAGAAACATGTACCTGTCTTGAATAATTTCAAACTGTCTTCTATCCTCTGGCTTCCATTTACTGATTTTTCTGGCACTTAAGTCAGAGAACCCAATGCTATCTAAGAAGAGCCGCAAGCGTACCTCATCCTACAACATCGTGATAATTCCGTCTTAGACAAACATAGAGAAGAATATATGAAAATTTAGAATCAGGACTTACCTGAACTCTCTCCGCCTTAGCTGTCAAACCTAACAATAGCAGTAAATAACCACCAAACTTGTCCCACATATACACCCATTCTGTATCAATTGCCTCTTCCAGTGCCAAAACCCTTGCATGGGCACACATGTCTCTTCTGTAATCTACATTTGTCGATGGTTCATGACGGAATCTTTTTCTGCATTGCATTTTGTAGAAGAACGATCCAGCAATTCTTTCTTCATTCCTGAGACGATCCCTTAGTTTCATGACATCATCTCTAGGAAGCACAAAGTTCCCTGCTTTATCACGCATTGCAGAGGGGTCCCCAACCAGAAGAGCTGCAGAGCTGGCGGACCTTTGGGGAGCTGAATACGTGCCAGATAAAGCATTTCTTGTCTGTAATTAAAAAGTTGCAAAAGGCGTAAGAGATCATGCATCCCATCCCATGGGGCTCTATTGTAAGTGTTGAATAAAAGGCCAGCAATAGAATATTAAAATAATTTTCAAGAGCTACACTAGGAAAGACATCAGAATGGAACGTACTTTAGTGGCAGATCGAGAGATGGCTTGCACTACAGTATCCTTGCTAAGAAAGCGTACAGCAACCTCCATCATCTGGAGACCATCAGAAGGAATTAGCAAAGTGAGTATATATTTGAGGAAAATGAATCACTAAACCAATAATCATTATTCTACGGAACAGATTAATCAAACAACAAGAAAACTAACCTCAAGTGTCAAACACGGACGAGAAACAGCAAACCCAAAGGCTACTACAAGGGTGATAGCTGATACAGCAGCACCGGCAAACGGAGGATATATTATCAGACTAGCAACAACACCCCAGCCTTCTGTTGCCAATGCAATTCCATACAGGACGAGAAATGCAGCACTGAAGAAATCCCAATGCAATCAATAGAAAACAATATGAAAGTCCATCAACTTAATCTTTCATGCTCATTATTTCAGAACAGCAGAAAATACACCAGAAGAATAGCAAAGAACAGAATTAGAGAGCAACTATGTAGAGTACTCAAGTGGCTGTACATACCTGACATTCTTTCCACAATCCGCATGAGCATCATAGACATACACTGGTAGTACCCTTGGAGAATATACCACAATTGGTGGGGATAGAAGAACCTAAGAGGAAAAAATATAGTTAGCACACCGTTTGAATACAGAAACAGAAAAAACCACAATTCTGTTGAACTCTTTGCAGAATGTTATTAACTCACAGCTAATGCTCTTCCAGCCAACAGAAACAGGAATGTAAAGTAACCAACAGATGCTCCAGCAAATGGTTTACCTGCAAAATAAACATGTATGAACTTGCTGTATCAGTAGAGTAGGTCTCACCTCTACAAAGAGTCTAAAATAAGATATGGGCAATCCTCACCTTGAAACCATCCGACAAGGAATGCGGCCAAACCCAAAAGAAGGGCAAGAAAGCAGACAAAGGATGTCTGTTTCCTGGTCAAATAGAAATTGTTTGACGCCCAAAGATGGATTACACCAATTGCTACCACTATAAGGAGAAGAACTAAGAGGAAAGACACGCCTATCTGTTATAATTGAAACACAAAAGATTTATCAGATGGATCAAGTTCAGCCAAAAATTTTGAGAATTGTGCAAGCAACTGAGCACTTACCGTCCACGGTTTGACTACAATAATCACAGCTGCTATCGCACCAAAAAGAAGAAGAAGACCTATAGAAACAAAAACATATACACCTCGAGATAGTATCCAACAATCGTCTTTCCTGCAAAGAACAATCACAAAAAAATTAGAAAGGCTATTTTATTGAAACTGACAGTAAGATTTAACAGGCAATGAGAAGAAATATTCATGCACCATTTAACCATCCCACAACATAGTGAAAGTAGCGCCGGAATGCATGCAAGTGGAAGCAAGGCCGCAAGAAAATCTCCCTTTGTGGGCAACTGATCATCTCTAGATTTCACGACCTCCAAATACGATGTTCCACAAAATGCCACGAGAACAACTAGAAAGTAGATAAAAAGGCATATAAGGATTGCTTACGGAAGAAAAAAAGCCCATCCAAATATAGAGCAAACTAACAGAAATACAAATTACCTGAAAATATTACGAGACAGACAGCAGAAGAGTGGGAGAACCTATATGTTGCAAACCATGAGACTATTGGCAGAATGGCGGTAACTACTAAAGCAATTCCGGAAGCCATTGCCCAACCAAGATATACAGAAGATGTATACGGTGACGTGAAGTTGTTTTCGCTGGCACTAAACAACTTGTACTTCAAATCATCCAAAGGTTTAGCAGATATAATTGAACCAAGAGCAATTACAGATCCCGCAAACACCACAACACAAATCCAGAGAATAAACCCCTAAAATGAAAAGAAAGTTTATTTAGAAATATTTATTTGAGAAAGAGAGATACTGGCCACTAGGTCAAGAGAAAATAGACAGACCTTTATCCTAGGAGATCGTGAATCTCTTGTCTGATCACCGCATGATAACTGTGGAACCCAAAATTGGTACCCATTATGCATCCATATGGGAACAGCAATAGAAAGGCATGCTGCCATGAGGGGCACAGTCAAGGATATTCCCAAAAGTACTGACGATTTACTGCAAAAGTGAAGCAGAACGATTTGTGTTATGAGAACATCGAAAATGTGACCATGTGAGAAAGATGGTAGCAGTCCAATAAATGACATAATCCCTAGTACCTCAAGAACGAGAGTGATAATCCAACTGATGTGCTCAGCAGCCAGGCAACAAAGCCATACTGAAAACATAGAAACAGAATGCTATTTAGAACACTTAAAACATCACATGGTATCTGCCTTGTCCACAACAAGTTCTAATGAACATACCAAACTAAAGAGACAGGCCATACCTTGCGAGATTTTGATGTCAAGGCCATTTCCTCAACTTGAAGTGACCGAAGAAATGCCATTATAGAACATACAACAGGTGACAACAGCAGCACGGAGAAACCAAATTCGAACTACAATTAGGTAACAAGTGAGTTAGCAAAGATACAAATAACCTTCATTAATGTTGCAAGGATCAATTTGAGTAAACTAGAAGCAATTGCACACAACCAAAAAATTGCAACATTGACTAGAGTCAGAGGGTGGAACTCACCTGTTGATGACTAGAATTTATAATTGCGATGGTCTTCAGACGAAAAATGGCCACAATGATTGTTTCAAGGATAAATACAAGACTAAAGAGGCCCCATGCTCTCTCTGGTGTGCCCGCTACATGGTGTAGAACAAGTCTGGACAGCTTAAGCCATTTCTCTAGCCCCCGGAGCCTCAATTCTTCGGATAAAGAAATCTGATTTGGCAAAGTATTGTCAACACTGTTTGAGTCAATGATTGTAATATCAGTGTTGTCGCGGTGATCTCTATCTGCATCCAAACTACTCCTCTGAAGTAGTGCCAATATGGTTGGATCCAAGTTTTTTTCCTTCAACATCACCGCAAAGTTAGGGTCCAGCCCCTTGTCTTGCAACAAATTAGTCAGCTCAAGGTCACCTTCTTTTGCTTTCTTTTTAAGCATTGAGGCTATCCTAGGATCGTTTAACTGTTCCTGAAAAGCAAGAGCCAAATTCAAATCCAAAAGCTGCTGGTTCGCAGAATTTGATGTGCTAGACTCGTAACCTTGGCTGTCAAGACCACTGCTTGAACAAACGACCGGAGTGTTATTCTGATCAGAAACTTTATCCAGAAAATAAGATGTTCCTGCTTCAGGCTCTTGGACCACAGAACGACATGAACTACTACGTAAACCTAAGCTTGGTCTTCCACTTTCTACACTTTTGTCACTATTGATACCCTCCTGAGAGCTGCCTGTTCGAGTTAGATTGTCACCTGTGCATGATTCTGCGGTACGATTAGCTTCATTAGTAGAACCAGCATGGCCTGCATCGATACTACTACTTCTTTTCATACTTGAGCCACAACCATCTGAAGAACTTGATGAACTATTCTGCTCCTTTCTCCGGAAACCTTCTCTCAACCGGATCACTGTGCTCTGTAAGGCATCTCTTCTTGCAGCTGATGGGTCTGTTATCGATAGATGCCGGGAAACAGCAGCACCTGATAGAACCGATGCTACAAAAATGTAACTAATACAGTGCCCTAAGTACCTGCAACAAGAGAAAAGGTATCAACTTCCATGGCATGAAGGGGACAAACTTTAATCTATAAATAAGTAACAAGCTTTTAGCTCAGAAACAAACCAGTAGTGTATGCCAAAGCATATTAGGAAAAGACGAGATGTGCCAGCAACAAAAAGTGCCAGAACACGGTTCTGAAGAAGCTTAAACCCGTACAAGCATGCCCCAATATTCCAGTCTACATGAAAGTATTAAGCATGAAGATGAGTTGACAAATAATCCAACAGCCTGCTTCTGCTCCAAATATATGCAAACAAAATTTATCTTTGTACCAAGAACAATAACTGCAGCTGATGTAATGCCTCCAAGCCAACGGGATTCCCTAGCTGTGAGGCCATATAGGACTGAGTAGGCAAGGAGAACTACGAGTGAGCCAAGGTACAGGAGGCCGAGATGTGAAGCCCTACAAATATGCAAGAAAATAGATGTTTATAAATTATTTTCAAGGGACAAACACAGGTAGGCAACGAATTGCAGCAGAATGCATGAGAACATTTCAGCGCTCAGTAATGAACATATCATAACAACATCCACGCCATCTCTGTCGGAACAAAAAAGCTAGAAAGTAACGGAAAATTCACTATGGTTACTGGCCCTGAATCCTGTTTAGATTTAGGTTGGTTCCTATATTCAATAGCTTTGTGGATTGCACAATTTAGGATCAGTCGTTAAACAGGGTCAACTATGCCAGAAAACCATTGAAGTTCAAGGTAATGAGCAATAAGAACTTACCTGCTGGTTTGCCGCGGATATAATTCATTGGGATCAGGTGGCTCTGGCAAACAAGCCACAGGACCCATCTCTATACAATCCGAATAAGCAAATTTATATGCCCTCCTTACATACTCGTCCACATCTAACCCATTTCCTGCGTTGATGGAAATAATCGAGCAATTTCAAAAACTTAGATTAAGCTTGGAAGTCAAAACATATGCATGTTAATCGACAGGAAAGAGTTGTTTTGCGCTAGTATGAAGAATTGAGAAGACTGATAAGTTGATTACACCACAATTTCACGTTGATAAGACATTAGCAGCCATGTAAGGATTGGGAAAGCTTTACCATTGAAGACCATGCGGCAGATAAAGAGCATGTTTATTGCCAACGCGATTGCTGATACACCGAAAAAGAAACCAGAAGGAGAGTACTGCTGAGATGCATGCGCACCAGCCGTAACATAGACAGCACAAAGTTCATACGCACAGAGTAAGGCAACACCAAGAAGGAGAAGTAAAGCGACAGCTCCTGTTTGGCCAACGAAGAAAGTTAGAAACAAGTTCAAAAGTACATCCACGATAAGTACTGCCTAGAGTATAACAAGTCAGATATGTTCTCCTTTGTTCCCATTCCCTCATCAGATATTTCATGTACTACCAATCGTGCCACCGGTATTATCAATCATAAAATGCCAAAACAATCTTGTGAAATTAAGTCAGAAAGATCTGAATGTAAACGTACTTGAGCTTTGCCACTGCGTCCTCCACCAAAGCATGATTGAGTAGAATGCCAGTAAAAGCGCTGTTCCAGCCATTATTATCGCGAGTCCAATAATATCTCGATCCAATATCACAATCAGCCAAGAACCCCATGCAATCAAGATTGCAATAGGTGATACTACCACAATCCAAGCAACAAGAGATATAAAACCACATAGTGCATCAAGCTGAGGACCTTGCAATACTTTAGGCCATTTTCTAGCAAAGATCCAGCTGCAAAAATATAACGCATACCAAAATCATTCACTCAACTACGGTCCTAGGTCAATGTTCAACTACGGTTTACATATCAACACCTAGAGTCGCCCAAATTATATGAACTTATTTACCTGTAGAGCCGCCATGGCCGCCAATTAACTGCCCAGAGTATCCAAAACGAGCCCAAACCGAAAACCGCGAAAAGGGTACCCGAAATTACACAAGCCAGTAAGACTCCTCGCTCATCCCCTTCCATGGCTTCTTCTCCCACCTAAAACGGCATGCAACTCGGAAATCAAAATTCTCAACGGAGACTAAAAAAACCTCAAGCTTGCACAGTATACATCGAATGCGCAGCTCAAAATCAAACCGAAATTTCACAACACTGCTTAAAATGGGGGATCCATACCTACTTGACCGAAATGAGCTTACTGTGCAGTAGCATGACGGTGAAATCGAACCAGAAGGGATCGCATAAACCCAAAAATCTTCAGCCTTCAAGCAAAATGAGACATCTTGAATACAGATTTGGGTTTTTTTTTCCTTCACTAGGGTTTTTATTTTCAGAGAATTAAGCTGTAAAAAGCACACAAAAGGAGAAACAAAGCAAGAAACCAAGTTAGGGCTCGCTCTTAAAAGAGCTTGTGAGCTGAAATTAGCTTCCTTTAGGGTTTTCTTGCTTCTTTTTTTGTAAAAATGAAACTTTTTTGAATAAATCTCAGAGAATTTTTCTCAGGTTTTGGGGAAATGGATAGAGAGAGAGAAGGTAAGATTAAAACCCTACCCTCGAATGTGTGTGTGTGTGAACCGTAAATTAAAAAAAAAAAAAAAAAAAAAAAAAAAAAGCTACGAGCTTTTTCTTTCTCTCTCTTCAAAGGACGTAGAGAGAGAAAAGTGCTTGTGGAAAAAAAAAATTAATATAAAAATAAATTTAAAAAGCTATGGCTTTGTCCGAACAAACGCTACTACATGCGCGTGTAACCCACTTTCCAATGAGATATCGCGTGGTGGAAACGCGTGAAGTTGTTATTGGTTAATGAGAATGGAATGATTTTGAGCATTTTTTTAGATACGGATTTAGCAATTTTAAGATTTCTTAAAAAAGACTTTATATGTGTTCTTAATTGTTTTTTTCTGAATTTAAAAATGTTCTATAATTGCCTATCAATTAATTTTTTCTTATAATTCAATGCACAATACCAAAGGAAAACGGTAATTTAATTTTCCAAGTATTTGCAATTGACAGATTTATTTCCCAATTATTTGCAGACTAAATTCTCAAGTTAACATTGACTTTGAAAATTTGGGTATGATAAAAGTCAACGTTAAGTAAGAATTAATTTAATTTTTTTTAGTTCAATTTTGTGAATAATTAAATTGTTAACTAAAAGTTGGAGAATTAATATGCAAAATTACAAGTTTAAAAAATACACATAAAAATTATTAAGATTTATTTGTCACGTGACAAAGAAAACTATTGAATTTGGAAAAAAATATTATATGTCATTAAATTATATATACAGCTATATAATTAAACGACATATAAAAGTATTATATGTTATTTTATTCATAACAACGATAAGAATTGTCATATTATATGTTGTTTAATTGTATTTATCCCCTCCGTTTATATTATATGTCGTTTAATATATAAATATTATAAAAACTTATACAAAATAAGAACTAGTATAATATATTAATGTTATAAGTTCTTAAAACATATAACATTGATATATATAATTAAATACAAATTTGTATATGACTTGTGCCTAAAGCACATTGCCAATAAACGGTTCTAGAGCGAGCAATATCTTTGGAGTTACTAAAGTACCTCTCCAATCTTCCGGTAAGAGTCAGTCAGGTCCCTAAGAAAGGTTATATACTGCCGATGGAGTCAGCGCTAAGGAGCTCTGAAAGAGATGATTCCCTGAGATCTTGTCCAATACCACTTGTACAATTATAACATTAATTGTATTTGTCATATAATTATATAAGTTTTTATAATATTTAATATCTATAGATAGTATTTTTATATATTTATGATATTTTTTTCAAATTTAATAGTTTCTATTGTCACGTGACAATTTGTATCGTTGTTATGAATAAATCTTAATAATTTTTATGTGTATTTTTTAAACTATCATTTTCAATAAAACATATTACATTTTGGATATACAAAATATAATGTAAATGATATATTTAAAAAAAAACTTGATGGTATTTTTCAAATGATTATGAAAATGTTATTTAATTCTCCAAGTATTACAATTTTGCAGATTAATTCCCCAATTTTTAGTTAACAATTTAATTACTCAAGTTTGCATTAACTTCGCAAAATTAGACTTAAAAAGTCAACGTTAGCATCTTTGTTTTCTTAGTTAATGTTGATTTTTATTAGACCTAAATTTACAAAATCAACTTTAACTTGGAGATTTAATATGTAACCACGATAATTAGGGAATAAATCTGTCAATTGCAAATACTCGGGCAATTAAATAACCTTTTTCTCCAATACCAACGGAATTAATTCTATATATATATATATATATATATATATATTTAAACGAAGGTTGTGATTTGTGTGATTAAAATGATAAAATAGTACCTAACCCATCATTTTATTAATATTATATAGCATAATTATTAAAATTACTAAACAAATTTTAATTAAGTCCATTCAGGCAGGTTATACGCTCAAAGCCCATAACCAGGAAAAAAGAAGTGTAATACCAATGTCTCTGTCACAGGATTTTAAAACATTCAACTATATAATATAATACAAATTATAATTTTAAATTATTTTCTTTTCATAAATTCCTTAATCCAAATTTTGTAAGCCGATTAAGTCAAAGGTAGTCTACTTAACCTGGAAGACGACCATATTGAATTATTGATTTTCAAAAGGCAGGTCTAGAATAATGTAACAAGAAATTTAAATATGTAATTTCTTATAGAAAAATACCCTACTTAGCATATGTTTTTGCAATTTATGACAAATTTGAGCAAGTAAAGTCTTATTTTAATGCTTTTTAAAAGGTTACAAAAAAAATTTGATGTTGTAAATTCCAATCATATTTTGTATCTGTAAATCTGCATACTTATAAGTTACTTTTTAGAACCTCTCTCTCTCAAATGTGAAATCAAATTTAACAACAAAAAGTAATGAGAAAACAAAGTCTCTAATAGTCAAAAAGGGAATTAGAGAGTAGGTTGCAAAAGTTTAATTTTAATTTTCTGATTTTTTTTTTTGTTTGAGAAGCTAATTAAGAGTGAGAAAGAGAGATTTCATTCACTTGATTAAACAAATTACAATACAAAGGAGACAAAGTAAGATTTTCATTAAAGGCCAAAGTTTCTAAGTTTTCAAAGAAACTTTAGCCACACCTTCCTCTTCTTCACCATCTACTTACATGGAAAGAAGAAACCAAACAAAAACCCCAAAACTAACCATCACATAACTTTTACCGTTCCTAAAACTACCCCGAGAAGGCGGATTAAGTGAGTGTGTGTAGAAAGAAACACGGTGAATTCACAAGACACGAGAACCCGAGAGAGGAGCCAGTACACTACTTGGTGCATAGTTTATGGACACTTCTCGTTTTTACCAGGACCTCCATAGTAGAAGTAGTGACCCCAATCATCATTGCTTCCGGGTTGAACATCGTAACAGTTAGACTGTTCAGTGAATGTTCCGAGTCCTTTAGGTGCCTTGAGGTTGTTTGACGAATCAACCACTTGAATGTTCCTGAAGTAACTTGCTTTGCTAAAGCCTTCTTCTGGAAATCTACCACTGCCCATTTGTGTTGAAGTGTGGTGGCCATCTGATTGCGAGTTCACGACTTCTCCTCCCCATTCAATCATCGATGCACTTTCCGTTAAGTAGGAGAAGAGAAAAGATGGCCAATATCCTAAAACATAGCCGTTCCCAAATTGCATCCACCAGTGTCCCTCTTTGGGATCCTGTGTCAAAGTTAACAGACCATTTCCACAACAATCAATACCGAAAGATTTCAGCTTTTCTTATCTTTTGGATTGAACTAAACTTATTTCCTTACGGCTTAACATACCTTCCAAATAAGGATACTGATATCGTACTGCGAATTACGATATCCAGAGACCGGGGAAATGCTTGCTCCCATTGCTATGTCGCTGTTGATTTGAATAAAACCTGAGCAAAGAAGATTGTAGCAACCGGTAGCTTGATATGCATCACTCTGCAAATAGTTTGGGAGCATAAGAAAAAGTTAGAAACAGAAAGCGCATGACTAGTAGATTTCGAGTAGACGATAGTTTCAGGATCTTACAGTCCAGTAAGTGAAGAGTCTTGTGTTATTGTCACCATACAGATCCGGGCTCACCTGTAGTAAAGCAACAAAAAATCAATATACTAAACATGATGCATATAATAACATCATTGTGTTAATATAGTGATATAATAACACAAATCATACTTCGCATTTTCAAGATGTTAACCGAAGAAATAACAATGTCGTACCTGCCAACCAGCTTCGATACTGTTCAGATCTTGTCCGAACGAGCCACCAAGAAGCCAAATCTGTGACAAACTAAACTCATTCTGCTGCTGTATCTTTGGCTCCCACACATTTATAGTCGCCTTAGCTCCATAGTACTCATCTCCTTCCACATAAGCTATGGCATGCTAATTTCATCCAAGGAAAAATGAAACACATCTCAGATCAAGAAAGCTGCCACTAAAAAAAAATGGAAACTTTACACAACCACACTTAACTCACCTGGTGACCACTTTGGTTGATGAGGTCAGGTTCTGCAGATTTAGGTAAAGGAACAGTCCTATGTTTCTTCTTGCCATATCTTTTAACAGAACTTGCTCTCAAGACATCTTCTTCCTTTGTCCTCCTCATTGGAATGGTTCCTTCAGAACATTTACCGTATTTATGCCATAACTGAGGGATATGCATTTCTTTCTCTTTTGATTTAGTAGACACTTTGTTGTCATCAAAGAGTCCTTCAGGATGGTAACTAGGCTTCATCTAAAGAAACCCCCAGTAAATCAAACATCAGCAACTTTTAGAACATAAAAAAACACAAAGCCAAACAAAATCTAACTCAGTTTTTGTTCTCTAGACCTGGATCTTGTGATCTTTGAGGAAAGGATGATCAAAAGCTGGTTGCTTTGTGATAGGAACACAGTCAATCATATCACCATCTGGGCTCTGTTTAATCACATTAAAGTAAGAAACTTTCATCAGAACACACAAAACAAGATCTTCACCACATCTTGTCAAAACCAAAAAAACTCAGTTTCAAGTAGCATTTTCAACTGTAATGTTGCAAGAAATGAGAAGATCCTCTTAATTATGACCATAAATTTTTATGAAATCTCGAGACAGTGTTTATTTATTGTTCAATTAGTAACAAAAAAAAACAAAAACAAATCATCATGTGCAAGTAGGAGAGAGAGAAAGAAGTAAATCATCAGAATATGATAAATGTTTTCCAAATTTTTTGCTCTCATTTGCTAATCAAAATCAAATCCAAATAGAAAACCCCAAAACACTAAAAAGGAAAGAAGATAGATTTGCTCCCATACCTGAATGCTCTTCACGGCAGGTTTGTTCAACCTGTTCAAGTGTTTCTTCACTTCAAACTTCTGCTTAGATACGCCTGACCTTGCGGCGTAAGATAGTGAGAAGAAACCCCATAGACATAGACACACTAAGAAACCTCTAGCTAATTTCTCCTTGCTAAGATGCGCCACTCCCATTGTCGCAAAAAACACACCACTGAGCTTTCAAAACCCCCCCCCCCCCAGAAGAAAAAGATGAGAGAAACCCTAACCAGAAATAAGCTCTCAAAACAGGAGAATGATAAATTATTGTTCGTTTAGACAAGTTTTTAGGAAGTGGGTCTGGTTTCGTTCTCGCAAAAATCCAACCACACAGATCAAAATCCAAACTTTCTTAGCTCTTCACTCTCTCTCTCTACACTTACAAAGAGCTTTCACTCTCTCTCTCCTATCACTTCCCTTTCCCCTCTCCATATCTATTTTTTAATTACTTTTTAGCTCTTCTCTTCTCTCTCTCTCTCGAATTATTTCTGATAAAATATTATATTCTCCCTTTATGGCGAATATTGTGCCTTTTCCTAATCTTTTTAAAAAAATATTCAAACGTTATACTTTATAAATATTTAAAATATTTTTGGCACTAGAATATGTAAATAAAAATTGAAAATGACGGAAACCAAATTTCGATATAAATGCGGTGCGATCTGAATAGTAAAAAAATATATAATAGAGCCATATAATAGATTGATACAAGGACCCAAAATATTTGATGAGAAATGTTTTAAAAAAAAATGAAATTGTTTTGAAATGGTAAGAAAATAAAGGAATCTGGTGGAAACTCCAAGAAAATAATTTAAAATTTTAAAAGAAGACAATAATGTGAAATGGTCAGAAGGATCAGAGCCAGCTTGGCGGTCCACGGTTAATAATAATATATAATTTTAAAAAATACAAAATTTTAAAATGTTAAATCATTTATCACTAAGACAAAGATTCTTATGCTCTAATCCTATTCGCATGTTGCTCTGCATTATTTGTTCTTTTCCAAATTAATTTGTTTTATAATCTCTTCAATTTTCGTCAACGGTGAAAATCAACCACAATGTGGAAAAGTAAGCAAAAAAGTAGATAAATCAATAAAAATCACCACACGGTTTTTAATATAATGAGAACAAAAATTTGTACTGCCAAAGGAGTATATTATTGTTTTTATAATTCGTTAATTGTTTTAACGTGGAAGACTGGTCAAAGAAACGCCCATAATTTATTTATTTTTTACTTGCATGCCCATAATTAGGGTAAATGCGAATTTGATTCCGTAAAAAACATATATTTAATATCAACATTTATGAGTTATATGATTGTTTCAGTCTTGTGTACGGAGAAAAAAATAATTTATAGAGATGGAAATTTATAAGATTGATAAATGAAGAAATGTCTATATCTATAAGACAAAAAGAGTGTTGTAAACAAAATAATTACATAAGGGTGTTATGGTAATTTAAGGAAATCTAAGAGATTATTCGGATTAGTCACACTGCCAGTAACCAGAAAAAGCTAACACCAGTGGAGATCACACGTGTTGTGACCAAAGGTCACACGCGCGAGAAGTTGCATCACACTCACCGTACGCGTATGTCACGCCCGTGAGCCCATGTCTAACGCACGGATCACGGAGAAGGGTAAAATCGGAAAAGGCAAAAAAGTAGCCAACGGTCAAAATATAATTATTACGATGGAATCCAAGGAAATATAATTGCAATCGAAGTTATTTTTCTTATAAACAAAAAAGGATACTAAAACTTTATACCTCATTAAAAGAGGATTCGATTCGTGATCTAATCCTATACATATTTTTTAGCGGATATAAAAAACGGTAAACAGTTATAAAAAATTTAAAATTAGTAGAAAAAAAGCGAATGTAACATTTTGAATATTATTTTGTGATTGATAATTATAAAAATCAGAGTTGTCTCGAATTAATCATAGACATATTCAATTTTTTACTAAACGTATATTTAATATGGCAAATAATTTTTTATTAATATAGTAGTCAAAGTTTTATTAAATAAATTTTCGTATTTGAATCGGACCATGCTTAACTGTTCTATTAGCACATGCTAAAAAACGGTTCTGACAAAATGATATACTATGTACCACCATGATATAAGATTATCGATCAAACCCAAGATTTAAATAATATGTTTCTTATGCAATTTTGATCAACATTACATTTTTTTACCTCGTTTTGCTAATAATTGGATCTAGATTTTACTAATGACCCATAAACCTAGACGAACACTTGAATAAGAGTGATTGATTTGTTGTCGGTGATTGGTTTCATAGCGATTCACCATATGCAATGGTTGAGATTTGAGACGATGCATTCAATTATATAAAAGATGAACAAGTTTTTTTTTTTTTTTTAGTATAATGGATGATATGGACAAAGTTCCATTAGGTAGCCACCCAAAACTTGTCTTTTTCATTTATTTTTTTAATGACTATTCGATTTTAAAATTGTACATTTTTATGTCGTAGCTTCTGCCCACTTGAGCTTAAGTCCAAAAACAGGAGTGAACAATGTCATCGATAATCGATGCAAGGTCACGAAATCACAAACACGTATGTTTTTATTGTATATAATGCATCACATGGTGCATTATCATGCTATGAGATTATATTGGTTTCACATGTAAACAATTAGTTATAGTAGTTGAAGTTATCATTTTTATACTTGAATAAAAACTAAAAGATCCGAATTAAAATCCTTTTTCTGGAAAGTCATGTTTTAAAAGTTATTTTATAATCGGAATTCTAAACTAAATTTTAGACTAATCTCTACAATATGTAGAGTAGTCGTATAATTTTGTCATTTAAAACATATAGATTGGTCAATCATGATTTTTATCGTAGTATAATAATTCGAAACCATACTTTGAATTCTCCTAGTATTTTTTAGTTTAATAAATGAAAATCCTTTTGTTGAATTGTAGTCAAACCATTAGTTTTCTTTTTTACATTTATTGCTATAATATGATGAAAGGAGCACAGTATGATGAAATGTAAAAGATTTTATTAATACATGCACAAGAAAGGAGGTGGAACCACAATCTTTTCTACAACATATATATATTCTTTATAGTAGCCCATTATTGTGCTCATAATGCCAACTTTATAAACTTTTTTGAAAATTATATTCTCTTTTTAACAAAAAAATGAAAAATATAAAATGATGATAATTTTGTTTGTTACAAAGTGCCATGGTTTAAGCACAATTTTTTTGTTGGTAGACGCAATAATCTGTAACTGGGGGGGGGGGGGGGGGGGGGGGGGGGGGGGGTAAACCACATTCACATGTACATATCTCATCTGGTTTCACAATTTTGGCCGAATCTAAAATTTCAAACCAATTTCTATAGAATTGGAAACTCATGTATATTTATAGACACAGTAGATATGTATGTGTGACATGATTGGACATGATCATGTGAATGGATGTAAGTGTTTGTCTTCAAGGAAAGACTATGGAGACATGTGACTCTCTTCTTTTTTCCTCTCACTTTTTTTTGTTGTTTCCTCTTCTTTTTCCTGGTGAATCACAGACACTAATGCAAGAAACAAAGAAAGATGAAACTTATGAATCAAATTTTGACTTGTTACTATCTTTGACGCAAAATGTCAAGCATGTGTTCCTCTATTGATTCACACTAAAAGTCATGCACTTTGATTATACATTTTATATTAAAAATTGACCAAAAAGTAGAGACTTACAAAATTTTAAAATATTGTAAAATAAAATAGGCAAATGTGGGTCATATTTGAACAAACAAACAATAACATCATTGATGCTTTGATTTGGATACTCCATTTTTAAATTTGGGCCAGAGTCTTAAACAATCAATTGACTCGGACCAGCCCATATAGAAGATGACATTGCCTTGATGCTATAATCTCAGATTCAAGAACAATGTGTGTTTGGAATCTCTATAAAGTACCAAACTTTTTTGGAAAGTCTTAACGATGTTTTAAACAGAAATCAACTTTATTTCTCTCTTAGGTGAAACCAAATTGGTCAAGCAGATTGTGTCTTGAGTTTAAATAGAAGATGCAAATCATGTTTTCATGTAAGGAACATATAGATTTGTGATTCTTTTGGAGATTGTTTATTCTCTGTTAACAAATATACTAACATCTTATCGCGTTTGTTTCTCGTGTTATCGACAAATCGATCACTCGAGATGCAACAAGGGACACGAGGCATGGAGAAAAGCAGACAATTTTGGTCAAGGAAAAGTTTCTTCTGACCTATCCAAAACATCAGAATCATCCTTGAAACCACACATGTTCTTGTCTCTCGAGATTTTCGATATGAGAAACCACGGTTATTGGACTCATGATCCCAATCTCAGTGTCTAAAAAGATAATTTTCTGGTCTGATTAGGAAATGAGAACCAACAGTAGATGTTAAAACCAAGCATTTTTGAAACTTTCTCTCACACAAAACAAATCTACTAAGAGCCATGTGTAAAAGTCACAATCAACATAGCAAGAACACATCCGTTGCTCAAAGAAAAGCACAACAACAAACCTAAAACACACAAGATTCAGATTGAAACACAAAGAGGAGAGAATCAATTGAAATAAGTTTATTGATTTTGTAATATCTGATTTTGTATTTTGAATATCAAGAAGTCATAATCTACAATGGCTCATAAACAATAAAAAAAAGATTGTAACTTTGAACAAACAGAAAAGCTATAGAAAGGAAAAAAGTCAGCAAAAGTCAATCTGAATTAGAGTAATGATCATAATAATCATCAAACGAAGAAGAATAAGATCGATCATCATCATCATCAGAATAATAATCACGACGATGATTATAGAGATTATTATGATCAAAAGCAAGTCGATCATCATCATCAGCATCATCATCCAAAGAAGAAGAAGAAGCAGATAGAGATTCGTAGGTGTAAGAGTAGAAGGAATCAGAAGAAGGAAGACACATAAAAGTCCATAAACAGAGAGCGAAACGACTCAATTGATGCATCGGTAAGCTAAATGCCATGTCGAGAAGCTGATTGGTATTGATCCTCTCCGACGACGGTATCCTCCAAATCATCTGCCACGTGTCGGTGGATACGTCTGCCACCGCCATAACCGTCGCAATGCTAAACACCATTACCAAAACCTCTCTCTCTCTCTCTTCTTCTTCTTCTTAGGCTGCGTTGGCGTTTTGGGTTGGTTACGAAATTCACAAGTCTTGTTCGATTTTGACTTTTTAAGTCTTTGGAACGTTTCTTACGTTTTTTGGCACAATTTGATCAGAAGAGATATGTTTTTGTTATTCAATTTGGACCATAAAGTTATGATCTTTTAAAAGAAAACATTCGAAAGTTGGAATCTTTGAGTACCAAAAACAAAACCCAGTTTTGATTTTACAATCCTAAAGCCCAAAGTTAAAACCTTTCGACAAGAACTTAGCTTCTGATTTTATAAATTAAAGGTTTGTGTCCGATTATAAGCCCAACCCATTACTTGTCACCGGAGAGAGATTGAGTCACCGAAATAGCAAAGAAGATAAGGCAATTGTGAGTGTTGTCTGAAACGTTTTTCAGAGCCACCAACAATGGCCCTGTCTCATTCCACGATTGTTTCACATAGCAATACTCTTCCTTTGAGTAGATCTTCAAAGCTTAGTCTTCTGAGCTCATCTTTTGCTTCTTTGTCACTTCCTTTCAATAAAAACGTTAAGAGATTAGAATATTTTCTTCCACCATCAGCTTCATCGGCGGCGTCATTCTCTTACTTTCCAATCGACGTTGAGTATCTCCGGCGAGAGTTTTCCGGCCATGGAGCCACTTTCGAAGATATCGGTATACATTTCTCTATACTTTTGGTCTTCTTGGTCCAGATTGATTAGAAAAAAAAGCTTACAACTTTGATGTGATTAGGTGAGACATGTATTGCGAAACTAGCATTGGATAATGGAAGCTCAGCCAAGGTGATGTTGACACGTGGCATGATAACATCGTACAAAGTCAAAGTGTGGCATGGAGGCAAAGTGGAGCTTCTTCACACATGGGTCGAACAAGAAGAAGAAGAAGAAGTAGTGATAAGAGGAGGTGTTTCATCTGCGTTTAGCTCATCTGATTCTCATGATGAGATTGAATGGAGTCTCCATGGAATCACTGGAGATTCTAAAGAATGTGTTCAAGTGGAGTTGAGAAGAAGTGACAAGAAGATCAACAAAGAGATTGAAATGAAACAGATTATAACTTTGAGAGGAGAAACACTGAGCATTGAGCTTTGTGTGACAAACAAAGGAGTTTCACCAATCAGACTTGAAGGTTGTTCACTTGTGAGTTATTTGACAGTGAGTACACCAGAAGCTACATTTGCAGTTGGTTTGGAAGGATCAGATTTTGTCGAAACTAGGCCGTTTCTTCCTCGTTTCGGGGTTGTTCAAGGCGAGGAAGAGGAGGAGGAAGAAGAAGATAAATCAGGGTTTAGTGGGGAAGAAGAGAGCAATTACAAACAGTTGAATGAAGAGATGAGTAGGGTTTACACTTGTGCTCCAAGGAGCTTCACTATCATTGACAGGGTATTTACAATAAAAACTTGGATTCAAATTTCTTGCTTATTGATAAAATGTTTGGGTTTAATGAAATGGTGTTTGACATTCTCAGGGAAGAAGAAACTCAGTGGTAGTGAGAAGAGAAGGGTTTGAAGAAGTGTATATGTATAGTCCTGGTTCGAAACTTGAGAGTTACACAAAGTCTGCTTATGTTTGTATTGGACCATCTTCATTGTTAAACCCAATATCTTTGGATCCTGGTTGTGTTTGGAGAGGTGTGCTTCATCTTCACAATCCGAATTCTTAAGGTTGATGATATAATTTTTATTCAAAGTTATATAAATTAATTTGATTTGATTGTTAATCCATCAAGTCAACATAATTCTTTCAATAAGAATGTTACTCTTAGTCTTTAAGACACCAGTGTGTTACTCTCAGAAACCGGGAACGTAATCACTTCTTTGGTACGTGCAGAGTTTGTAAACAACATCACTAGATGAAAGTATGAAACCAAATTTTAAGAAAAAAAACAAACAAACAAACAGATTCAAGGCTAACAACAAGAGAACGTCATAATATTCAATGCATCTAATATACGGGTAACTTTTGAGAAATACCATATTAAAAATTTTGTTCTAAACATATCACTTCTAGCTAGTTTAAGTTTTCAATTATAACACAAATATTATGTGAAAATACCTGTTTGTGTCAGATAAATTACAAGCAAAATTAAAACATATGTTTTTTTTTCCAATTGAGAGTTTAGTTTTTTCCCATGAGTCATTTTGATATTAAAATAAAGTTATTTTTGAAAATCTAAAATTAGTGGTGGTATTTTTGAAAAAGTAAAAATTTAAAACTTGACTTTTATTATGCTATTTGCAGTTGGGTTGGAAGCAAAATACTGGACATGAAAGTTTGTATATTCGTGATTTATGCATGGCATGTATAGGAACAATATGGTTTGGATGAACCTCTCGTTTAATTTAAAAACAAAAATAACCAAAGCCAAGACAAGATATTGGTTTTGGATCATAGTTCAACATACACGAAATCACACATTTAAAAACAAATAAGGCGACATTTCTTGTTCTTCTTAACATTTTTGGTACAAGTGTTTTGAAAACATACACAGAAAGCTTAAGGTCTAGAACAATAGAAAGAACAAAAAATGTTATCTTCGCTCTTGAAGACCAAGGGTTTTATGCAACGAAGAGCACAATCATCACAAAATGGTCGAGGGTTACCATTGAGAGCAATTTCAATCTCCTTGCCTTCCATTGTGCAAATATGGTTTGGCTTCATGTAGGGATCTTTTCCCAGTAAACATTTACGATGAAGAGTGACTCTACAATAATCGCATGTATAGAACCATGTACTTGCATCTAATTTTGACTCACATATCTCACACCAATATTGGAGATTTGTTGCATCTTCTTCTCCGTAACAAAGGGTGAGTGGATGATTATCGTGCTTGTAGTGTGCCAGACGAGGTAAAGTAGCACATGCAATGCACAGATTAAATTTGCATTGCATACATTGTGGAACATATGTTGATCCATATAAAATTGTTTTGCAAGCCATGCATTCATCATATCTATCATGATGATCGATACGATTGAAAAAAAGCGGGTGATCATGTAGATGGCAATCATGGATAAATGGATCGGGAAGGGAAGCGCACCTTGTGTCTAGTTGATACTTACAATCTTTTTCACTGCATATGTACACGAAACCACAACTGTGTCTGCGACAAGCATTGCACCGGAAGGTGCCTTTATTTTTGAATTTTTCAAACAAGAGGTCGTATGGCTTGGGAGGGTATAAGGAAAGGAGGATAAGAGGGTGTTTGTGTAGTGGATGATGTTTTTTGCGAGGTAAGCATGCGCATGCTTCGTCGAGGACGAAATCACACTGCATACAACTATAGAAACTAGCAGAAGTTACTATTGGAAGGGTGCAAACCTGACAAAACATGTATTGATTTCCGCTAGGAATGTAGTTCCGATGGAGCCTTAGATAATGCTCATGACTGAAATGTTGTATTGTCTCCTCATCAATCCTCACGAATGGCTCGATATCTTCTTCGGGTTCTTGAGGCACTCCTTCAAGATCTTTTCCATCCCAGACGTCTTCCTTTGTTGCACATTTAGAATGGACAGCATAATGACACCCATCAGTGCAAGAGTATTGCCCGTAATTAATGTCAACGGTTTGGCGACAAACTCCGCAAGAGAAATCACCAGGAGGAAGGAAGGAAGAGTACGAGAGACGGTGTTGATGACGAGTGATCTTAATGAGACGAGGCAAGTAGATACATGTTTTGTGGACCATGTAGTTACAAGGGAGACAAGTGTAGACGAGATCCTCGAGGTCATCAAGAGATTTCCCACATGCATTACATGGCAAAGTGAATCCTCCAGGAAAGAGGGTGAGGGTGTGCTCATGGCTCTTTGGATGTGCAATAGTAAAATTTAGTGGATCTTTCGTACAAGAGGCGTTTATACTGTAATTACATATAGAACAATGATAGTAGTAATCACCAGTACGAAGAGGACGCCGACAACAATTGCATATTCTGTAACTTCCATGGGCAACATCATCATTCAGCCGTGAATAATGGTTTATAGAGAGGGTGAGAGGGTGGGAGAGGTGAAAAGGGTGTCTGATCTGTGGCTTAAAGTAGCGACAACCATAATGGTAACCAGAGTTGCAGATCTCGCAGTAGAAAATAGTACGAACAGATTCGCCGCCTTTGCATGTGAAGCAGACAAAGAGTGGATTGCTATCTTGGAGGATAAGCTTGTGACCAGCTTTACTACATTCGGATTGAGAACCAGAATAAAACGGCACTGGTTCCATATGTGGAAAAAGAGTGTAAGTAAATCTTTAGGCTCCCAAAATTTGTCTTTCTGTAAGATCCTCCCTGAGTTTGTCAAAACTCAAAACTGTTTAAAGACCGATTCCATTGTTAACGTCAACTACTACTCGCAAAGTCTTTAGTCTTTTTTTATTTATTTCAATACAGCTGTAGTTAAGCCCAACCACTTTTTTCTTTCTTTTTAATTACTCAAAGACCAACACTTTTTTTTTCTTTTTCTTTTTTATAATAGATCTAGTTGTATTCCCTATAATATTTAGATGGAGTCATTCTTAATTAAAGAATAATCAAATTTTGGTTCTTGAACAGCTATTTTTAAGAGATTAATAAAGTCAAATTGCATCGCCATTACATGAATCACAAATAGTTGATGGAATTTTAGAAACCAATAATTCGATAACCCATTACATTATCATAATTTAAATTTTATTACGATCTAGCTATTTGGTTGAACTTACGTAATTAATCAACGTATTTTATAACAACAGTTTTCCTTTCAGCACGATGAAACGTGAATGACCAATCTCAAAATACGCAGATATGAATCATATTGAATAATGACACATTAATAAATCAATTTGACGGAGCATTTAATTAATGGGAGCAGACATGGTTGGCCTTTGGGATATTAATTAATACTCATCTGTTGGCTTTTAAATGATGTTTTGTGAGTTTTTTTTTTCCAGATTAAATAATGTTTTTACTTTTCTATATACAATTAATTGATATTTTATTGTTTTTAATGTTTGAATTATGCAGATTATTTTTCTATAGGTTGAATTATGTTTAAATAGATAATAATGATATTTTATTTTAAAAAATAATAAAAATTAAATGATTCTTTAATTGGTGTGCAATAACCTTAAACATCGCTTGTACGCAAACATATTGAGTATTCGTAAATGACTAATCAAAGACCAGAATGGATATATATTACTTCGGTTTTCATAATCTAGTTCCTCCCACGTTCTCATCTCCCAATCGAAATCGTTTGGGCCTGTATCGAAATCTCACTTAAATACACGGTTTATAAAAAAAAACAACACGAGAAATACAATTCTTTTATGTTAATCAAAGTGTTATATTTCGTATTAAAAGTAAAAAGAAAGCACTTGATGTATGGTGGCCGTCGAGGAAGGTCATTCTGCATGGGTTTCGAGATATCATTAGGAAGGATCTATCTGTTTCACAAGAAGACACCGATGTCCATAGACATGGCAGATTGGTGGTTTGTGCAAGTTAGGAAACATGATGCTCACGCCGAGCTAGAAGACGATATTGTGTTGGACGATCCACATGTAGGCGCAAACACACTAATCTGCTGTGTTTATGGACATTGTCTTCTTAGTGGTTATGAACGATTTTTGTGTCAATAACAGGTATTTTTACCGGGATATAATATAATATGGGTAGTGACACCATAATGACACTAATACAAACTATTATTTTTTCCATAATATCTAGAGAACACGTTCATGTTTAATATGTTGAATGCGTCTAACTTTATATAATAATTTTTTTTTATGAAAGCAAATTAATGAAATTAGAAATTAACTTTTTTCTTAAAAGACTTGATTTTTCCACAAATGTAACCTGACATATTGTTGTTACAAGTGTTATGAAAACAAGAAAGCAAAATAAAACAGCACACATAAAGGTTTTGATCTCTACTGTTTTGTTCAATCCAGTTTTGCTTTGCTCCTGTATTTTTTTTTAATCTTCTTCAGTCTTCGCGCCTTTCTTGCACAATCAAAAGTACCATAATAGCTATCCTGCCATTTGAATACCAAGGTGTGTTTGCATCGTAGAGTACACTCATCACAAATAGGTCGAGAGTTACCATTGTTGCGAGTAATTTTAACCTCTTTACCATTTATTTTGATGATATGGTTGGGCTTCATGTAGATATCCTTTCCCAATAAACATGTAACGTGAAGAGTGATCCTACAAATGTCACAAGTATAGAACCATGTACTTGCATCTAATTTTGATTCACACACCTCGCACCAATAGTGAAGATTTTCGATACCTTTTTCGCCATAACAAAGAGTCAGTGGATGCTCATCGTGCTTGTAGTGCGTCACATTAGGCAAAGTAGCACATTTAAGACCCAAAAAGGATCTACATTCCAAACATTCCAATGCTTGACCTGAACAGTTTGTAGATTTACAACCCATGCACACTCCGTTGGTCAAATTGATGAAGAGGGTGTGATTGTGTGGATGACTCTCATGGACTGAAGAATCGGAAAGGGAAGCACACCTTACATCTAATTGATATTCACAACTTTCCTCGCCGCACTTGTACATGAAACCACATCCTCTTCGACCACAACCATTGCACATGAACATGCCTTGAGGAATATCTTCAGACCATACATGGTAAGGCCTAGGAATGAGGGAAAGTGGGTGTTTGTGGAGTGGATGGCTTTTTTTGCGAGGAAGGCACGCACATGTTCCGTGGAGAAGAAAATCACACTCCATACAACTATAGAGAGCGCCAGAAGTTATTGGAAGGCAACACCCCTCGCAAAACTTTATTTCTTCTTCATGAAGGCTATTATTGTTCATGTGGAGCTTTAGATAATGGTCATGACTAAAATGTTGTATTGTCTCCTCGTCAATCCTCACGAATGGCTCAACATCTTCATCAGTTTCTTCAGGCACTCCTTCAAGATCTTTTCCATCCCACACGTCTTCCTTTGTTGCACATTTCGAATGGATAGCATAGTGACATTCCTTATTGCAAGAATACTGCCCGTAACTGACATCCACGGTTCGACGACAAAATCCACAAGAATAATCACGGGAAGGAAGGGAAGAAGTGAAGGAGAGACGGTGAGGGTGGCGGGTGATCTTAATGACACGAGGTAAATAGATACATGTTTCATGAACCATGTAGTTACATGGGAGACAAGCATAAACATGATCTAGGTTGTGGTCAAGAGAAACTCCACATGCATCACAAGGCATAGGGAGTCGTTTAGGGAGGAGAGTGAGGGTGTGGTCATGGCTCTTTTGGTGTGAGATAGTTAGAGATGGTGGTTTGACCGAACATTTGTAGTTAAGGTTGAAATTGCAGATAGAACAATTATAGTGTATTGATCTAAGACGTCTCTGACAACATTTGCATTTGTTGTATTTTCCATCTGATGGAGAGACATGATCATCAGCATGATCCAATATGAGTTCTTCTGAATCAGAGGAGGGTTTGTTATTCCACAAATGAGGTATCTTATAACTATCAATTGTGGTTGAAGCTATGAGGGTGAGAGGGTGAGAAGGATGAAAAGGGTGTTTTATTTCCGATGGATAAACGTGACAACCTCTGTGAAATTCAAGATTGCAAGTAGCACAATAGTAATAGTATCTACTTCCTTCCAAGTGCTCACCTTTGCATGAGTAGCAGATAGAGAGTGGAGAATCAGATCGTCGCCGGAAAAGTTTGTGCGGCTGAGCCGGATCGGATAGACGGCATATGGGTTTAGAGGCAGAATAATATGGAGCAGGCTTCATATGAGTTTCTTTAGAAGGAATCAGAAGGAAAAAAAAGCAAATGAGAGAGTATGGAAGTAAAAAGGAAGGTTTCAATTCATAAAAGCTTTGACCAACTCTAGGAGCTTCTTTAGGCCCTGCCTTAACTCAGAAGGTTAGAGGCTTTTTTTAAGAACAAAAATTCACATATATATATATATATATATATATATAAATTATAGACGTAAACATAAGATAAAACATAAAAGTTTGCATTTGAAACAATATAATTAAATCAACTCTAGTTGTTCTTTAATTAAGACCAACTCTCCTTAATTTTCTTTAGTTGTTCTTCAAGACCAACTCTCCTTAATTTAAGACCAATAGCAGTTGTTCTTAGAGATCAACTATCCTTAATTTTTTTCTTTAATCCATGGAGACAGAATACTGTAGTTCCAGCTGTAATCAGTATCAAATTTTTTTTTTTCCAGTTTACCAAAGACCAATGCATTTTTAATGTATAGTTGTACGTTTATAGTAAAGGCAGAATTAAATATCAAATGATGAAGATCGAGAAACCCGATATCCTTGTTCAATATTAAATGTACAACTTATCGTTGTTTGGGTTTCTTATCCCTCATCGATCTGCATTCGCGTTAGATCTTTTAAAAGTTAGATTTTGTGTTAGGCGAGATTTGTTTGGCTAGACTCGGATTTTAGCCGTGGTTTCTCTTCTTTCATTTTCGAATTTCGATCTTACTATTTTTGAGACTTTGTTTTGTTTTTGGCAAAAACTTTTGTTTCTCTTTCGCAGAATTTACTTTGCGAGAATTTTATGTAGTCTGCCGGTTTAGTTTCAGGGATTTGGATCGTTAGCCGCCAATTTTTGTATCTCATCAAAAATTTATTTATTAATATATAATTAAGATGAAAAAAACTCAATATACTCGAAATTAGTATGAGTTATTTTTTGCATGAATATACGGTTTAGTAGCATCCATAAATCTACCAAAAACCGATACTACAAATTCCTTTCCCTAATGAAGTTAATTGGGTTAATGGGCCAGTTCGCTGTTGCACAAAAAATGACAATTAAAAAAAAAACAATTTGAGAGATTACTCAGTAGCCTCTTTTTTCTTTTCTTATCCAATCATTTATGCAAACCCAGAGTGTTGCCTCCATTCTATTGCCTAACCTAAAACGCTATAAATAAAGTACGAAAGCGCGTTTCGTCGGACGATTAAGAAAGAAATTGGTTTGCGCAACAATTGATGTGATGAGATCGAGGAAAGTAGGGCTCCCAGCACACGTTTGATAACAATACAATCTCTTGCTTTTTGGATTTAAACGACTTTTTGAGGAGGACTTAGTCATAGCGTTGGGATGGATCGGGATCCGTAGTATTAATCTGGATCCGTAACTTCAAAATATTCGGATTTTGGGTATTTGGTCAAAAACTAGAGTATCTACGGATATCCGAATCCAGAAAATAATAATAAAATAATTAAAAGTATGAAAATAAAATATTAAAAACTTTAATATATATATAAAACTAAACATTTTAATAATATTTTTTCAAAATAAATTTGATATATTAGAAAAAGAACTAAAATTAATTTATATAAATATATATATATATATATATATATTTTTTTTAATATAAAAATAACTTAATTTATGTAAAAATATATATTTTAAATATATTTTAATGCATTCGGATATCCGGACCTTGCAATTTTAATATCCGGATCCGGAGGCTTCAAATATCCTAATTTTTAGAACGAATCGAAGAGGATCCTGGATCGGATCTCAGATCCCGGATAATAATTTCACCTCTACTTAATCATATATAAGATACCCATTTATTAGCATTTTATGTTTTTATTGTTTATATCCATGAGTAAGAGTTTTAATGAAAGAAGTTGACATAAAAAAACGTATTTAAAGAAAATACACGATCACTGCTTGGATAAAAGAACAACTACAAGTTTGAATATTTCGTAACAATTCGTGCCTAGATAGATGCTAGCTGTTTAGCTTAGTTTATGAGGTTGGGTGGGTAGCCAACAAAATTTGTATTCATCAAAATTTTTATTGTAGTTGAGAACCGAATTTCTTGACGTAATTTCAGGAAATTTGACTTTTAATTAATATATCCAAAATTTGTTATTTTAATGGCCATTATTAGTTTATTCATATTGATTTTTTTTAACACTATTTATTATTCTATTACAAATTATGAGAATTGTTAAATCCATAATTCTACGACGGATAAATCTACCGCATTGATCCATGCCAGACGATTCTACCTTACATCACGCTGAAAATTTCATATAAACTTGTCTCCGTTAATCTGCATAAATGATAATAAATCGCACTCTCTGAAATTCGAATTCCAGACCTCGTTAATCTGCATAAATGATAATAAATCGCACTCTCTTAGATTCGAACCCCAGACTTCCTGGTGTAGAAATATTAATAAACCATTGATCATGGACCAAGAAGTTTCTACAGTTTATTTATATTGATTTGGTTAATCTGTTTGTAAGTTCATATTTTTGTAAGATCGGACCAAAATTTATATATACAATAAAATTTCTATAAATTGATATTGTTAGGGTCATAAAATTTTATTATTTTATAGAGATATTAGTTAATTAATAAATTAATATTTATTAATTTTAAGTGATATTTGCCTTAAAATTTATTACACTAAAAATTTTACCATGAGATTTTAGAAAAATACGAGTTGAGATAATTTGATCCATATAATATTATTGTTTCACTGCTATCAATCTTACAATCTCAACTTGGAATTTTAGGGGTCGATTTTGAATGCTAGGGGTCGAGATTTAAGGTCCGATATTTATAGGTTTAAATGTTAGAGGTCGAGATTCAAGCCGTTAGGTTTCCATTTTCTTTATTCCTTTTTATTGTCGATTTTGCATCCGATCTCAATTTTAATAGGTTTTCGTTGGGTTCATTAAAGATATTTTAGTAATTATGTTGTGTGAAAAATCGATTTCATTAAGAGTATGATAGTATTTAATCTTGTGAGATTGAACGTGATGTGTCCGTTCCAAAACTTTACTTCGTAAGTAATAGTAAAGATTCTAATTCGATTCCCATTGAAAATCTTCCACTCTTATTTAGCCACGCAAAATGATATTATATTTTATTTCTATTAAAAAATCCGGTGAGTGGATTATTCAACATCTATATTCACCCTGAAAAATTGGTCGGGTTTCTGTCAGAATATCGATCATCCCCTAGTTATAAAAAAAAAAAAAAAGTTTTGTTGTTGTTTGCTTGTGAAAGCGAATCTTAATGGTTTCTAATATTATGATTATTATTGAATTTTGATACTTTAAAAATGCCATTAAATGACGGACGAACATCCATGACAAATGTTTGGTTTGTTTCTTCATTTATGAAGGTGATTGATGAGAACAATTAATGCCGGGAAGAACATTCAAATAACTTAAATCATACATAAAAAAACATATTAGCCAAGCCAAATGTGAAAACAAATGAAAACAAACTAGGCATTAGAAAAGGGGGACCTCGGATGCATGGTAAAAACTAGTTCATAGTTGGCACAAGTCTTGGTATTAGCGTACTTGTTGTTTTGCTTTCTTCATTCTTTTAAATTCCGCTTTTACCTCCCGTGTTACTTTTTCTATTGCAGCAGCCACACAGTACAAAGTGCAGTAATATACTCCTTCCCACTTGTATACCAAATTGTCTACGCGAGGGTGTGCACAATAACCGCAGATCGGTCGAGAGTTAGCTTCGTTGTAAACAATTTCAACCTCATCATCATCTATCTTGAAGATATAGTTGGGCTTCATGTACATATTCACCCCCAATAAACACGAAACATGAAGAGTGGTTCCACAATAGTCACATGTATAAAACCATTTGCTTGCGTCTAATTTTGACTCACATAACTCGCACCAATATTGAAGATTTGTTGTACCTTTTTCGCCGTAACAGAGAGTGAGTGGATGTCTATCATGCTTGTAGTATGCCACACTAGGCAAATTAGCGCATCTGAGGCCCATAAATATCTTGCATTCCATACATTCTAGGTAATGACTTGAACAACGAGTAGACTTACACTTCATGCATTCGCCTTCGGTTAGATTGAAGAAGAGGGAGTGATCATGGCTCTCATGGATTAAAGGATCTGGAAGGAAAGCACACCTTACGTCTAAGAGAAATCGACAACCTTCTTCGCATTCGTACATGAAGCCACAACCCCTTCGGGCACAACCATTGCACTCGAATAGGCCTTGACAAGAAAGCTTACTCCAGAGCCGTTGACGTGCAGAATCATATTGGTTGAGGATAAGAGGGTGTTTGTGTAGTGGATGGTGTTTTTTGCGAGGAAGAGATGCACATGCTTCGTGAAGAACAAAATCACATTGCATACAACTGTAGAGACTATCAGAGATTGTTAGTCGGATGCAGCATGCCTCACAAAACTTTCCATTTGAAATATGATCTTTATCCTTGAACTTTAGATAATGGTCATGACTGAAATGTTGTATCGTCTCTTCATCGATCTTCACGAATGGCTCGATGTCTTTGTCTTCACTGGGTGCTTCGGATACTCCTTCAAGATCTTTACCATCCCAAATTTCTTCTCTCGTTGCGCATTTCGCATGAACAGCATAGTGACATCCCTTATTGCAAGAGTATTGCCCGTAATTGACATCGACAATTTGGCGACAAACTCCACAAGAGAAATCGCCAGGAGAAAGGGAAGCAGTGAAAGAAAGACGGTGAAGATGGCGGGTGATCTTAATGACACGAGGTAAGTAGATACAAATTCCATGAACCATGTAGCTACAAAGGAGACAAGCGTAAACATTTTCTGGGCTGTTCTGGAGAGACTTTCCACAAGCATCGCACGGCAAAGGGGGACGTCTAGGAAAGATGGTGAGGGCATGCTCATGGCTCTTCTGGTGTAAGATAGTGGACGGTAACATGCTGAACGCACAAGCCATGTTAAAGCTGACTTTGCATATAAAACAATGATAGTAACCCATTTGATCAAGAAGTCTCCCACAACATTTGCATTTTCCATTCTTCTTATCTGGAGAGGCCTCAACATCATCAACAACTATAGAAAACACAGGTTTTGCTTCTGAATCGGAGGAGCTGCCAGAGTCAGTCTGTATATCGGGCCGTTCAGAAGCGTTAAAACTAGGATCTGAACTAAGTAAGGTGAGGGGGTGAGAAAGGTGAATAGAATATTTTAGATCCAATGGAAATATCTGACATATCCCATGGAATTTCAATTTGCAAGTAGCACAGTAGTAATAGAACTTACTCTTGCATAACTGCTTGCCTTTGCACAAGAAGCAGTCAGTGAATGGGACGTCAGATCGGTGCCGGGAAAGTCGGTGCGGCGGCTGAGCCGGGTCGGACAGACGACATAGGGCTTTAGAACGAGAAAAATACGTCGGTGGTTTCATTTTGGATGTTTCAAATCATAAAATCTTTTATCAAAAAACTCTGTGAAAAGTAATACGACAAGGCTCTCTCTTTATTTTTTATTTTCTTAACCCTCTTCCTTAATTAAGTCAACTACTTTTAGAGTCATGTTTTAAGACAAGCTGGTTCCAGCTATTAAGACCAACCGTATCGCAGCGTAATCATAGGCAGACAAAGTCTTCTTTCTTAATTATATTACAAGAGAGGGATCGTAGTTGTTTAAGAAACCGATTCATTTACATTTATTATTAATTTTTATCAGTAAAAAATCTGATTACTGAATACATTACACTAGGTAATACCAGTATAGTTTTAGTTAGGAAATAAATTGTAGTTATTGGAAGAATTGTTATACGGAATCCAAGACAACGGATTTTTGAATTTGCAATTGTTTTATATAGAAATGTGTTCCACCCGTGAAATAATTCAAAACAACGGATTTTTTAATTTCTTAGTCAATAAAAAATAATCATATACATTATAAGATCAATCATAATTTGTAAGCATTGAATATATTTATTTCTATAAATTTGTGTAAAATATTTATGATATATAGCATTTAATTAATAAAATGCTTTAGACAAAGTTTTGGATATGTTGACATTGAGTATATATTATTTGAGTTATAAACAATCTTCTAAAGTATTTTAAATGCCATTTTATTTTTTGTTATGTTTAAAATGTAATGTAGAGTTTACTTAAAACTTTATAAAAGTATTTAGTTTACATTTTAAAGAATTAACACATATTTAAAAAAGAATTAGAATACATACTTTCAAACGATATTGTAAAATATTCTCAAACAATATATGACTAAAATTAAGTTTTAAGTCATCCTAATATATTCAAATTCAAATGTTATTATAATAAAATATTCTCAAACAATATTTCGATAATATAAAATTAATTTAATTAAGATTAAAACCAAAATTCAAAAAAAATAAAAGAAAATTATGTGTATTTAGTAAAAAGAAAAGAAAAATTTGTGATCCTTCTTTTTAATAAAAAAACTATAAACGAAAACAATCCTAACAAATTAATCTAATCGATATTTACACATTAAACCAACCGGTTAGATTAATATTCAGTGACGATTGAAGCACGCTCCACCAACAGCAGCTGTTGTCCCCGGTTTCACACCACTGTGCCTCAAGCTCTGCTTCGGTGGAGCCATAAATGGTTTATCTTCAAATCTCTATTCCACCTCTAGATACTCTCCCAGTAATGCACTACATACAATCTCCGGAATCACGGTGAACTCTTGTCAGGGAAGAACGATGATGTACACTAATTATTATCACCAATAAAAACCCAGTCACGATTAACAACAACAACAAAAGTTTTTAAGATCTAACCAGCAACGATTACCAAATTCAAGTCTGCTTTTCCTCGAACTATCTCAGATCCCAAGTGCCATTTATCCACCTTCCATGCTGAGATTTGATTACCATCGTAGTGGTAAAATCACTCTCTTCACCTCCAACATCGCCGTTTTCAAGAGGCATAAGAATTTTCGGCTAGAGTTTTTACAGGAACTTTTTCCACGATTTAACATTATATTTATAGGGGATACATTTAAGAAAAAATTTAGGTTTTTACGAATCAAATCAAATCTTAACAAAATATCTAAATATTAATTTTCAATTTTTAAATAGAATTAATGCGTTTATGTTTAAAAAAGAAACCAGAATGATGCTAAATATCTCGATTAAATCGAATATATAAATATTTATTATTCTCTATTTAACTGTTTTGATACTATTTGAATAATTAAATATCCACGAATTAAAAGAAAAAAGAAAATTGAAAGCATTTAAAGGAAATTCTATAAATTTCATTAATATTCCATCAAATTTAGAAAACAGTAAATTCAGTAATTGAATTGAATCAAATTTAGAAAACAATATAAATTCACGTAATTGACATATATTATGTTCCAATTTATATGGTTTCCTTTCTAGAGGTTCAATTTATGTGTATCGAAAGCAAAAAATGGTTTGATTTGAATCAAATTTAAAAAACAATAATTTTGATTAGTTAGTGACACTGTTTACATTGGTTGATGTATATACTGAAGTTATGATGGAATATGTTAAGCTTTGATGGTATAATTTCTCAAAAAGCATAAATCTTTGCATATTTTGAAAAATGGATGAAAATGGTTACTCATATAAAATTATAAGTCCTAGTCTTCAGATTAAATCTATATAAAAGACTTCAAATGCATTATTTTTCTAATGGATTAATTTGGTTTGTTAAGAACCGTATTCACAACATTTTTTTTTCGTTACGTAAAAAAAAAAAAAATTTGTGGGATTGGTTTGTTAGATATTAATATATATTTCAATTATGTTTGGTAATAGAGTTAACTTGAATCGTTTCATAAATAAATTATTGAAACTTGTGTTTGACAATTAGAATAATAGTAGTTTAAATATAAGAATTAATTATATAAAAAACCGAAAAAAATTATAAGATTGACACGTCAACAAAAATAGTCTGCAATGTTCCTTCTCTAATATATAGAGGATGAGCACTACATTATGTTTGAATACTTCGTGACAATTGTGTGTAGTTGCTAGCTGTTTAATAGTTTTATAAAGCTAGTAGTCAGCCAATCAAAACTTATGAATAATATTTTTCTATTTATCAATTTTTAATGTAGCTGAGAATTGTTTTACGTTACATTATAACTTTGCACGTTATATATTTTCGTAACATCGGACAAACGACATCTCGGTTTGAAATGGCAACTCGAGTGGAAATCCAAATCGCAAGTATCACAATGGTAATGATGTGAAAAAGGGGAGGCTCCTATCTTCCTTTTGCATGTGAAGCATGTAGAGTTTTTGATTCGACGACTGTTTTCTTTATAAAGAAAATGTAGCTGCTGAGCAGGATCTGACAAAGGACATATAGCTTATGACGAGAACTAAACTTTGTTGTTGTTTCCATTTTTGGTGAAGGGTTTAAAGGAAAATAAAAACACAAATTGGACAAAGAGTGTTACTTACAAGGAATGAAGAAAACAAGACATGTATCTTAGGCTCCTTCGATCGTCTTTAGTTGTCGAATCTGGTTTTAATTAGTTTTGTGGATCATGGGATCCATCTTCTTAAGTTATAGTCAACTCTTTTTTTTTTTTTTTAACTCCCACCATGCCACCACCAATATTGGCAACTTGCTTTAGCTGTTTTCTAATTTCTTTTTACATCAATCAGTGATCAATCAACGTTATTTTTTTTTTTTTAGATTAGAGAAAATCTTTCTTTGGATAAAACCAAAAATAAAGAAAAGTCTTTCTTTGATACAAGATTACAAGTTGTGCAAGTTGCCAACCACAATTAATACATGCTAGTATATAACTATATATGCTACTATCATTACTAAATGTCTACGAACAAAATTCATTTCTGTTTTTCTTTATAAAATGTTAAAAAAATACCACCGTCAAATAAAATCATATATATAACTAGAGAGTTCTCTCTCCATCTAAAATGTTCACATCATCAAAAAAACAATAATAAGAACATTAAAACTAAAGTTAATAACTCAATTGATTCACACATTTTTCTATTATTATCTTTCATTAATTGAATAAAATAATTCAAAAACGCTTAAAATGTACTTTAAGTTAATAAATGAAAGATAGAAGGAATTCAATATTTGAAGAAGAACAAATCTTTAAATTTGAAACTATTTTTTATGAATGTTAAAAAATAAATTCAAGTTAACGATTAAAATTAAAATAATTTATCTGTTTTGAAAGAGAACGAAAGAAATGACTATGAAAAAGTGTTTAAAAAAAATTTCACTAAAACTCGGAAAAATATATACACAAGACTAAAGTAAAATATTTTTGATTTTATTCATTTTGTAAAATGAATGAGATATATGTTTTATATATATATGATTCCATACATTCATTCGTAGATACGTTGCCAAACGTAATAAATATATACGATTTCATTCGCCGTGTAAAATGAATGAGATATATGTTATATATATATGATTCCATACATTCATACGTTGCCAAATGTAATAAATATATACGCGATACTGTCACCTTATATATAGATTCTCAAATTCTTTCTCCCTAATCGCCTTATTAAGGAACATAAAGAATATCATTGACCAAAACAATAAGGAAAATAATAAACCTCATTTCATCTATAAAGACTACTTTACTCCCCCAACAATATTATATCAAAACAAATAAAAAACACCATGGCTTTCACAAAAAATCACCATTTCTTTTTCATGCTAATCCCATTTATAATCATCCTTGCAACGACTTCGTGTGCGTCTGCAGAAGTTTTGCTCTTCTCAGCCAAACATGTTGTAATTATCAACAAACTTGTGACGCGTGCGACATTGATTGTGCATTGTAAGAACAAAGACGAAGATTTGGGCGTAATATCGCTCGGACCAGGGGATAGTTTCGATTTTAGATTTCGTGTCAACTTCCGTGAAACAACGGTATACAGTTGTAGTTTTGCTTGGCCTGGTAATACATCAACATTTGATATTTTTAGAACTGATCGAGACGATAATCCGAAGAGTAAAGCTGGAGTTTGCAGCGAATGTATTTGGAGCATTTACGAACCAGCACCATGTAGAGATAGACGTGATGGAGGTCAACCTAATTGTTTCCAATGGGACGGGTTTAAGTTAATTTAAAAATATTTATCACATCTTTCGATTTTGTGTTTCTTTGTATTACAATATAATGAGATCTGGTGTTTGAAATAATTGTTACGTTGATCACTCTCTCTTTCAATATTATATATATCACAACTATAAAATTTACATATCTTTTATTTTCAAGTCATTCTAAGCGTATAGCACGAATCATTCATAAGTATTTATGGCGGATTCACAAAGTATAAATTATTCTTCAAAATATGTATAACATTAGATTGGAACATAAGATATAAGTACATTTTGTTTCGGACATTTTAATCACTTCGAACAACCACTGAGGGACCAGTTCCCGCATAATCAACAAACATGTGAAAGCCGGAAAAACATGATTGGAGTGTTTTCCGATGGTTCTCCGAAACTTGAGTCAGAAAAGAACAAAAAAGAGAGTGAAGAAGAAAGACCACGAGAGAGATGTGGAGAGCAAGGAAAGAAAGTCGGAAAACGGAAAAAAAGAGGAAAAGAGTGAAGCTGGACCGAACAGGGGTTGGTCCGCAGCGTATTAGGACCTTTGAGTGAAAAAAATTTGTGGTGAGACAAAGAGAAAAACAAAGTATTTGATGAGAAAGTGTCCAAGGAACGACCATAAAAGAGATGTCTGGGAAGAACCGAAGAGAATGATCCTAAACAGTCGGAAAGAGACTAAGAACCGAATGGATTGGGTCTTAGTCCTGAGAAAAATGAACTCAGTGTGTTTTTTAGAGTCAAGATCAGATTAGGTTTTATGAAGTGAATGAGGGGAATATTAATAGACTTTTACCTGTATGGATTCGGATACCAGACTCCGCGTCCTTAGCTGGATCGGGTCTGGATCGTCGGATATGACATTGTACGATGCACTCGAGTGATTTTCACCTACCACCTTTATTTTTTGTGCCAATTGTTCGACAATACGGTTCTGTGACGCTGAGTCTCTCCCTTACTGTACTGGTGGCAGCATCTGATGCAGCGGATCTGATTATGGGGTGCTTCTCGGAATTAGTTCTGCATACTTTAATCGTTCTCTGGGCGGGACCATTTGTTTTTATCCTAACACGCATAAGGTGAAAATTTTCACTCTTTGACTGAGGACATAGCTTCTGAATATTTGAAAGAGTTTGAGTTTCGCGCCTAAAGAAAGAATATATACATGGCCCGAGTTCTTGATACGGAAACTCGGACGCCGTGTGCTGCTTCCGAGTGCCGCATGTACTTGTACGTCTGACCACTCGACTCCCGACCCAGATTATCCCTGGTAGAGTGACCATGCTACCCGAAATGGGATCAGTTACATGTGACCTTACCCATTAAATTATTTGGACCATTGTTAATTCATGCCCAAATAACTCTGGTTCGGTCCTAGTATATAAAATTATACTCAGCTAACTATAGACATACTCCTTTTTTTTATTAATCTACTCACTGACTTTTCAATAATGTTATTTTTTTTAGTCTAGACAAAGTCTTCAAGCTAATCGCGGATTTAGATAGAAACTTGGATTTCAACATTTAAACATCCGGGTCACATGATCGGAAACTATGCCGGAAAACTACACATAAGCCAACAAAAGAACATACATTATTACATTGGAAGATCAAGAGCACAATGCTTTTTAACCAGTTGAATGACTTATTTCAATAAACTAACAGTTTTGTGGTAGCGTTTATCCTTACTGGTTGCTTTGCTCCTCTTTCGCTTTTCCCATCTTTTTCGTGTCAGCCTCTCATATAGTCGAGCGTCGTTTGCTCTGCTCATACAAGACAAAGTACAATAATAGATATCTCCCCACTTGAACACCACAATGTCTACACAACGATGAGCACATTGGTCACAAACTGGTCGAGAGATACCATTGTTGCGAACAATTTCAACCTCAACCTCAACCTCAACCTCATCACCATATATTTTGATGATATGGTTTGGCTTCATGTACATATTGTTTCCCAATAAACATGTAACATGAAGAGTGACTCTACAATAGTCACATGTATAAAACCATGTCTTTGCGTCTACTTTTGATTCGCAAATCTCACACCAATACTGAACATCTCTTCTAGTTTCTTCGCCGTAAGATAGAGTGAGTGGATGCCCATCGTGCTTATAGTGTGCCAGACTAGGCTTCGTAGCGCATCTGACTCCCAAAAAAGATTTGCATCTCATACACTCTAGATAGTGACTTGAACAATAATCTTGACATCCCAAGCATTCTCCTTGAGTCAAATTAAAGAAGAGTGGATGATCATCATGTGGATGGCTCCCATGGATTAAAGGATCTGTAAGGGAAGCACACTTAACATCTAGTTGAAACTCGCAATCTTTTTCGCCGCATTTGTACAAGAAACCACCATTCCCTCGGTAACAAGCATAGCAATTGAACATGCCTTGAGAAAAAGCCTCATGCCAAAGCTCCCCGGGCTGAGGAGGGAATGAGTAGAGAATAAGCGGGTGTTTGTGTAGCGGATGGTGTTTTTTACGAGGAAGGTATGCACATGATTCGTCAAGAACAAAGTCGCATTGCATACAACTGTAGAAATCATTAGAAATGATTATTGGGAGGCAACACGCTTCGCAAAACTTTTCATCATCAAGGACACCCTTCTTGTGGAGCCTTAGATTATGGCTATGGCTGAAATGTTATATTGTTTGCTCATCAATCCTAACGAATGGCTCGATATCTCTGTCTTCATCGGATTCTTCAGGCATTCCTTCAAGATCTTTCCCATCCCAAACGTCTTCTCTTGTTGCACATTTCGAATGTACAGCATAAGAGCATCCTTTATTACAAGAGTATTGTCCGTAATTGACATCAACGGTTTGGCGACAAACTCCGCAAACAAAATCACTGGAAGGCAAGGAGGATGTGAAAGAGAGACGATGTGGATGGCGAGTGATCTTAATAACACGAGGTAAGTAGATACATGTTCCATGAACCATGTAGTTACATAGGAGGCATGCGTAGACATGATCATCGGTTTGGTCGAGAGGCACACCACAAGCATCACAAGGCAAAGGGAGTTGTCTAGGGAAGAGGGTGAGAGTGTGTTGGTGACTCTTGAGGTGTGTGAGAGTAAGAGGTGGTGGGTTTGTTGAACATGTGTAGCTAAGCTTGAAGTTGCAGATAGAACAGTGATAATACACGTTTTTAAAACGTTTCAAACAACATTTGCATTTCTTATAACTTCCATTGGATTGAGACTTATCATCATCATCATCATCACCATCATGAATTGATGCTTCTGAATCAGAGGAGTTCCTCTGCATCCATAAACGGGGTAGCTTGAAACTATCAACTTCAGGATTTAAAGAGACGAGAGTGAGAGGGTGAGAGAGATGAAAAGGGTGTTTGATTTCTGGTGGAAAAAGGTGACAACCTCTATGAAACTCCAAATTGCAAGTAGCACAATAGTAATAGTATCTACTGCCTTCTAAGTGCTCGCCTTTGCACGCGAAGCAGATAGAGAGTGGAGGATCAGATCTTCGCCGGCAAAGTTTGTGCGGCTGAGAAGGATCTGACATACGACATGTGGGTTTAGATCTAGAAAAATAAGATGGTGGTTTCATATAGGTTTCTTTAGAAACAAAGAAGAAGCAAATGGGAGTCTCTAATAGAAATTTCTAAAGCTTATGTGTTTATTTATCATAAAGTCTCAGATTTGATCTTGATTCAGACATTGAGGAAACCATGTCCTGTATTAGCGCCGTGTCCGAGGTTTACGGCCAGATCGGAAAGACATGCATGTGATGGACTATGAACAAGAAACATGACTGAAACAATAAAATTTGTTTTTAGTCAACTAGTTTTTGTATATATTTTTGTAAGGTATGTTATAAAATAGTATATGTTTTATAAGTGGTTATAAAAACAATAAATTTAGAAGAATTCATTAAAATACCACTAAAATATGTTTTTGTTCCAAACATACTATCATTGAGTTTTTTTTCCAAAAATAACACTAAAAGTTTGTTTTTCCAAAAATACCATAAACACTAAAAATGATTTTTAAGGGCTTATAATTTAAATTTTTGGATTTGGGTTTAGTATTTTGGGTTTAGAGTTTAGGATTTAGGGTTTAGTTTTGAGGGTTTAAAGTTTAGTTTTAATTTTGTGGTATTTTTGGAAAATAAAACTTTTAGTGCTATTTTTGGAAAAAAAAAACTAATGATGGTATATTTGGAAAAAAATTATTTTTGTGGTATTTATGAAAAATACCCATAAATTTATTTATAAACCTTTATAAACATGTTATAGATGGTATTTTTTATATATAAAAATGTTATAAAACAAAGTGTATTCCGAAAATGGTATTTCTCAAAATAATTCTACAGAGTTCGGTAAAAATAACACACTAGAAAAGTTTTGAAAAATATCTAGCCGGTAGCTAATATGGATTTGATAATTTAATTGTTTATATATCTTTTAACCATTTCATATCCATGAGTAAATGTATACATCTTTGTAAAAGAAAAAAACTTTTTATTCAGCATTCTTCTTTCAACATGATTCCTTGTTCCTCAAAGGATCTAAGTGTTCCTCCTTGCAGAGTAGGCACAGTAAGCCGCCACTCCAGCAAATGCAGCAGCCGTCACTATAATTTAACAACACAACACAACTCAATTTAATTAATCCAATTGACATATTTCTTTTAATGTGGAGGGCCATCTCAAATTATTTATTGGCCCGTTCAAAAAATTTACGAAATGTATATTTAATATCGTAAGATAGTTATTAAGAAAATATTTGTTTTCAAATTGTGATCATGTTCGACTATTTCATTAAAAGACGGCTTTGGAAATAAATAATGGTGAAAGATTTAAAAACAAACCTGAAGCAATAACAGCCGAGTTGTTACTATCCTTCAGCTTCGTAACTACGCAGTTCGATTCAAATCTCTTTCGATGCCTCTCTATATCCGAAGCCTGCATTAGATAATAAACTATTGATTAGAAGATGAAAGTTGTATATAAACAAACTATGAATTTTAAAGTAAAATGAATCACTTACCGAAAGTTTTCCAACAATCATATGAGCTTTGTAGAAAATATCTTTAACATCATCATCATCACCCCAAGCTTCTTCAAATTTACTAATCAAATCTTCGGTTACGAGCTCAACACCTCTTTCTTTAGCTTTCATCGCGGGTTGCCAAGATTTCAAGAACCCGATAAACCCTTTAAGCGAAAGCTTATGAGGAATGTCAAGCATTATAGGCTTCCCTTCTGATCCCATCCCTATACTTTCAAAAGGAAACGGCAACGTTTTGTAACCGTCGAAAGCAAGATTCATTACCGGAGTTCTAAACGGAAATGTGGAATCCACAAGACGTTTCATGATGGCATCAACTTCAGGGGAGATTACTAGATCGTTGTAGACCCAAACCGCGATTAATCCGCCTTCTTTGCGAAGAACACGTTTTGCTATGTTGTAGAACGTTGCGAGTTCGAAGTAGTGAACGGCTTGTGCAGCTACTATGAGATCAACGGAGTTGTCTCCTCCGATTAGAGCAACCATTTGATCTTCCGACATTGTTGTTGGAGTGTGATGGTAAGTGATTCTTTCGTGTTTTACTGCTCGTTTTAGTTGTGCTTCGTTTATGTCTGTGGCCACAACTTTCTCGAAATACTCTGCAAGCTGTAATATAAACAACTTTGACGATTGGTATTTCATAATAGCGGAATAATAAAATAGCGAAAACATTTAAATGAACAAAATTTATGCTAACAAATCTGCAAAAGCTAATTTTTGTAGATTAATCAATTTTCATTTTTTAGTTATATTTTTTAACAAATTAATCATATACAGGGGAATTGGAGTCATTTGTGGAACAATTGTTATATTTCCAAATGCGAAAGGATGTTAGATTTGTTCGACGTGATTGTAAGATCACTAAAAACTAGTATTAAACGATGTAACAAACCACAAAAAAAAATATATACATGAGCACAACAATTTTCAACCGTGAAAGTTGCTATCAATGGTTAATAAATACTGAATCACGTGTGTAAAATGTGTAAACGTAAATAATTGGTAAACCATTCATCACCGACAATATCATATACTAATTTCATCGATTAAGATAAAATTTTACTGGGAATAGATAATAATCCTTAATCAAAAAAAAAAAAAAGATAATAATCATATGGAAGAAACAATTCATCTTCTAATCTCCCTAAAGCTAAGAAGTTATATATCACTAATTTAGTTCTTCTACACTAAAAACGATGTCGTTTTAGGGATCTACTTGAGTTGGGAAAAATAAAAAAGGCAATGTAAACTCTTGGGAAGAAGATGAAGAAAGCTTACACCAATGGAAGCTTGACCATTGCCACAACCGACATCCCAAGCCAATTTGTGTTGACCGGTTCGAGCCGCAAGCTTCGTGAACCAATCGATCGGATATCTCGGCCTTGCGTTTTGGTAAGCATCGGCTAGTTTATCAGACAAAGCAGCCATTTTCTAAATTTCTCTGTGTTTCTTGTTCTTGTTCTTGCTTATTGTCTCTCTGTATTAACTTTTGAGAAGTTACACTCATCTTTTTATATTGTGCTTTTTCTCCAATGAGAAGAATGGAATCAAGTCAAATTGACAAAGTCAGATATGGCAACGAGTCTTCTTCTTAGCACAAGAGTTGTTGGTCTTTCTTCATTTTTCTAAATTATCATTTGATTTTTTTTTGTTTATTTGCTCTCGTTGTATATAGTTGACTTTTCTTGAATTTCTTCACTATGATTGGTACACAATTAATATCTTTGGTCTACTGCTCAATATATCTATTCATTTTCTTTACAAAATAACAGAAATCTATTATTTTGATAATCCCTATATAAATATATGATTTTAAAAAAAAAAAGTTAATACTTTCATATTAAACCCGTTGGATTGTTACAAATTATTAGATAGACATTCACAAATCTACGTGGATGACGTTTTTAATTTATAATGCGATTGTTAAAAATCCACGTAAAACTTGTAATTTGTAATCGTTGACGAAAGAAAAAAAAAACTTTGTAAAAACATGGAAAAAGAATTAGCTAGTACTTTTTCAAAACAATAAATTCTGTTTTTATTTTTACGAGCAAAATTAAAAAAAAAATTGGAATTTTTTTATGGAAATGTTCTTAATAAACATAAAACTCCAACAATATTATTATTTGCAACGTAGACATATGGGGCCAGAGATTGTAATTTGTGTCTTAATAAGTTGGGCCTATAAATTTCTTGTAGGCCCAATAATATATGTGCTTTTAATTTATAGGCCTTGAATTTTAATTTTGATATAAGTTTCGTTTATCGCCGACTCAACATTTCAACCAAATCGTCCTCTTCGATACACATCGAGGAGAAAAATCGATTCTTTGCGAAGCTTCAATCCTCCATTGAATCAAATCTCTCTCCTTTTCTCGACCTGTAAGGTCTCTACTCTCTGAATCTTTCTGGGTTTTTTTTTCTCCGGCTGAATCGATCACTGGGGTTACCGAAAACCCTAGATTTTCCAATCCCAAGACCGTGATTTGATCGACATCAATGGGTAAGAACGATTTTCTAACCCCGAAGGCGATTGCGAATCGGATCAAAGCCAAAGGTCTTCAAAAGCTTCGATGGTATTGTCAGATGTGTCAGAAACAATGCCGAGACGAGAATGGTTTCAAGTGTCATTGTATGAGCGAATCTCACCAGAGACAGATGCAAGTTTTCGGGCAAAACCCGACTCGTGTGGTCGAAGGTTACTCTGAAGAATTCGAGCAAACGTTTCTCGATCATATGCGACGGAGCCATAGATTCTCTCGTATCGCTGCGACTGTTGTCTACAATGAGTATATCAACGATAGACATCATGTTCATATGAATTCGACGGAGTGGGCGACATTGACGGAGTTTATCAAGTACTTGGGCAAAACTGGTAAGTGTAAGGTTGAAGAAACACCTAAAGGTTGGTTTATTACTTATATCGATAGAGATTCAGAGACTTTGTTTAAAGAGAGGTTGAAGAACAAGAGAGTTAAGAGTGATTTAGCTGAGGAAGAGAAACAAGAGAGGGAGATTCAGAAACAGATTGAGAGAGCTGCTGAGAAATTGAACAATGGTGGTGGTGAAGGTGAAGGTAGTGGTAAAGAAACTGTAGAGGATGATGATGATGATGAGAAGAAGAAGAAAGATGAAGAATTGAGATTGAAGAGTGGAGTTAAGGTTGGATTTTCTCTTGGTGGAACGGTTAAACCGGTTACTACGGGGAAAGATAGAGGGGAAAGCTCGAAACTTGTGTTCGATGATGAAGATAATGAGAAGCCTGCGAGAGGGGAGAAGAGGAAAAAAGGCGGTGACTCGGGAAGAAACGACAAGGAGAAAAGATCAGCTTTGGATGAGTTGATGAAGGAAGAAGAGAAGAAGAAGGAGAGGACGAATCGTAAAGATTACTGGTTGTTCGAAGGGATAATTGTGAAGGTTATGAGTAAGGCTTTGGCAGAGAAAGGGTACTATAAGCAAAAAGGTGTTGTGAAGAAAGTGATTGATATGTATGTCGGGGAGATCGAGATGCTTGATTCTAAGCATGTGTTGAGAGTTGATCAAGAGGAGCTTGAGACGGTGCTTCCACAGATTGGAGGGATAGTGAAGATAGTTAATGGTGCGTATCGTGGTTCAAATGCCAAGTTGTTGGGTGTGGATACAGACAAGTTCTGTGCTAAAGTGCAGATCGAGAAAGGTGTCTATGATGGAAGAGTCGTAAAGTCCATTGAATACGAGGACATATGCAAACTTGCTTAGTTATTTGTTTAGCCCATATCAGGTTTTACGATGCCTTGTATTTCTGTTTGAACCTTTCTTTTTTTTCTGCAAGTGAGTCTCAGATGTTCACTGTTATGACGAAACAAAGTGTTCAAAAGATTCTGGCTTTTGGTTTCTTTTCATTATCTTTTGTCCAGTGGAATCTTTGTGGCGAACAGGGTTGCATCTCAGAGGTTGAAGATGATGGGTTTGAAGCATTTTGATTCCTGATGGTCGCCTCGTGACCAAGGTACTGCAGATGATTCTGTTTCAGGACATGTTCTTGACTGGAATGTTTTGGTTTTTCACTGGTTTACTCAATGTGGCTTGTAAAGTATTTCTGAACATGTGATGTGACTACTATAATATCTTTGAGAAACCTTGTGATGTTTTCTTTGTGCTTTAATTAGATAACTCAAAGTTCTGACTTCTGAGAGATGAAATGTCATGAAAGGCATGAAGTTAACACATAGGCTTATGACTTTTGGGTTTAGGTAGGGCTTTAGATGACTACTGTTATGACTTTTGGTTTTTAGGTAGGGCATGTCGTGTTATTAGACTCGTGCCATTAAATGTAATCCAATATATCATACATATTTATGTAAGAAAAATAGTAGTAATGTTGTAACTATAGGTATAAACATATACAATACATGGACCAAGTCCTTGCAATAGCAACTCTTAACTTGTAAAAGCAAGAACAGCCTTTCATCATCGGCAATGGCCACTAAGTGCCCAATAAATTCTGTAAACAATTAAAAACTCTAATGTTTTGATATGGGCTTTCTGCCAAAAAACCCTCCAAGTTGCTAAGGTTTGCGACTTTACCATTGAGGTCAATTAAAGGTAGGTCAATCCACGAAATGATAGTCAACCCGCTATATAATCCTCGACGTTAACAGACGTTATATCGGTTACGGAAGTCAAAACACACCGTTTAAAAAACAAATTTTATTTTTATTAAAATAATTAAAAATCAAAAATCAAAATTATTCTTCTTCTTTCTTTTCTCCTCCGTCCCTCCACCCTCTATTTCGTCTATTTCGTGTCTCTTTCTTCTATGAAATCAACTCATATTCAATTAATTGAAGTTCCACAACATCTTGTATAATAGATTTAACCCACGGAAAAAAAGTTTCTTCGACGAGATGCATCGCAAGGTGGAGAGACATATCTTGAAAAGAAACGTCACGGTGATTCAAGACGACAGCGAGTTGATTTTCTCCGCAACTCGCTCTTAAGACACGGCTTTGCAAGACTTTCGCCATAGCTTGTCATCTATCAAAGTTTGTTCTCCACCACCTTATCGAATATGAGATCCTCTTTGTCTCAATTCGGCTCACAATCTTTCTCTACAAGTTCGTGATAAAATTCCTTTTCAAACCCTAATCTGATTCAATCAATCCTCATGACCCAATCTAACCTTAAAGTAGATTGATTGAAAGAAATTCTCAGAAATCGTTAAAACACAAAAACCCTAATTTTTTCTTAAATCGATTTATGCCAAAAACCTATAAGAGATTAAAAAAAATGTGTGCAGTTTTTTACATTAACAGAAACGATGTGTTTCATATTCCGTCTAAAATTTTAAAGTCATTTATTTTTGCCACATCATCGATATACCCGAGGGTTATATAGCGAATTGACTATCATTTTGTGGGTTTACCTGCATTTAATTGACCTAAGGGTAATGTCACAAACTCTAACTATTTGGAATTTTTTTTTGTAAAAAACTCTTGATATATATGGTAGCAATGCACATTTTCGAATAAGTATACACCTGAAATGTATTTAAAACAGTAATCTAACCTAAATTGTATATTCATTCTTTGTTTTGTTTGAAGATTAAGTGTTCTTATTTGATGGAAAAAAAAATCGGATAGTTTCAATGAAAGTGTGTACTCTTAGGGAGTGATTGGCGTTTAGACTGTGAGGACTTTAATGGGTTTAACAGTTTTTACAGTTTTTTTTTATCCAATCAGGTTTTAACTATATTTTTTTATTTTAAAGTCTATACAGTGACTTTTTTTTTTCCTCTTTGCTTTTTTTTCTAAAGCGTGGGTATTGTGACTTTGAAAACTAAAAACTTATAAATTTTGCTTATTTTCTTCCCCAAGATTATTAAAATTCATATATAAATCTATGTGTAATATATTACAATGAAATTTTAATTAATTAATCATTAAATTTTTTTTCTGTTTCTTTTGAGATCCATTTTGTTGGTATTTTCAATAAACAATTTTTGTTTTTGGTTTGAAGAAAATAGAGAAATCACACAATATTATATAGAATTAGTCAAAATCAGTATAACATCATTCATATTTTTGATCCAAAAAAATTAAAATATTTAAATTAACAGTCACAGTTTCAACAGTTTTTATTACCAATCAGACTTTAATTAATATTTAAAAGTAACAGTCACAGTTTTTATAGCCAAAATCTCTACGGCCAAAAATCTAGGCAAAAGTCTATAGTCACAGTACATACCGATCAGCCTTAATAAATTACCACAAATACTAATTGGGCACAGGGCAAAATTATCCACAAGTGTTAAAAAACATTCCTTTATCTTTATAGGAGGCACTGAAAAAAGCAAACTTTGGTCCACTGTATAAAGTTTGGTTGGTTTCTTGACTTCTATACAAATCCGTAATAACAAACAAAACCCAAATAAATTAACCAGAAAAAATGGGGAATATTAACAAACACTACGAAGTCTACAAGTCCACGACTTTGATATTTTGTTCTTCTTCCTCTTTTTCCTTATTCTCAGGGAAATCAAGAAACTGTTTTTAAATTCTCTCTCTCTCTCTCTTTGTCCCTCTCAAATCAGAAAAGTATCTGCCTTTTCAAATTCCTTTCCTCTTCAATCCTTTGCTTTTTCATCGCTGATTTTGCCCTCAAGAAAAATCTCTACTTTTTTATTCAATTAGCATTTATGGTTCTTCGATTCTCTTATTAAAGAGGATTTATACTTATTGTGGTTAAATTCTTGGAAACCCTTTTTTCTGTGTTCTTCTAATCGAGAAATCAAACTAGTTCTACTCATTTCTCGCTCAAAGTTTGTGGCTTTACCAAATGGGCTAAAGAAAGTTTCGCAATTTTTATTGGGACAAAACAATCTCCATTGATGATCAACTGTTTCAAAGATCCAATACATGTTTTGATGAGGGTTTTGCTTTGTAAGATCCATTGCTCTTTATTCTGTTTCTGTAAACCCTTCTCTCACATATACGCGAAGAGTTCGCTCAAGTTGGAGAATACACCTCACGCGTCTTTGAAAACTCTTGTTTCAGCCATTAATGATGATCATCAAGAGGTTGTCAATCATGTGGATGGTCATAGGAATGATGTCAGAGCAAAAGAAGAAGAAGAAGATGATGATATAGTGGAGGATGATTCGAAGGAAGACGAAGGTCAAAGTGTTGGAGATACTCTCACTCTGAAAAGTAGTCTTAGAAACTTTGATTCGAATTTAACAGAAGCTGAGAAGAAGATGGAGAAGAAGAAGGTACAATGGGTTGATGTGATGGGGATTAAGGATCTTGCTGAGATAAGAGAATTCGAACCTAGGTTGGTTTTTTAAATTTGAGATTCTAAGGACAATTAGTTTGGTCATAAGGTTTGTTTCTGATGGTAGTTGTGTTTTGGTTTCTTTACATGAAGAATGAGTTTTTGTAACTACTTTTAAGTTAAGCATCCATTTCTATTTGGTTTATGGAGAATTTGATGGATGTTGAGAATGATGTGATTATCTCATTTTCTTGCAGTGAAGAAGATGATATTGACTCTGATCGGGGAAAAACCTGTGTCTGCGTTATCCTGTGATCCGTCTTATCTTAGTTTTTAATGGAACATTTAAGGCAAAGGACAAAGTTGGTCCATATACATGGAGAGGTACATATCGGATCTACATTTGTGTTCTACAACTGATCTAAGTTTGCTCGCTTGAAGTCATATGATGATGATTCTTGATTCAACACGGAAGCATTCTTTTTTCTTCTTCTTTTAGAGATGCTAAATAATATTTAGTTTCTTTTTAACTTCACTCGTTTCTTCAACCATTTAATGAAAGTTGTTTTCTCATTCAGATTCTGGAGAAGTTATAGATTTAAAAATCACTATGTGCATCGATAACTACTTCTGCGATTTAGTTCATACGAATGAGCTTTAAGAACACTATGTGGATCAATGTCTATGTGACAAAGTCTGGGAGAAAAACTTACTTCAGCGGGTTGTTGTCTTTCGCGCAGCGCTTTTACATTTATATTAAGACTTTGTGTGTACAGTTGTCGCGGGTGGTGAGTTTTAGCACCATCCATATCTTAGTTCCTACGAAGAAAATGTTATCATATTTGGTTTCATTTGGATGCAAAAACAGCAAGTTTGATAGGTCTTGTGCAGAGTATATATCTTTTCCTTGAGTTATTGTAAGCAGCCAACATAAGAACCACTAGAGACAATACTCTCCTCTGTTGTCTGGAAGTTGCTCCAGAAATATTTTGTTTCTTAAAGAGAGCCAATGACACTTTTCTCTGAACACATACACACCACTTCTGTAATGTTGTTGCCTTTGTCTTGTTGCAGAATTGGTCATTATTTAGAGTCAAAACTCGATTGTTTTTGTAATAAACGAATCCAAGTGAGAGGAGATGCGAATTTCTGGAGGAAGAAAAAAGGATCAAACTCGTCTGTACCATTACAAGATGACACGTGGCGAAACACCAAGACTGAAGCATAGCCACTAAAATCATGCAAACTTGTAATCCGAAACTTTGAAGCTTTTGTGAAGAAACCATATGGCAAAATCCAACTAATCCTCTCTGTCTCTCTCTGGCTTGTGTCTGAGCTCGAACCGAAAGAAAAAGAAACCACCATGTCTTTAGCTCCGAGCAGCTATCCATCTCTGTATTCGTCTCCTTCACTACCAAGAACACAGCAAACCAAGCAAAACCCTAGTTTGATCACTCAACACAGTATCATTTCCTCGAAAAGTCTCTTCCTTCCGAGCAATTCGACTTCTTTATGCAATACCCATTTGGCAAAACGCCGGAGTTTTGCTTTGAAGGCGTCGGAGACAGAGTCCACAAAAGAGAAAGATGGAGAAGGAGAAGAAGAGAAGTATGAAACATATGAAGTTGAGGTTGAGCAGCCTTATGGTTTGAAATTTAGGAAAGGAAGAGATGGTGGGACTTACATTGATGATATCTTACCCGGTGGATCGGCCGACAAAACCGGAAAATTCTCTGTCGGAGACAGAGTTATCGCCACAAGGTTTGTTCTTTCTCTTCTTTTTGAATGGATTTAGCTTGAGAGAGAGAGAGAGATTGTGAAAATTTTGACTGGAAACCTTGAAATTGAGTTGTGCAGTGCAGTGTTTGGGACAGAGATTTGGCCTGCAGCAGAGTACGGTAGGACAATGTACACAATCCGACAGAGAATTGGTCCGTTGCTTATGAAAATGGAGAAGCGATATGGTCCGTTGCTCTGTTTTTGTGTTATCTATTCTCTCTGTAAAACCCATTTTTTGGGTTTGATTATGTTTTAATTCAACTTTTGTGTTGTGTCTTCTTCTTATGTTGCAGGTAAGGTGGATGATTCTGGTGAGTTAACAGAGAAGGAGATAATAAGAGCCGAGAGAAATGCTGGTTTCATTAGCAGTCGATTGAGGGAAATTCAGGTGAGTTTTCTTGAAATCTTCTTTTAAAAGTATTGGTTTTATGTTACACCAAAATGTAATGTGTTGTGTGGTTTGTGAAATGTGTGGTTAGATGCAAAACTATTTGAGGAAGAAAGAACAGAAAGCTCAACGGGAGAAGGATCTTCGCGAAGGGCTGCAATTTTCCAAGTAAATCTTCAAGTGTTGTTTTGAGTTAGCCGTGAGAAAACCGGAGAGTGAGTATTAAGTTGTCTCTCTAATTGATGTAGGAATGGTAAATATGAGGAAGCATTGGAGAGGTTTGAGTCTGTGTTAGGCTCTAAACCAACACCAGATGAAGCATCAGTTGCAAGTTACAATGTTGCTTGTTGCTACTCAAAGCTTAATCAGGTAAAAGCTTTAAATCTTTCAGATATTCCGTTTTGATTTGCGGAGTTCATAAGAGTTGTTTTGATAGGTTCAAGCTGGTCTCTCGGCTCTGGAAGAAGCATTGAAGTCAGGATATGAAGATTTCAAGGTAATTTCAGTTGTGAGAGAGAGAGAGATGGTGTTGCTTGTTGGACCTAAGTAAATGTTTTGTTTGCAGAGAATCAGAACCGATCCAGATCTGGAAAACATCAGGAAGTCGAAGGATTTCGATCCACTCCTCAAGCAATTCGATGAATCTTTCATCAACGAGAGTGCCATTAACGCCATCAAATCCTTGTTTGGCTTTAACAAGAAATAGTTCACCTAAAGTTTATGTCTTTTGATGAGATCTGTTCATAGCTTCGCTTCTTCTCTTCTCTTCATGGCTATATACTTGTGAGGAATTGTAATCTGATCGTAAAGGTGTTCATTTTTACTTGTGAATTTCTTATACATTTTCAGGCAAGTTATATTTTTTCATATGAAATGAAAATAAATCTTCAAAAGTTATCATCTTTCGATGATTTGAGCATACTTCCGAACATTGAGGAATCATGACTTTTATTCATATGATTGATTCAAAATTTCAGTTTCACATGGCACATTCTCTGGTTCAAAATCATTACACTTAGCAAGCTAAAGGGATACATCTCCGCGAGTTTAATCTCTTCAGAATATTCACCTCTCTTCCTCAGTATCCGTATCCTGAAACGAGAGAAAGCAAACAGATTCAGCGATGAAACACGAGTTTGGTGGATCTTTACAGGAGATTCAAGTATTTGGAATGTCTGAACAAACCTGAGTTGTCCATTGGGTTGCCTACAGGAACTGGCTCAGGTTCCTTGATCTCAACAACAACACAGTCTGACATCAAGAATGTCTTTGCAACCGAAGCTGCGTGTTCCAAGCAACATCTCACAACCTAAATCGAGATAAAGCACACTCAGGTTCATGGATCATTGAAGACCAATTAGCTAGCAAAGGCAGTTTACGTATTGCCAAAAACTGACCTTTGTTGGATCGATGATTCCTGCAGCCATTAAATCCTCGTACTTGCCGGTTGCAGCATTGTAACCGAATTTCACATTATCGTTGGAAAGCACCTGCCAATGAATAAGCTCTTCAAGCATCTGATTTAAATCAAGAGCACAAAGTGTCTGGAGGTTTTCTATTAAACTACCTTCTCGCTAACTACGCTTCCATTGACTCCGGCATTCTTGGCAATCAGTTTCAGAGGATAACTCAGTGCCCTTTTAACGATTTCCGCTCCAACCTGAAGCAAGGGAGTCGGAGAAGTTAGAAGACCTGAAGGTTTAGGAGTTAGAAACTGAAGGCTTGATCAATTTACCTTCTCTTCATCATTGTCAAGGGTGGCTTTAATGGCATCAACCTTGGAAGCAAGACGAAGCAGAGTGCAACCACCACCAACGACAATACCTTCCTCAACAGCGGCCTGAAGAATCAAAATCCTGGTCAGATATAGTTCGCGAACACACGCTTCTAAAGACTGAGAAGAAAAATCACCTTTGTCGCATTAAGAGCATCTTCAACTCTCAACTTCTTCTCTTTGAGTTCTGTCTCAGTTTGTGCTCCAACCTTTTAACCAATACATAAGAGCTTTACTTAATATCTCTCGAAACATATTCTTTTGTTATATTAAAGAATACCAATGGGGTTTGTATTAACCTGAATCACAGCAACTCCCCCAGAGAGCTTTGCAATTCTCTCATTCAGTTTTTCCTTCTCATAATCTTGCTCCGCTTGCTGCACAAAACAAATACCATATTACTGTAAGTACGCTATAGACAAAAAGTAGTAGAGATCCCATACTCGCTCTACTCTTCTACTACAAGTTAATACCTCAATAAGATTCTTAATCTGTGCAACACGCTTTTGCACTGCGTCCTGTGTGGTCCCATCACCCACAATGGTCGAAGTCTCCTTCGTGAGGACGACCTTTGCGGCATTACCAAGAACCTCTTTTCCAGCTTTTTCAAGTGAAAGACCAACTTCCTCTCGAATCACAGTTGCTGCAAGCGCAGATAGAAGAATGGTACAAGATTAAAACCACAAAGATTATGCCTAAACACAGGGCTCAGCAATGCACGCAGAACTTACCTCCAGTTAGAATGGCAATATCGTCAAGGTATTGGCTCTTGCGTTCTCCAAATCCTGGAGCTCTGAGAGCTGCGATCTTCAGTGTGCCTCTAAGCTTGTTAACAACAAGAGTCGCTAAAGCCTCCTGCTCAATGTCTTCTGCAATTATTAAAATTGGGTATCCTCCTCTAATTGCATCCTCCAGAACACCAACAAGATCCCTTGCATTGGTAATTTTCTTGTCAACAAGAAGCAACTGCAAATCATAAAATATATTAAAGATCGTTATTATACTCGTATAGATATCTGTAATGGCTAAAGTATCTGCCTAGAACATTTAAATGCTGCAACACTTTGATGGAGTGAGCTCAGAATCAAGAAACATTTACCTTGCAATTGTCGAACTCAACTGACATTTTCTCGCTGTCTGTCACAAAGTAAGGGGAGATATAACCGCGATCAAATTGCATTCCTTCCACTACGTAGAGGGCGTTCTCGGCACTTTTACCCTCCTCAAGGGTCACCACACCCTTCCTGCCCACTCTGCTCATTGCTTCAGCAATCATACTTCCAATTTCTTCATTGTTACCCGCACTAACAGCTGCCACATCTGCAAGTTCACTGTCTTCAACCTACATCGTCATGACTTACTTTCAGAATCTTTTGTTAAAGACTCATCACATATTAAAAAAAAAAGAGAGTTCTATAAATTTGTAACCTCCTTAGACATTTTCTTGAGCTCGTCAACCAAAGCCTTTGCTGTCTTCTCAATGCCTCTAGTGATCAATACAGGGTTTGCACCAGCAGCCACCACCTGAATGATACAAAATTTTAAGATTAATATCACCATTCTTTGAATTCACCAGAGAAAGTTGAAAGGAGAACGTTACACAGACCTTGACACCCTCAGCAATGAAACCTTGCGCAAGAACCACAGATGTCGTGGTACCGTCACCAGCCAAGTCATTGGTCTTGGCAGCCGCTTGCCTCACAAGCTTAGCACCAATGTTCTCAACCGGGTCTTCCAATTCAACCTACAGTAGAAAGTTTGGAATCGTAAGAGTCTTTTGAGTGAAAATCAACATCAATATCACAGGGGTAACAATTCCATACCTCCCTTGCAACAGTCACACCATCATTAACAATTCTTGGTGATCCATACTTGCTCTCAAGAACAACATTTCGTCCTTTCGGTCCAAGTGTAACACCAACTAGGTCTGCGAGCTTGTTGACACCAGCCTAGTACAACACAGAATTAGAAACCAGAGAAAACACAAAACCTTTAGCGCCAGCGGTAAAGTTTGGGAATGGATTTTCCATTATAAGAAAACAGATACTCACTTGAAGTCTCCTTATGGTAGTCCCATCTTTGTTGAAATGCAATTCCTTGGCTGCACATACAATTGCAGAACCGGTTCTTCTGGGTCTAGGAGGGCACACATTCTGCCTCCTTCCGAATGAGCTCGAAGATAACTTGTTCGTAAGTTTCTTATCCGATTTGTGACCATTTGGAGCAACCATTGAACCAATGGAAGACGTTGCAGTGAAAGTTGATGCCATTTTTTCCCTTCAAACACAGAACAATTCAACTATTAGATAACCTTTTCGAAGATATAAAAAAAAAGGCTCTTCTTTTCGTCGATATATGGTTTACATAATCACAATAAACCCAAAGAAACGACTAAACCAATGAAAATTCGCAACAAAAACAAAGAAAACAGAAGAAAGGCGACACATTTCAAAATAAAGATCACTAAGAACACCGTTTACAATCTAAGGAAACACAACACTCATCCATATATCTTAACAAAAACCCAAAATCTTCAGAGATGTGAATTAACACTTCCTGGAAAGAGTTTCAACAAGTTTACAACAAATCCTCATTCCAACATAACAAAACCAAACACAAACTGTGCCACTGAAAATGAAGAGGCTCAAATGATTAAAAGAGTAAAGGATTAAGAAACTAACAGAAGTGAAAGGCGAAGACGACGGAGGAGGAAATTGGATATTTTTCTTCACCGGAAGGGTTTTTCTCCGGATAAGAAAAAAGGGAGCTTGGAGAAGCAAAGTAGGTTTATCTGCTTATTTTCGCTTGGAGGTTGGTTTTAACGTTCCCTTGGCTTCTTCAAGCTTTTTCAGTTAATCTTGGCCGTTGGATTGAACAACACTCCTAATGGGTAATCGGATCTTTTTATGGCCCGATTCTAATTGGGCCTTAATATTTGACCCTTTTCAGATAGATCAACAATAGATAAAAAAAAAAAAAAAAATTTGTCATGATTTATGTACTAGAGACTAGAGATACGACGCGGCCGATAACGTTTTTGACTCCGAAAACTAAGCCGACAGACAACAAAATATTCTCGAAACCTATGCCTTATGATAGAGAAACGTACGATCTAACCAAATAACAAGCAAAAACCTAAAAGCAAATGAAAACAAAACCCGAAACTAAAACATGAAAATAACATCCGAAACCCGATTTCTAGCAACGAAAAACTCGCATACAAGACTTCATAACTTTTTAAAGTCTTTAAACATAGACAAACTGAAGAAGACGAGAAAATCCTAAACATCGATGATCGATTCGATTCCTTTTATGGTGAATCAAAATTACCTTCCAATTCCTAGAACCATTCCGGAAAAACAGGAACAAGAACAAGCATCTAGATTCTTAGATTGCTTAAAAAAAACGACGAAGCTAAAAGAACCACAACAAGAACAAGAACAAGCGTCTAGATTCTTAGATTGCTTAAAAAAAACGACGAAACTAAAAGAACCACAACTTTTCAATGCATCGGTGAAGATCTTTGAACTGATCCGATTTCGATCTAATCTTAAATGTAGAAATAGTGCAATGTATAATCATCATTCAGTTATTTCTTGAATGTTTTCTTACGAAATACACAAAGAAATGATTATTTTTATGTTATTTTGTGAGATATTTCGTAGTGATAATGTGGCTGGAATAAAGGAAATGCTTTTATTATTAAAAACAAAAAACAATGAAAAAGGTTAAAAAGAAAAAACAATATAAAAATTAGAAAAAAAAAAGAGGGATCTTGGAGGTATTTGAAATCAATCGACGCGAAGGAAGAAAAAAAGCTCTTTTTGCATCTTCTCCGAAGCTCGATCTCTCTCTTAAACCCTAGATTCCTTCTGGGTTTTTCTCTATCTTGTTCATCTCTCTCTCTCTCTTTTGGGCACATCCCATTTTCCGACAAGAATCTATCAATCTTCGCTGCCAAGTCTGTTCGCATGTCTACCGTCGCTCCATCTGCTAATCGTATCCTTTTCCATGTTTTTTTCTTTCGATTTTTAGTGTTCTGATTGTCGATGCGATTTAGGATCTGAGTCAAAAGCTGTGTTTGTTGTTTCCTTAACATGTTTTGTTTTTATCAAAAGCTGCTGATATATTGAAGAACCTGTCTTTAGATTCACAGTCAAAGACCGAGCCACATAAGAAGGTAAGAAAAATATGAAACTTTTGGTCTTTTCTTGCACTCAAATTTTGATCAAGCAGAGCTCTCAATGCCATTATTGTTGCAGACGTCTGTTTACCAATATGGAGCTATGGATTCGAATGGTCAAGTTTCTTCTTTTGATCGATCTTTGACACCAATCCTACCCAGTGATGCCATGGACCCTTCAGTTTTCTATGTTCCAAATGTGTATCAGCAGCCCTACTATTGTGGAGGTAAAGCTCCATTTCCATGTCTTCTGCAATCTAGAATTATTATTGTAAAATCTATTACACCACCTTTTGTATAATCTTTCAGGTTATGGGAGTGAATACACAGGTTATACCAATTCCGAGAGTGTTGACATGACATCAGTACGTACGTTTATCTTTTCTTATGAGCAGCTCGTATTCAGACTATTTGCCCTGATTAATCATTTGGTAATTTCTCTAGGGAGTTTATGGAGAGAACGCGTCTCTTGTTTATCCGCAGGGATATGGGTATGCAGCCTATCCTTACTCACCAGCAACAAGCCCTGCTCCCCAAGTTGGTGGTGATGGACAGTTGTATGGTGCTCAGCAGTACCAGTATCCTTCTTACTTTCCTCTCACAACCAGCGGTGGGCCTTTCGCTTCATCTGTTCCTGCCTCTACCCGGAGCAAGCTCTCTACAAACAAAGCTGCCAACGTGAAGGCTTTCGCTGCAGGAAGCAATAATTCTGCATTTTCTGGTGCTTCAAAGGGTGGTATCCCTAAAGGAATTAATGGATCAGCTCCTGTTAAACCATTGAATCAGAGTGCGCTCAATACCTTGAGTAATTTGTACGGAAACAGTGCTTTTGGAGGTGGTCTTTCTGCTGGTTATCAGGATCCCAAGTTTAGCTATGATGGGTTTTACACTCCTGTGTCATGGCACAATGGCTCTAACTTCTCAGACGTGCAGAGGTCTGTTTCTGGCAATGGAATTGCATCCTCTTATTCTAAGGGTAACAACAATGTACCTGCGTCAAGGAATCAAAACTATCGTTCAAATTCGCATTACACGGTACGATATGTTTCTGAGTTTGATTCTCTGTATTTAATAAGGACCACAGTGTACTACCATTTATTCGTCTAAAATTCCTGTTGTGGAAGTCAGTTTTATAAGCTGAATATTGTTCTGATTGAATTAGGGTGTAAAGGTCGACGGAGAAGTTTTTAATCTCTGTAACTGATAGCCTCAATCTATTCTCTGCAGAGTTTGCACCAGCCCGCTTCCATGACAGGCTATGCAGCTCAGGGTTACTACAACAGAGTGTACCCAAACAAGTTATATGGTCAGTATGGTAACACGGTTAGATCTGGTATGGGTTATGGTTCTTCTGGATATGATTCAAGAACAAACGAAAGAGGATGGACGACTACAGACAATAAATGTAGAGGCCGGGGAAGGGGTAACAGTTACTTCTATGGAAAGGACAACATTGATGGCTTCAATGAGCTCAACAGGGGCCCTAGAGCCAAGGGAACGAAGAACCAGAAGGACACCTTAGAAGCTAGCTTAGAGAAGGCGAAAGAGCAGACAGGTGATGAATCAAACATAACAACTGAGACTGAAGAGACTGTAACATGCGTTGTTCCAGATAGAGAAGAGTGCAACAGAGAAGATTTCCCAGTGGAGTACAAAGATGCTATGTTCTTTATCATCAAGTCCTACAGTGAAGATGATGTGCATAAGAGCATCAAATATAATGTTTGGGCTAGCACTCCAAATGGAAACAAGAAGCTCGATGCTGCATATCAGGAGGCTCAGCAGAAACCTGGCGGCTGCCCTGTGTTTCTTTTCTTCTCGGTTTGTACCTAATTCTTTATTGATTTGATGTTGTGTATTCGTTTTGTTTCGCGATGTTAGCTGTATGTACCCGGATTGTCTCCAGGTCAACGCAAGTGGACAATTTGTTGGGCTTGCGGAAATGATAGGTCCAGTTGATTTCAACAAAAACATTGAGTACTGGCAACAGGATAAGTGGACTGGCTCTTTCCCTCTCAAGTGGCATATAGCGAAGGATGTGCCCAACAGTTTGCTGAAGCATATTACTCTTGAGAACAACGAGAACAAACCTGTTACCAACAGTAGAGACACACAAGAGGTAAGTGTTTACATTACTGGAGCCATCTGTTTCTGTTCTGGCAGGCGTAATTTCCGCGTTTTTCAATGTTGAAAACATTCTTTGTGGGATCATGTAGGTAAAGTTGGAGCAGGGTTTAAAGATTATAAAGATTTTCAAGGAGCACGACAGCAAGACATGCCTATTGGATGATTTTTCGTTCTACGAGGTTCGACAAAAGACTATTTTGGAGAAAAAAGCTGATCAGCAACGGTCCCAGAAGCAGGCAAGAAAAGAAGAAACAAGTTTTTTTTTTCCATAGAGTTTCTATTACTCTTCTCTAACATTGAAATGCACCATATCTTAACAGGTCTGGGAAGGAAAAACCAATGATGAACAAAAGGAAGCTGTTACCGCTGATTTAGCAAAGGAATCTGGTTCAGCAACTCTACCTACTAGCGATCTCAAGGTCGCTGAGACAACGGATTCTTCAAATAACGACAAGCCAGTCGGAATGATTCCAAATGGTTGCTAGGTTTTACCATGCGAGCTCAAGGCAGTTCTCAGAGGACAAATCCTTGCAGAGAGAGATATAAGATCCTTAAAACGCAACGAGAGAGAAGACATGGCAATGCATTACAAGTTGCAACCTTTTTATGAGAACCAGACTGCCGTTGAGAGTTTGAATAGAGGTGGAAGCAGAATCAATCAAACCATGGAAGAAGATCTGACTTAGAAGTTAGTCTCCGTTTTCGTTTTCTTTCGTTTTCTCTTCCGTTTAATTGGTTAGTTTCGGTTAATCTTCATAAGCTTCTGGTTTCTTTGTTTTCTATTGATCCTCCTACCTTGTAAAAATGCGTATACAAAGATAAAATCAGGGTGGGGTTTTTCATTTTCAATTTTGTTTTTCTTTTCTTCTGTTTCTGGTTTTGTTTCAGACATGACTCTGTTGAGTCTTTCTTCTTAGATTTTGGTTTCCAAGTTGTCTGAAATGTTTTTTTGTTCTTCAAACAAAATTTTCTAAGAAGCTGATTAGATTAATCAGGTAATACCTTTCAGGCTAAATTGGATTAAAAATGTTAAAAAAAGAGATAATCTTTGCTCTTTGAATATAAACTTATGTGACAACATTATCAGATTCCATTAAAATTAGCTACAAAGATAACGATTCGGGCCACATGTACGTGTCGGATCCGACGTGGCGGGAGTATCATCATCTTCCTCGTAACTTCGTGATTAACTAGAAATCTGTTGTTTTTCTCTAAGCCAAAAGGACAAACCTTTTTTGCCACCTAAAAACTCTTACGAAGTGGGTGATTGTTACCCGAAATAGAGCATTCTCTTGTCTCAATCGTTTGGGTAAAACTCGTGTTTTTTCAGATTGATTGTTTGGTGGGTTCGACGAAAAGCTTCGAGCTTTTGCGTAAATGGCGGCTCTTGTTGGCAGATTCTGCCGGAAATTGGTTTCTCCGGGCTCAATTCACGGAGCAAGGAGGGTTTCGACAACGGCTTGTGAATCTGAAACCGTGAAATCGTTGAATCTATACTCTGCTATCAATCAAGCTCTTCACATCGCCTTGGAAACTGATCCTCGGTGAGATTTTCTTGTTCTTCCTTTTTTTTGTTGGTTGAAGAGTTTGCAGTAGGCAAAGCCTGTTTCCTTTACTTGTTGTCTAAACCATTTTTGAGCTTTTTGTCTTTGAGAAATCACACTCGATATTTAATACATTCTAAGGAAGAAGAAGAAGGAGGTCAAATATTGGCGAATGTGGAAGTTTAATTTACAGGTTTAGTTTCTTTCAAATATGTGTGATCTTGTTTGTGAGTCTGACTTTTTAGTTGGTTGTGGAAGCTCTTATGTCTTTGGGGAAGATGTTGGCTTTGGTGGAGTCTTTCGCTGCACAACAGGATTGGCTGAACGGTTTGGGAAAAACCGTGTCTTCAATACTCCGCTTTGCGAGCAGGTCTGGATCATTCATCTGTTTGCTATCAACGCCTGACTTGTGTTTATCTCGCCGCAAGTGTTTCATTTCTCGAGTTAGTGTTATTGCGTGTTTCTTGATAAGCCATTCATATAAGCTTTGACTTGATTCAGGGCATTGTTGGATTTGGCATTGGTCTAGCAGCAATGGTGAGTGACTTCTCGTTTGTGTTATTTTTCTGTTTATGTTGTAAACTGAGTTTAACATCTATGAGTGTTTGAGTTTTATAGGGAAATCGAGCGATTGTAGAAATTCAGTTTGCGGATTATATATATCCTGCTTTTGATCAGGTAAGTGTTTCCCAACTTAAAAACAAGAATCTGGTTCTCGGGTTTCTGATGGAGTTTATGATTCATAGATTGTTAATGAAGCCGCAAAGTTCAGATACAGAAGTGGTAACCAATTCAACTGTGGAGGTATATCTTATCTTTACATTTCTTCTTGATTGACATAAGTAATCTCTTTGACTCATTAGGCTTGAAATATGGATCTTGATAGGACTTACGATAAGAGCACCATATGGGGCCGTTGGTCATGGTGGACATTACCATTCACAATCCCCTGAAGCTTTCTTCTGCCATGTCCCTGGTATCAAGGTTGTTATCCCACGGAGTCCACAAGAAGCAAAGGGACTGTTGTTGTCATGTATCCGTGATCCAAATCCCGTTGTCTTCTTCGAACCAAAGGTACTTCCTTTTTCTCTTACACCAACCAAATCAGCTTCTTAGAACCTCTTTTTTAAAGTAGTTTTGATTTTCCTTCAGTGGCTGTATCGTCAAGCAGTAGAAGAAGTCCCTGAGCATGACTATATGATACCTTTATCAGAAGCTGAGGTATTATTCATTTTTCACCGTCTTTTTTGGGAGATGACGATCTCATAGTCGAGACTGACAAAGGAGGAGTTATGGTCAGGTTATAAGAGAAGGCAATGACATAACAGTTGTCGGCTGGGGAGCTCAGCTTACCATTATGGAACAAGCTTGTCTGGACGCGGAAAAGGTTTTAGCTTTATGTTTCAATTTGATGATTATTGATTCGCAGTTATTAACTTAAACTTGGGTCTTGAGTTTATGCAGGAAGGAATATCATGTGAACTGATAGATCTCAAGACTCTGCTTCCTTGGGACAAAGAAACTGTCGAGGCCTCGGTTAAAAAGACTGGCAGACTTCTTGTAAGTCTTTAACTTAATTGACAATTTCGGTTTTTGTTTTTGTCTGGTCGGTCTGATAGATTGCTTTTCCTTGTGCTTGGGGTTGCAGATAAGCCATGAAGCGCCTGTAACAGGAGGTTTTGGGGCAGAGATCTCTGCAACAATCCTCGAACGTTGCTTCTTGAATGTAAGTCAAAAAGAAGCTTAATTTCTCTACAAGATTACTCTTAATTGGTTTTGTTAACTGTTGTTTTGTCTGCAGTTAGAAGCTCCAGTGAGCAGAGTTTGTGGTTTGGACACTCCATTCCCACTTGTGTTTGAGCCATTCTACATGCCCACCAAGAACAAGGCAAGTTCCTCTTCTCTCATCTTCCGACACAAAAAAACGCAGTTTCTAACAAATCATGGCTTCACGTTTGATGCAGATATTGGATGCAATCAAGTCGACTGTCAATTACTAGCCGTTCGATCCGTTTCTTCAGAAACCTTAAAGAACTTTATGTTGTTTTACATTATCTATTGACATATGAAACCGTCTCATCTATAAATAATCAATGGTATTTGACCTAAGCACCATTTTGACTGCTTTTTAGAACACTCTTTTATCATCTTTGATCCTCTAAACATTTAAGAAACTAAAGCTGCAAATAGGATTGAAAGTTTATTGAAAAATAAAACAGAGACTTGATGTCTTATTACATGTAGTTAGCAGAGAATTACGTTCCGCTTAAACGATTTGGGGTATTGCTCAAATGAAACAAACATTACAGGAAACAAACATACTTGGAAGACATTTTAGAACAAAAAAAAGAAAGAGATTTTTATGGCATCTCCATTCTGTATTTACAATTTCTGGTTTTCAATCTGAATATAAAACCAAGTTCTTGTCCAAGGAAAATAACCTCACCAAGCGCTTGCCACCACCAGAGATCTCTCTAATTCATGGCAATCCAAACGTGTACATGGTGTTTTTGCTTTTGATTTGTATAGGCTCTGCTTGTATCAAAAGATCGTAATCAGATCATTGATCGATTTAAGGTATCAAAAAAATGTTAAAGAGAGAGAGAAAGTTTGGAGACTTGCATACTATTATTGCTGGATTTTCCTGAATTCTCTAAGAACAGGGTAGATATTCTCGAAGGCGAGGTAAGTCTCTTCTCTCATCTGATAGTGTAATCTCATGATTTCGTCAGATCACAGAAGAAGCGTTTTTCATGGCGAAAATTTGTAATCATTCGAGAGAAAGTAATAAAATTATTACCTTGGCTCCGGTTATAACAATCTTTCCTGACACAAAAATAAGTAGTACAATCTTTGGTTGTTTCATCCTATATATCAGTCCTGGAAATAGCTCAGGCTCGTACTGGCACAATAACGAGAGAGGTGCGAATCATCAGGCCAATTATCTCCATCTTACAACTTATATATGCTTACAATGCTTGAGATCACTTACACTTGAGAAAGCACTGTGAGAGTATGCAAGACCTTCAAGCCTGATTGGGAACTTGACGTCACAGGAGCCTACAATGTTCTGAATCTTGAAATCCTGTAGAATGTAATCACCAATTTTCATTACTAGACACAAACGAATTGCGGTTTGAAATAAAACTGAATAGTACAGTGTATGTTGGATCAGGAGAAGAGATAGACATATGAGTAATACCTTGAACTTTGCGGGAAAGCCAAGCTTTTGCACAATCCGAGCGTACTGAACAGCAAAAAGGCTTTCTTTAGCATAATAGAGAAGAAACACTTACTAGGTTTCTGGCTAAGCTAAGGTAGAAGAAGAAAATCAGACCATATTGAGAGGAGCTAGTTACCTTTCTCGCAGCTAACTTTGAAAGATGTTCACTTTTAGCTCCGGTGCACACCTAAAAATTGGACAGAAGACGCCACGTTAAAACAAGAACATGGTAGATCGATCCATATGAACAAAAGTGACCAAACATACAACAAGCCTATATAACATACCATTTTCCCAGAGGCAAAAATCAAAGCTGTCGTCTTTGGCTCTCTTATCCTCATGATTACAGCAGCGAAACGCTGGAACATGAACACAGAAGATTAAACCAAATCCGAGAATACAAACAGAAGTAGTGGAAGTTGCTATAGCCAATCAGATTCACAAACACCTCATAAATGTGACATAAGTGTAAATATTAACTGTAGATACACTATTGCCTCATCAGATTTTGTTCAATTATAAGAAACAAAATATCACAAAGAATGCAGACCTTAGGGTTGTACTCAGCGTTGCGAGCCTGCAAAGCAATGGCTTTGAGATCAAGCTTGCAATCTAAGTTCACTGTTGATACAATGTTTCTGAAACAAACAAACAAACAAAAAGACAAAATCTAGTCATTCACAAAGCACAAACTCAGAAACTAAAACGCTTAAATACAGACAAGAGACACTCACTGAAGCGTTGGAACAATCCCTGAAGGATGCTTAATAATGTCAACTGGTTGGTTCCCTTCCAATGCTTGATCAGCCATTCTCTAACATATAGACAAATCGTAGACACAAATCAGCTAAATCGTAAATACCCATCAAGCTAAATCTCGACTTAAGACAATAAAACAGAGATTCATGTCGATCTAAGCCAACAACAAGCATCCACAAGACGATGCTTTAAGTTTTAACAGTCGAATCCATTGATCAAATCAGGTTATATCCAAAGGGTTTTGATTATTGACTTGAAGAAACGTTTGTTTCACAATCAAACAACGAAAAAGCTATGAAGAACACACAACTTCAGAATATGAGATCCCAGATCGGAAAAAAGCAACTTTGAGGAGGGATACGAAGAAACCCAAATCAAATCCGAAGAATTGAACACATAAGAAACAGAGGGTAAGAAACAAAATCAGACCTTTTGCTCTAAGTTTTGCAGCAATCCGGAAATTTTCCAAATCTAGGGTTTCGTAAACCCAAAAACGATTTTGGAAGGGAAGAAATTGACCCGGAAGGTGAATGATTTCAAAGAAGGAGAAAGCTTTTTATACAGAAGATGAGAGATTTTTAGAGAGGGAAAAGAGATTTGTAAATTGGGATTTATAAAGGAGAGAGTGATTTTCAATATCGCTCTCTCTCTCTCTCTCTGGATTTGGTTCTCTCTGGGGATGAGATTTGATCTGAGACGCGTTTTGGATCTGAGGAGCTTAAGGACACATTATTACCTATTTATACTTTCCTAAACTACCCCTTACTCTTAACGTAGAACGAGGGTAATTCTGGAAATTCACGTAAAATATCTAATATCACGGTCTTTGCTGGAATTGTAGGTGAACGTCCACTCTTTGTCTGCCACGTATGATATTGTAGAATGTGTACACATGCGTATTTTTATTTTAGGCAGGGTTGATTACGGTCAAAACCCATGCTAATTTTTGATAGAACGGGTAGATAAATTATCCGTTAGATTGTTTCGATCCGATTTGAAAGTTCAGATATTGTGATGATCGGATACTAATTTTTAAAAAGATTGGATAATCGTTTTGATATGTATATTACATATATACATATTACTTTCTCCATTTCCTAATATAAGATGTTTTGACTAAAAACGTACATATTAAAAATTATTTTTCTTCCAAAAAATAGTATTTAATATATATACAAAAACAATTCAAACAATCATGAAAAAGACTGCAGAATATTATTGGTTACATAATATTCGATAAAGTTAAAAGTTTTTTTTTTTTTTTGATAAAGAAAATAATAGACTGATAAAGTTAAAAGTTACATAAAATTTGAGAACATCTTATATTTTGAAATAAAAAAGTCTCCAAAACATCTTATATTATGAAATGGAGAGAGTATATCATAAAAATTATAATATTTATTTATATATCACATGTATGATAAGAAGATAAAATTTTATACCTTTATGTTAATAAATACATATCATTAGGAAGAACTTCAAAAATGTCATTTTTAGTCAGGTTGATTACGGGCAAAAACCCATACTAATTCTTGATAGGAATGTAGATAAATTATCCGTTAGATTGCTTCGATTCAATTTGAAAATTCAGATATTGCGATGATCGAATACTAATTTAAAAAAGATAGGATAATCATTTTCATCCGTATATTACAGATATATCATTAAAATTATAATGTTTATTTACATATCACATGTATGATTAGAAGAATACATGTTATAACTTTATGTTAATAAAATAAATATTAATAAGACCCAAAATATAAAGGTTTATAGTAGAATTTTTAAGTGAAATATTCATAGTTATTATTATTTGTTTCAAATAAGAAATACTGTTTTCCCTTTTCCACGGTCTAATTTTTTTACATTATTTCGTTTTATTTTCTTAGAAAAATATTATATGATTTCACTTATTTTTAACTTGTTCTTTTCATATTGGATTAAAATAAATTTAACATTTCATGGTTTTTTAGTTTCTGTTTGTTTTGAACGGAGCGGATTGGATTTCTGTAAATATTCATTTTTTAAAAAATTTGGATTTTCTGTCATCTGTATTTTTCATAGTAAAATGAATCACATAAACTAATTTTTTTCAAGATATCTAATTTATGTCCAGTCTTAATTCTCGAGGCATTTAAACAATAGGATATCTTTATCTCTTAAAACGTCTATAACGGCCTACAAAAACTTTTTCAATTTTTCGTAGATGGTGGAACTTGTTCCCTATCATGTATCTACATAACGAATCATCTATTCGAACAAACTATTAAACCACATATTTTTAGTTATGCATAATTTTTTCTTTTTGAAGTTTAATAATATATATACTCTTATTTTCTCGTATATAACTCATGTACGCTCTCAAATTTGCATCAATACTACGATACAACAATGGTACTATACAATTCAATCAACTACAAACTTTGATCGTTTATACATACCCAATTTAATTTAAAAACCCAAGCATGCGTTATAACTCAAAACTGTTATATACACATATAAAACCAACAAAATGTTGCTCCACGGAGCGCTGCTATGTATTGAGATTTGATACAAAATCATAAATATTTTTATGACGTATTTGGTTGCATGAAGTTCCAAAAACATCTAAGAGATCAATGTCCAGGCCTTTCTTGATGAGTACGTTGTGATTTACTTCGTGAGATGCCAGTTTTTATTTCAAATTGTTGTGCTCCATTTCCTAAATAATTAAAAAAAAAAACCCAGCATATACAAATGGAACAAAGAGTTATTTTGCTAACCTAATGAAACAAAGAGTTGAATATAAATTTTGTTTATGAATGAAATTTCTATGAATTTAATTACTAAATTGATCAAGATGGTTACTTACTCGGCAATGTTCGGGCTATAGTTGTGTAGTACGTAGAGAGTAAGAGAAGAATCGAAGTGATTAACGATAATAAAACTTGACGATTCATTAATTAGTTTCTTTCGGTTAAGATTAAAGAGCTAATGTTATGAGTTTCATGCTACTATACTTATATAGGGAAGGAGATTTGGTGTTGTGTTTAATATAAGTACAAAATTAAGTTTGTTAAGATCGCATATCTTTGGTTGGAAACTTTGTTTAATTGAAGTTTAAAAAAAAAAAAAAAAACTTTGTTTAATTGTTTTACAATGTGAACTCTCTCTATAGCTTTTGTAATTTCTGATTAATCTTGACGCGTAAACAAAAAATTACATAGTAATATAATCATGGTTTAAACGTTAAAGTAGCTCACAACAAAAAAAACCGTTAAACTAAAACACTTATTTTTAAAAGTAAAGTTTACTAAAAGCCCATATTTTCAACGACTCTATCTAATAGATATATATGATCCGATTGGTAACGTAAGGCGGTACAAATTTTTTTTTTATGGTACGATATAGCGGTATAAGATGATAGAAATTTAAAAGCAGTGCAAATAGTGATAAAATATAACAGTACAATAACAAATATTGGTATTACATCTCGTAATGCTATTTCTTGATCACTTCACGATTAGTTATCCCGAAGGTGGTACAAGCCTTCCAGGTTTGTTTTGATGAGTACGTGGCGATTTACTTCCCCATACACCAGTTTTAAAATTTCTAAATTGTTCTGCTCCATTTTCTTCCCCTTAATAATTAAGATAAATCAGCAAATACAAATGAAATAAAGTGTATATGAATAAAAAATTATATGAATTTGATTACTATAAGATCAAGAGGGTCACTTACTCGAAAATGTTCGGGCCAAAGTTGTGTTACATGCAGAGAGCAAGAGAAGAATCAAAGTATCAAAGTGATTAAGGATAATAAAACCTGACGATTCATTAGTTTTTTCTTTTCTTATATTAATCTTTTGGTTAAGATTAAGAGGTAATGTTATAAGTTTGTGCTACAATACTTATATAGAGAAGTAGATTTGTAAAGCGTGAAATATATTTGTATATTAAAATAATTAAGTTCGTTAAGACCGCACCTTGGTCGGGAAAAACTTTCGTTATTTTTACACATTTGATGATGAAACTCTCTCTAGCTTTTGTAAATTCCAACTAATCTTGACGCGTTTACTTAATGATTACATAGTAATGTGAATTTAGAAGTCTACTAATTTTTAACTATTTACAAAATTTCTACTTGAGCTACTATTTTTGTCATCGCTTAAGACCATGAATTTTAAAAAACCACAAACTAAAGAAGAAGAAAAAACCATTTTGCACATTTTCGAGAAAAAGCTATTTGTAAATAAGACCGTCTCAGGTTTTTGAAAAACCGCAAACTCATGTTTGATGTGCTTGTACTCAGAACCGACTCTACCTGTAACCACCAAATTTTATCGAAAAAACAAACAAAATTGAAGAAGTGAACTTGATTGACAAATACAGAAGCTACTTGCAGAATTTTGCCAAAAAAAGATTTGTTCAAAACCCAAAAAAAAAAACACAAAATGACGAGACTTTTGTTTTCCAAAGATGTAAACATTCAATCCAACCAAATCTGAGAAACTTTATGTACAGACAAGAAACAGCTTTTTAGGTTGAACTGAGGTTTCATGATCATATCAAAGCTTCTGGTTGCTCAGGAAACATGTTTCAACTTGAATCCGTGGATGGATTGCCGCTATCTTGGGACGAAGAGAACAAGCTGCTAAATGGCCATGGGATCGAGAATCCGCTCCTATTACCGTCATCGTTCTCCTCCTCTTCTTCTTCATCCTCCTCTTGGCGGTTCCCATCACGGTTCTCAGTTCCATGGCTGCTTGTAGCAGAAGCATTACTGACTCCATTGTTATCATTTGTTGCTGCTCTTGCTGATTCAGTCTTTGGTTCATCTGCTGCAGGTAGCTGATATCTACAAACCGGACATGAGCTATGAAGCTCAAGCCATGGGAGCAAGCAGTCACTGTGAAACTTGTGCTTACACGGCATCAGTTTTGCCTCGGTTCCAATCTCAAAGTCATCTAAACAGACCGAACATTGCAGAGTCTCTTCGATTTTCACAGTAGCCAAAGCCTCAACAGCTTCTTTACGAGCTGGAGGAGTTCCGTATCTGTTAGGATCATTCTCTGCTAAACGCTGAAGCAACATTTCAAATCCAGGACCGATGAAATAGTCTCCTAAAGAACCAGCAGGTACAGAATCCATATCAGCAGAGCTTTGAACCGTTATAGTTTGATTAAACGGATTGATCAAGATCACTCGTTCTCTATCTCTATCCGGATTATCACTACCATCTCCGTTACTCTCAGATTCTAGCGTTAAACCTGCTCGTATCCCCTGAAGCAATTGCAGAACGGCAGCTGAATGTCTCCTCCTTCTCCTAAGAACCTCTTGAAGCTGCCAATCCAAATCGGTTTCTCTACCGTTTCCTGCTTCATTCTCATTCTCAGTCTCTGTCTCGTTCTGATTATTATCTTCAACAGATTCAACACTCTGGTTCCTTCTACGACGCACAGGATCATTCATAATTTCCATCAAGATCGGAGCCCAGAGAGAATGATTTGCTCTATGATCCGCGGTATCCGAAGAATCTTGTTCTTCTTCCATCTCTTCAACAAACCCACTTTGACAAAAGGGACATTTGATCTCAGCTTCCATAACTGGATTCACAGTTTGAGAACACATGTGACACCAATACCTAGTTGCAATTGCTTCTTCCATGGCCTTAAAAACAAAAAAACACAAACTTTAACCAAACAATTTCACACACAAAGACTAATAATTTACATCGATCGGCTTAAGGAACTTCATTCAAACCCAAAAAAAAAGAGCGAAGAAGAAACATCAAACCCTAGAAACCAAAATTCTCAAAATCACAGATAAATCCCAAAAAAAAGATCGAATTTTTAACAATAGAAAAATCACGAATGGAGGAACAACTACTTAGGGTTTTTGAAATCGTCAATCACAACCAAAACAGACGAAATCAAGTCATCGATCACATATATACGACCTTCTTCCGATTCAGAATCTACGTTCGGACACAATCCCATTTGGTACCCAAAATCAGCAAAGTCCCGTAAATTAGAAAGCTTCGAATGATATAAAAAAAAACACGGACAAACCCAACTCGAAAAAAACAATAAATTACCTTCGAGTCTTGTTCAACAGCAGATTAATCTCCTCTTGTATGAAGAAATCTGGGTTTTTTTTCTTCCTTCCTCTTTGAAACTGAAAAAAAAAAAAAAAAAAAAAAGGGTTTTTGATTAGATTTGTGGGATTGTTTAAAGGAGGAGAATTGTCGTGAGAAAATTAGATGAGAGAGAGAGAGATTAAGCGAAGAGAGTAAAGAAGGAAGGGTGATTCCAGATCCTTCTGGGTCCTTTTGTCTTAATAAGCTGCAGATTTTTTTTAATTAAAATTGATCATTTTGATTATGGTTTCACTTTCATTAGACTTTTCCAAAAACATCAACACAAAGGATTTTTTGGGTTTTATCTATAGGCTTTTTCCCATTTTTTAGTGGGCTCTTTTAATATATTTATATATATGGGCTTTTGGAATACTTAATTATTAATTTTTTTGGGCTCTTGTAATGTTTAATTAAAAGCCACATTATTTGTTTTTTTGGAAAGACAATGAATCAATTCCCGAATTCAGACGCATAATATGAGTGTAGTTTTTGGGTGTTAGACGTTTACTATATCTTTTTCTTTAAACATGTACAAAACCACATATTAACCGTGTCTCAATCGGGTCTAAACTGCGTGGTCGGTCATGTTCAAACCATATCTAAACCGGATCCTCTCTCTGCAAAATGCCACTACCAATATTCATGCTCATCGACGCATCAGCATTCACCAAGCAACCCAGAAGTTTCATCAAGCTAGTTTTATCAGTATTTTCGGACCTCGAGATCATTTACTCAACCTCACAAGAGGACTAAACATATCGAAGCCGGAATCTTATACTATCTCCATTGCAACAACAACAACAAAAATAGAAAGAAAAAGTATCTCCATTTACACACATGAAAAACCCGGAAAGAATCATATGATGTATCAAGTAGATTCTGACTCTATTCTAAACCATAGATCCCAAACAAATAAATATTTTCATACGATATAAATAACGAAAAAAAAGCAAAGTCGAAACGATGCTTACTTGTTTGTTGTCAACATATAAAATCTCATCTTCTGGTAGGTGGTATGTAATCTTGCCGTCCTTTTAGATTTCGTGATTCCCTCGCTTACGGAATAACATTTGTGTCTGCTTCAAATCCTAAACCTCGGCTAATGCAAAGCAGACAGTTCTTTGTTTAGAATGCTAAAATAGCACCACCGTTCTTGAATGGAGTTTGCTCATATTGAAGACATCCCCGGTTGCTTCAAACCCTTCTCTTCCTACAAAAAAAATTGAAACGAGAATTGCCTTATAGTATATGTGATGCAAGAAAAGAAAACGCAACAGAAAACAAGAGATACTGCAATACGAGCAAGAACCATGAAAATGTATAATCAATGGAGACTAACATCAATTGCATGCAATGATCTTGATATGGGAGACTTAATCTGAGAAGCTTCTGCAGCAGATGGTGATCCATTGTTCCCAGGTGAATAATGATTCACCTACAAAAGGACACAAAGATGAAAAACTTTGGATTGGCTGAGTAACTTCTTCAACCCTGTTAGTTAGATGAAACTTCCCATTATTTTATGTATATCCTAAAACCCGAAAATAACATTACTAAGGGCTCTTGTTCTTTGCATCTACCATAGAATGACAAAGAGCTAAAGGAAGAGAAGAATAATCATAGTTTCCATCTAGCTAGTTACTCAGTATATTGCATCCAGTACAACTCAAACTGTTCAAGAATCAGGCAAGAAGAAAGACAGTGTGAGTGACTTTACCCGATAAATTTACCAACACTCGAATTCGGAAACATATAAACTGCAAACAAGCGGAAAGCTTGACTACAAAGAGTACATGAACAAGTCAATAGAGGAAGAGGGTAGGGAAATAAAGAAACCTGTGTTGCCTTGGGTGAATTCATATTGGTTTGGCCCTCTTCAAATAGAGAGGTGTAGTAAGCTGGATCGTAGATCGAACCACCCAAGATTTCTTCGGCACCTGAACACTGTCTAGCAATAGCAGGAGTTGGTGGATTCAAGAAGCTGTTTCGTAAATCCGAATCTGTTTCACGAGGAAGCGAAGTGTCGACAATAGAAGCCCCAAGCCTATAAATCTGAAACCACAAGAGAGACGACGATAGCCTCACAAAGAAACCAATCATTTCCATGGCCATTGTCAATTTCACCGAAAATATGAAAAAGGTTGCATACTTCTCAGCTGATATACTCCTGCATCAACAATGGAATGTTTTTGTCAAAATATGAACAATATTCCCAAATTTCTTAAAGCAAAGCTTTAGTGTTCAGATTCACAAACAAGGTTTTTGAGGACTATATACCAAATCTCTTGGGTGAAAAGTATAAACCATGAGATATCAAGAAGAATAGCGCAGAAAAGAAGAACAGCATAGGTCCGGCCAAGACTTTGGCTATTGCTCTCAATTGCTACAAGCGCAAACAACGCAATCGCCAAGTTTACCAGCAAAACTCCATTGTATAATGCTCCTAAGGATCCAATTAACGCACACCCAATCTGAAACCACCGGGAAAAAAAACAAACAATTCAGAGAAAACGAAAGCGCTTCTTCTCACAACGATGACACAATCTCGAATCGATGAACCCTAGACCCAAACCAGATTCGAATCAACAACGAAGAGAGAGAGAGAGAGAGCGATGACCTGAGCGTAAATAAGGAAGACGGCGAGAGATTGGAGCCTAACATAGTCGCGAAGCCAAGGCTGTATTCGATCTCGCAAAGAAGAACAAAGCATCATAAATCTCGTCCCTTCATAAAAGACGATAAAATCACGAAAAGCTTTCTAATGTCGAAATTTTCCGGCGACGGCAGAAGAACGCAGATCAAACCGAGAGAGAAGGAGAGAGAGAATCGACGGTGGATAATTTCGTGAGGAGGAGAGAGTTAAGAGTTTGTTTGGCGGGATCACATCGAATCGAAGAAGAGCACAAAAAAACACCAAATATATTGGATTTCTCCGGTGAAATTAAAATCTCTTAAAACGAAAATATTTAATTAAATTAAAAATATAAAATCAAAGGACTGGAATAAGCATAACGCCTCTCTGCCTCTTCCCACTAGGCCCACTCCTTTTTTATTTTTATTTTTCCTCCATTCTCCAAATTGAAAATCACTTTTTAATTAGCAAGATGGGAAAATATAAGAAGAATTCTGACATTTTAAATAAGAAAATATCTTTTACCATTTTATAAAAAAAAAATATAGAAGCCAAACAGGCTTTCTGAAAACGATGAAAAAGCTTATAACTGTATAATCCATTTAGGCATGAGCCACGTGAGAGTTAAGTCAGCATTTTACTTAAAAACATTTTGATGGTTAGTTGACAAAAATACATTATAAAAAAAAAAAGAGTAGACAGACACACGATATTATATAGAGACTCAGTTGCATTGCAACTGATGGTGTGATGCAAATTTGTCTCATTTTCTCATCTGTGTAAAGAGTTCCGATGGTTTTCCTGTTCCGCCGGAGTTGCTACCAAAGGCTGAGAACCCACCACCACCGGCTTGGCCTTGGCCTTGGCCGCCGAAACCACCAAAACCACCACCTGTTAACAAGACAATGGTCAAAATGAACGAGCATGACTTTGTGTATGTGTAATGTATATTGGTCAATGTTAAGATGTTATTATACCTCCTGCTGCTCCGGCGAAACCTCCACTACTAGGAGGAGCAAAGCCTCCAAAACCTCCGGAGCCTGAACCAACTCCACCAAATCCACCGCCTCCTCCTCCTGGAGCAGCACCGGCAAAACCTCCACTAGCTGAGGCTAAAGCAGCGAAGCCACCAGTGGGACTAGAAGAAGCACCAGCGAATCCTCTACCAGCTGAAGCCATGGCGGCAAAGCCACCAGTGGCACTAGAACCAGCAGCAGCAAAACCACCAGATGCTGGCGCAATTGGGAGGCCACTAGGAGAACCAAACGTAGCTCCTGGGAGACCAGTACCAAACTGTCTTGACTGCCCAAAGGAACCGAGAACCGACCCTAAAGCTTGCTGTCCCCCACCAACCTGCGACGGTTGGCCAAATCCGCTCTGAGTGGGTGCCTGAGAAGGTGTTGTAGAAAACGCACCAAAACCTGCCGGTTGAGATGGTTGAGGATTTTGAAAACTGAATGATGCAGGTCGGAATAGCTCGCCACTTGGGACTGTCATGTTGAACGGATTACTTGTTGCTGTTGTAGAATTACCAAAGGGACCACCAAATGGATTTGATTTGGGAGCAGCAGGGTTTGGAGTTGACCCAAGCCCGAAACCTCCAAAACTTCCCATACTAAGTTCAGTCGTCTGGCTAGCCTCTGGAGCTTCTTCGTCCATTTCATCTTCCTGTGTATCTACAGTATCTTTTCTCTCACCAAATGGACTTGCAGAAGTTGGTAAGGACCCAGGGAAAGGGACAGGTGTAGACGATAGCTGTTGCGGCTGAGAACTACCTGGCCAACTGAATGAAGGAGGCGCCGTGCTTACAGGACTAGACTGTGTTCCGGATGAAAATCCAGACAGGAACCCAGATGAACTGAAAGGGGTTACTGTAGTCTCTGGGTTTGAACTCTCACTTTTCACCGGCAGCTGCTCAGTCTGTGACTTTGTTGCATTTGCTACAGAATCTACAGTACTTTCCGTACTTAGAATTGACGAACTTTGAGCCTCTGGTTGTTTAGGTTCTGAGACTGGCTCTGTAATGGACACAGCAGAAGACGGGGTGGAAATTTGAGGAGACTGAAACACGTCAGGAGCGGTCGAAGTAATAGGGGCAGTCAAAGATGAGGAGGTTGATGAAAACAAACGATTAGTATCAGTTAGGGAACTGGTTGCAGAGACCAGACTAGATGACACTTGTGATGCTGTAGAGGATGGTGGAAAAAACGAAGATTGTCCTGCTGAAGATGAGACGATATCAGGGGATGATGGAGACAAAGCTGGTAACTTAAAAGAGAAACCAGTTGTGGGGCCAGGTGATGGAGAAGGTGTTGACGTAGCTGCTTGATTGAGATCTAAATTGGCACCCGTCAATGATTTACCAAATGGAACATTGAACCCCGTAGCTGAAACTGTAGATGTCGATGTGACTGAAAACGTTTGAGGGACTGGTGCTGAGCTGATGGGAATAGATGCTGGAACTGAAAATCATAACAGCAGTGTCGTTGACCAGATATTAAAGTGGATATACTCGACTATTATGTCGATCAAACGAAATAAACAGAGGTCAAAGTAACATACCTGAATCTTGTGTAGCGGATGACACTGGTGGTGATGGTGGTGATGGTGGTGTAAGTAAGGTGGAAGCGGAATCAAGTGATGTGCTAGACACAGGAGAAGATGAAACTGATACTGTTGCAGCAGGAAAAGTCGATTTATCACCAGGGATATTGCTACTGGTTTTGAAACCAAACAACGGTTTCACAGGGAAACTAGATGCTGGTGCACCACTAGACACCGATGAAAGTTGAGCGCCAAAACCATTGCTAGATTCAGAATCGGATCTCGACGATGTGGTAGTATGCCGCTGCACACTTCCAGAAGCTGTATCAACAAACGCATTTGCCTTGCCTTCAGAAAATTTGAATTCTCCAGCCTTCTTTTCTGTCTGTTCAAATACAGTCGAGGCCACTGGTCGTTTCAGCAGAAAATTTGATCCACCTGATTGTGAAACTATCTTTGTATCCTTAATCTGTGGCGGGCCAGATTCCTCAGCATAAGAAGCTGTACTGTCCGACTTGTTTCCAGACCAATTGAAACTTGGCTTTGACGCAGAGATAGGAGAGAGGGTAAAGGGACTGTTAGATTGTGGCATAGGTGGCCCTGATCTGAACAGGGTTGATTGAGCTTCAAATGTGTCTCGTTGGAATGATCCCATTGTTCCTGCTAAAATTAATTACACAATCAAACCAGAGAAGCGATAAAGAATACAAATGAAACAGAAAGACATTCTTCAAGATCAAATCAATGCACTCCACAGTAAATCTTAGCTCACCCTTATTCGAGGAGACTACAGGTGATGCATGATCTTTCAGGCGAAGCAGTGATTGCTCTTGTGTGTTAATCGTAGACCGTACTCTCTCACTCGACACAGTCTGTTGGTTCATACCCGTCTTCTGTTGCTCCTGCAGAAGCATCCTTTTGACAGTTGTTTTTGGAGGCTCAAAAGCAGCCCAATTCTGCAAAAATATCACAAAAAGTAGGGCCAGGCGTGAGGGTACACCATAAATTAAAGAATGCATATATTGTGTGGTCACAAAGCAGAATAATGTGCATATATTGTGTGGTCTAGTACTGAGTCAAAGATTTCCCGCGGAATTACCCTGTCTAATGATTCTCTCCTCCTCCTGGCAGTTTCAGGGTCAGAACTTTTCATAGCAGATGACTGACGTTGTCTTGACTGTGCATTTATACTTACAGGAACAGAAGAGAGTAATACATTTTTTGCAGAAGATGCATTGTTAGCTTTTACAGCATCTGGTGAGCTGAAAGAAGCATCATAAGGGATCCCAATTGTCTCAAACAACTCCTGCTTCACATTCTTTTTGACAGGTGAATCGATTTTCAAAAATGTCATTTGTTTTGAGAGACACTCAGAGAGTTGCTCAGCAGCTGCCAATTGGGAACTCATTGTGTTATGAAGGCTATGAAGGGATTGCACACGTCTGCAGAGAGAATCAACGCAATTTCAGTGGTGGAAAAGGGGAGGTTATGACCAACTTAAATAATTTCTCGTGATGGTTTTTTTCCTTGAAAATTTCACAACTAATCCACAAAATATACCTTGAAGGAGCAGACCTATTTGGCACCCCTCTTCGGGCCACAGGAGGAATCCCTCCATCCTCTTGGTAGCGATCGAGTTCAAGCCGATTAAAGTATCTCTCTAGTTCAATCAGTTGATGAGTCAGATCCTGAATGGGAAAAGTAGAATTTAGATGACAAAAGCGAGCTTAAAGCAGTAACAGATAGATGAGTGAGATATATCAACCCATAAACAACCTTGTTTAGTTTCATGATATGCTGCCGCTTGGCCTCAAGCTCAGGATTCAACCTCCGGCGGTTCCAAAGTTGCCAGTACTGGTTATCAGAACTTTGCTTATACATACCTTCCATGTATGTCCTTTTTGCCAAAACTGAAATCCCCACACGAAAGAATAATAAGACGAACAAAACAACAATCTGATACTTTGCAGCCTAGATTCCAGTGTAAGATATGAAACGGTCTTAAATAAATATAATATGGAAGACCAGAGACCAAAGAACGAGAAAAAACTTTAGCCTAGGGATTTCCAGAGCAACATATGTAAAAATGCAAGAACCTCATTTAAAGCGCAAGCTTATGCTAATATCATACTGGAGCTCCACGCTATTTCAGCATCATATCCAAATATCAGATGTGAGAATAGTGTACTTATCACCACATGTCCCAGTAAAAGGATACATATAAAAAATGGTTTATTCTATCCGGATTTGTTCCCCTCTTCTCAACTTCTCGATTTAAGTTGAGAATTGAAGTCTGGTGGGATAAGATTTAAACTTGCCTCTTTAGTCAATCCTTTCTAGATATTACTAATCGTGCTTAGAAGCAATGTACTTTCACTATATTCCTAGCTCGCCTATTGCATGTTAAGATACCTTTTCAGAAAAATAATTAAAATTCTATCTGCTAACAGAATTTTCGCGTTACATATGGGGATGATAAAATAAATAGATCACCTTGAATTGTTTTGTCCAGAAGATGTTGGATCTCTGCTTGCTGCTCGTGAGTTATGCTCTGAAGACCACCAAACCAAATTAGTTAATAATACAGACAAAGAACCAGGATCAATGACAGTATTTGTATATTGGAGGAAGGTGGTTTGGTCAAATATTAAAAGAGGTAACCGAATGTTAAAATACGAAGCAATAAAAAAATACGAGAACTTTTATATACACCTTCCACGTTTGGCACTTGCCAGCAAGACTTTCAAGTCCTTGCTCCAATTCTTCAATATGATTTTTAAGTAAAAAGGTGCAAGAATCCTTGAAACCACCTGGTCCTTCAATGGACTGCAAAAGCGCATCCATTTCTCTGGCCATCTCATTTATCTGGTACAAGAAAAGAGGAGTAAGTTACGCCAATGATATAAGACCAGTAAGATAAATAATAGAGCAGAGCATGAATGTGGAAGCATGAGAGTTTGGAACAATCTTTCCTATAATACATATCCACATGAGCAAAATCTTACAGACATAAGTATTATGAGTAAACATTACATTACTGGGTTGCTTTGACATGTTATCCTCAAGTCTCAGAGGTCCAGCATTGAGCGGGGTTTTGTGCTGCTGATGACTAGAGGACTTTTCGAAGGAAGATTTCACTTGTTGTGACAATTGAGAGGCACGAATAGACGGTATAGGCTCGATTTTTTCTACCCCTTCATCATCGTCCTGATTTTGGTTTAGCGGCGGAGTTTTATTGCTCAGAGCTGATGCTCTAGCAGTCTCAATAACTTGTACAGGCTTCTCTTTGATGCTCGTAGGAGGATTCACATAACCAGTTCCAGTCTGTTCAGATTGCTTATGCTGAGTATCTTTCACAGAAGGAAAAGGACCAGAGACAAAATCTGAACGTGAGACACCTTTCCCACTTGACCATGGCTGAGCTGGTGTACTTTGCAGTGACGGAACAAAAGCGTTCTGCAGGCCAGAAGATGCAAATAAACCTGGTGTACTCCCAAAACTTTGCATAGACTTAGACTGCTCAGATATGTCTTTTTGAAGCTTATCAGAAACAGGGAGGATAGCACCGAATCCTGCAAATTTGTTGGTGTCATATCCTAAGGACAAAGGAGGTTGCCCAAAACTTGTTCCGAACTGCCTAGGAATCATGCTTTGTTGACCATCTGCAACTTGTAATGATTTTTGAGCATAGAGTTCTTGTTTCCCGTTGTTGTCCCCAGACACTGAACTTTTTACAGACTCAATTTCCTTACTAGAATTTTTTTCATTTGGGAACCTTTGTTCGGTAGGTAACAGAGAAATTGACTTCTCTGAGTTGAGGCATTTCTGTTCATTTTGTATCGAAACGTTCAACTTTCGTTGTTGTTCAGGCTCTTCAGATGATTGTTTAGGATCATCTCCAATTGAAGGGGCATAAGCATCTTCTTTATCAGAAGAAGAGGCCAAATCAACATCAGATGAAGCTGGGAGTCCTGCAACACTGTAGAGGAGCACAATTTAATGTTTCCTGTAATGTTGTTATGGACAATGAGAAACTTAAAACCATTGTGAGAGATTAAGCCTACCTAGCAACATTAAACATGACCAGCTTTCCTTCCAGAGTGAGGCACACAAGAACACAATATGGCGGGAGTTCTTTCAGTTCATCATCTCCAGAATGGACATTAACGGTCCCCTCAACAGAAACCCTATCGATACACAGTCCCATGATCATATTGTCATCTCCGTTTTCTGGAAAAAAAAAAATGTTCTTCTTTATATCGAACGTGTAACTGTAGGAAAAAGCACACATACAATACAGCAACTCTGGACTGCATACCTTGGAGCCCAATCCTTGGTAAAAAGGTCTCTCGGTCAATATCAACGACGGAAACTGCACTTTTATCATCACCAGGCGACCAATCAAGCAAAACAATATGCTCATCTATGCTCTTCCTGTTTGCTGTGATCGCCAGCTTGCTGTAGGATGAAAACATAGAGAAGTTAGTAACATTTTACCATCTTCAACATTGAAAATAGCAGTAGTTTACTTCGTCCATGTTTCTTATTGTCAAAAGATGAAATGTCAGGAAGAACTAAACTGACTCTATTGCGTTTCCAGACGAAAATGGTAAATAGGAAATGAGCTCAAATTTACTTCCAGTATAAGATGATAGGAACATATATCATAGTTGGTTGTATTTGAAAACCATTCTCATTAGAGAACCTTCTTGGAAATTTACAGCTCTTCCATATTGGTTATGTATGGAAAATAATCTTAAGATCGCATATTCAATCTAGAGTGGAAAGATTGACAAAATGCTTGCAGTGGGGATTCAGTATTTGTGGGAAAAAAAGCAAAACAAAATAACAAGAATAGAAAGAAGGGTAAAAGTAGCCTAAGGTACCATTGGTCTATGTAGCTAAAGAGCAAATGAGGTCCAACACCAACCGGAACAAGATCATCCATCGAACATGGAAACAAATCAGAGAAGGATAAAGCAACCAGATTGGATGAACCCTGCAAAGGAGTAGTTAAAAAAAACACAAATCAGATACATATATAAGTAGAGTTACATATCCTATTGTTTCATTCCAACACACAAAAAAACCGGTTACTCACATCAGTAATCTTCCCATCTGGACTCCTGATAACCTGAACAAGGTAATTTTCTTCCATGCCATCAATCAGCTGAAAGCATCCGAGAAGAATACAGTTGTGGCGTACCCATCTGATAGAATCAACTGTTGCAGAGTGTCATTGGTAAACAGTCACTAGAGGGTTTGACTTCAGAGCCATCTATGAAACTTTTAATGGAAGTGCGCACAGAACCAGGGATGTTTCAACACCATTTTAAGAGATTCAGAACTATAGGGATGTTACCTAGATATAGATGGAAGATAGCAAGAAACAAGAACTTTCAACAGGATCATTTTGTAAATATCGTATGTCCAAGCATCGGAATACAGTACGACTCAATCCATAAGAAAACACCCCATATACCATACAACAACCATGCAATTTAAACCAAGACAAAATACTGATAGGAAATAAGAAGGCCAAAACATGCAACATACCTTTCACAACACAGTTTTCATTGGAATCACCAGTCCAGGTGTCAAACGATAGTGCTATGCACCGTTTCTCGTTAAACTTTGACGACATAATCCGTAGGCTATTATCTTGAGCCACGGCTATATAACTCCCTTTTGAACTCCATTCAACTGAAAAACAACAAAGTTAACAAATGAATTCCTACAGAGTCGATCTTCCATAATCGTCAATAACAAGGTTTATTCTGTTGCTGAAGAAGTAGCAAAGAGATGAAACAAACCGGCGTCAACACCATCCATAACATGCCTAGGGGGTGCATTATCAATTCCATGAAAGAGCTTCCCATGGTTTGAAAGAACAAGATAAGAATGTTTATCTTTCCTAGTCCACCGAAAATCCTTAACAAAGCCTGACTCATCAGGTGAATAAGAAAAAGAAGGTTTTGCATCCTGCACCAAAGGACAGATAAAGTAAGTAAACTATCAATCAACATAGACTCATACATCCTAGCAAAGGGGTTATAGACTAAAACTATCCGGCTTGTTTGCTACTTATAGTCGTGTGCTTTCATACGCCACTCCCCCAAAAAAAAGCATACAGACCCGGCAATAACATTAGACAGAAGTTAACTTAAGGAAGAGCCCAACATGAACACGAGAAGCCAAGCTTACAGGCAAACAAAATGCCACAAAAACTAAAGGCTTAAGAGCTTCTGAGCCGTATACCTTCTGAAGAAGTGAATCCACAGAGAAGAAATGAATATCAGCAGCGACGGAGACAGCAAGAATCGAATCATCCGATGAGAGAGACAGTATACGAACGTCCCCAACAGGAACATCAACGATGCTCAAATCCTGGATAAAGCCCTTACTGTTCTTGGAAGCAGAAATTACATCTTTGGTCCTTCCAACAAGAAACCCTAATTTCCAACACAAAAACGGTCACATAGATTAAACAGCACGAGCAAAAAAACCTGCAACCATCATCGCCGATTATGAAAACTAACCGGAGGAATGTGCGATAAAAACGACGCCGTGACGTTCGGAGATAGCGAGAGGCTGTGACGGAGGGTTTTCGAGATCGTATTGAGCATCATCCTCTTTAATACAGATAGGTTCGCCGATTCTCTCGAAGTAGTAATCGGTAGTTTGGATACGATCTCCTTCCACCTCTTCTTCAATCTCAACTTTTCCCATCTTTTTGAAACCTCCTCAAGCTTTTGCGGCTGCTTCAATGGCGGAATCGGAATACTCGTGAAGGTTTTTTGGGCGGGAATGAGAGAGGACGAAGCAGGGCTCGTAGAAAACTCCGAGAGTGACCGTCTTGTTTACCGGCGATATCTGGTCCGATGAGTCGATTACGGTATTTAAATTGGGCCGGGTCGTAATTCGTAAAGGCCCAATGATATGAACACTGACCGGTTCTCCTTGCTATACCAGATTCGATTTTTGGGTTATTAATTAGCAAACCGGTTCCCATCGCTAAACCAGATTCGGTTATGCGTGGTATTTATCAGCGAAACGGCGTCGTTTTATATCTCCTCTCCTGTGTGTTTCGCTCAACACATACCAGATTTGAGGATCGGACATGTTCTTGTTAGTTCTTCGACAGTCTGTGTTTTTGAAGGCTGAAAAATTGACAATTGATTTGATTGGAATCTCCGAATCGATCTCGAATCTCTAGGTTTACGATTTTGACTTTTTTGTTCGGCATTTTTGTGTTGCTTGATCGCAACTCTTCGCCGGCAAGATTCGACGGAGAAGATGATGAGGTTCTCAATCGGTTTGGTGGCGTTTTTGGTAGCTCTCGAATTTGGATTAGCTTCCCCTTCTACTGTTCCTGCTTTCCTCTGGTCTCCGAATCTCCAGTTAAGCCTCTCTCTCTCTCTCTCTCTCTCTCTCTCTCTCTCTCTCTCTCTCTCTCTCTCTCTCTCTCTCTCTTGATCCTTGTCTTCATCATTTTCGAGGCTTACATGAGGAAAGTTACAAACTTTCATTGCTTTTGAATGTGTTTGTCTGATTTGAAATTGCGTAAGTATGATTTTTCTTATATGGGTCTCTCTACATTGATGAATTGAAGGTCTGTTAATGGTCAAATGGATGATGCTGTAAATTATCAGATCATGTCTGCAAAGGATCTTGTAGATTCTGTTTTCACTCGTGGAGGCTGGTCTAATTTCCTGGTATGTTCGTGTCTAATCCACAAGCAAAATCGTTTTCAATTCTCAATTTTGTCAACGCAATGGTTTTTCACCACTTATATCTATTTTACTGTCTTTTTTGTTTAGTGCTCGGAGAAAAAGCTTCAGCAACCTGTTGATGTTGCAATCGTGTTCATTGGCAGAGAGGTAAGAGTTTATGTATCTATGAACGGGCTCGAGTTGAACGATATTCGAATTTTTTCTTCGATTTAGATTAGCATTTGGGATTTGAGTTTGTTCATCTACTATTTAGATGTCTGTGATTTCTACTGCTCGTACTTAGTACTCTCTTTCGTTTACAGTTACTGTCTTCGGATGTTTCTTCAAATCGGAACTCCGATCCTGCCCTTGTTAACACTTTGAAGGTAAGCTTAGTTTTACTTTAGATTCTAGAACACATATGTTTTTACATATTGGTATTCTTTTAAGTCTCAACAATATTTAACATTCAATTCTTCTTGTTTTTGTTTAGAATCTGTATACAGCTTCCAATTTCTCATTGGCATTCCCATATATTACTGCGCCGGAGGAGGAAAGGATGGAAAACTTGTTGCTTTCAGGGCTTAAAGAAGCTTGTGCTTACAATGTAGGGGTCAGCAATATCGTGTTCTCAGACTCATGTTTTGTCGAGGATGGAACAATTCAGAAACTATCGAGCGTGAAGTCTTTCAAAGTAATCTGATTGTTTTCTTGCGTTTACAATTTTCCCAAATCCATGCATTAACCAATGATATTTCACATTCCTGATTTTACATGTAAATAATTGATAGGATCATTTGGTTGCTAGAAAAGAAACGAGAAAAGAAGGGGAAACCGACTTGGTTGTGCTCTGCTCTGAGGGATCTGAATCATCAATTCGATCTGACCAGTCACATTCAGATCGTAAGTGGGACAGATCATGGTTACAAAAGAAGTTTAGCATTTAGATGTTCGTTTTAAGTTTCCTTTGAACCATTTTCTGCAGGTGAAATGATCTCTGAGCTTGTTAGTTCCGTGGAGCAATCTGGAACTAAATACGCAGCTCTATATGTTTCTGATCCTTATTGGTACACTTCATACCAAACTCTCCAAAGGTTTTTGGCTGAAACCGCCACAGGAAACAGCACGGTTAAAGCTACTACAACCTGTGATGAGCTCTGCAAATTTAAGTCATCACTCTTGGAGGGTATCTTAGTGGTAAAGTCATCACTCTTAAGCAACTTTCTTCTACTACACATTCTTTAATGCTTTATGTCTCTTAGCTTGAAGCTTATGTTTCCATTTGATAAGGTCTCTTTCTTCTTTTCAGGGAATTGTTCTGCTTATCATCTTGATAAGTGGACTTTGTTGTATGGCGGGTATCGACACGCCTACTAGATTCGAAACTCCTCAAGATTGAGCAAATCACACTTCTCTCTTTGCCTTCTTCTGCTGATTTTTTTGCTTTGTGAAGGGTTTCTCAAATGTGGATTGTTGTTACATTACTTGAAGAAGTGTGCATGTGATAAAATTAAAATCCCCTTTTTTGTATTATTATCTCTATTCACCTCTTTGTGTGTTTGTCTTTATCGAAAAGGTTTGTAGTACTTGTAATAATTGAGTACGTTGAAGAAAACTCAAAGTTTTACCTGATTTTGATGTCTAGTGGTTTTTTACATTTTACCACAAAGGTCGTCTAATTTGACATTCTCTACGGTTTAAAATATTAACATGTTTTAACTAAAAGTGTGAACAACTTACAAAATACGTTATATCGAGTTTAAACGACTTCGCTAATATAATCACCGTGCTATAAGTCTTGGTTGGCTCATCATGTTTTTACTTTTACCATTACTGTTTGGTCATCAAATCATGCGTATACGTTTATAAATCTTAGTCAATTAATCATGTTTTTACTTTTAATGTTCTTGTTTAGTCATTAAATCATGTATACGACAACACTAATACAAACCGTTAAATTATAAGTCTTAGTTCACTCATCGTATTTTTACTTTTACCATTACTTTTGGTCATCAAATCATGTATATACAATACATACATACACATACACACCTATATGCATATTGTGATGGACCCCACGAGAAATGTATTTATTGTTGCAGAGTCTTAATTACGAAGGCCAATCATGTCTTTGCGAGTTGCAACCCATTAGTAGCCATTACCCTTCCTCACCAACAAACCCACGCAGTGAAATAAATAACAACAGTTTTTGAGTATTGTAATATAGTTGTAATATGGTTATGCACAAATGCCTCAAATTAGTTTCTTTACATCGAATATTTCTTGGATAACATAATGTATTTTTCGAATATTTTGTGTATATTTGTGGAAAGTAACACTATTGATGCATAGTTCATGTGAAATAACAATGATTTGACATTACTAGTACTAAGTTACATAGATGTTTGGGTCCAACCTATATTGGGGAAAAATAACAAATCTTCTGTTCATCCATTGGTCTATGTTGGCGTATTTCTCCAAAACATGATAATATTGTTTTAAAGATTATCTTTTTCTTTTTTTTTCTTGCAATGAAAACTTAATAGATTGTAAGAAAGAGACATAAAATAGACTTTTACTCTAACCATAGACCATAACAAGTGAGATTGCGTTATCCATTGATGGATCCATCGTGACAGGTAAACTCTTTCATTGCATTTATACTAATTTTAAGCTGTTAAGTATTTAAATATTTGGGTTAGATTAGAAGTTTAGAACATTTTGCGATATCATTTTATTGACGTAGACAATTTTTTTATATACGTATTACTACGTACCACAAATTTTTTTTTTTTTTTTGAATCTGATAACATTTAAATAGTGTTCTCTAACTAATAGAGGTAATTACGTTTTGGATAAAATTTATCATTGCCAAGGACAAAAAAGAAGAAGCATAATGTTGTAGGTTTTCCGAAATTATATTATTGCATGTTAAAATAACTATCAAGAAAAATGTATAGTAAAATTGGAAGCTAAATTCCAAAACAAAGAACATGCCAACTCTTAACGTTATTCTAATTTCTAATGCTAAAAACGCATAAAATATCAAGATAATGTATTTATCACCATGATGTGTAATGCTTCATGTTGTTGTCACATGGGAGTTTCATCACGAGTGTTATATCTGATTGATTCTTTTGTGTGTAGTATAAGGAAAAAATAAAATCTGAAATGCAATCTTTTTGAGATAGACATTGGTTTAAAATTGAAATTTCAGCATACAAAAAGAAGAGAGAGATTATAAACCTAATAGCCCTACACCAGCAATTTTTATTGAAGATATCATATTGTTGATAATTAGCCAATTAGGCAAAAAACAAAAAAACAATTATTGTCTTCAACAATTTGTTTTTTCTCTTACATGTAATTGATTTAGAATAAATTTTTATGTTTTGATAATAACTTGTTTACACTATAATACAAACTAATAATGGATATTTGTTATTAATAGCATATAACTTTTTTTCAACAATAACTTATGTAGATATAAAATAGCCTAATAACCGGGTATTCACTATTAATAACACCATGTTATGGTAAAATATAAAACGGAAACTAATAAAATATCACTATTTTTTTTAGTATGAGCATGCTTATATTAGTTATAGTTTTTTTCTATTTGGTGATATAAATATATTTAGACTATAACTTTAAATGCATTTATGTTAAAATAAAATATAAACTCTATATTAAGCTCTAAAATAATTATTTTAGAGAAACTTAAAAAAAACAGAGCTATATATACTGTTAATTTAGGTGAACTTATCTACGGCCGTTAAAACCTGATTAGATGAAATTTTTTAAAAAATACTTACCAATTATATTCTAAGTTACAATAATAAAATATCACTATTTTTTTAGTATGAACATGGTTATATTAGTTATAGTTTTATTATTTGGTGATATAATTATATTTAGACTATAAATTTAAATGCATTTATGTTAAAATAAATCATAAACTCTATATGAAGCTCTAAAAATTTTTTTTTAGAAAAACTTTTAAAAAAAAAAATTGTATATACTGTTAGTTTAGGTGAACTCATCTACAGCCGTTAAAACCTGATTAGATGAAAAAAACTTTAAAAATATTTACCAATTACATTCTAAATTACAATAATAAAATATCACTATTTTTTTTAGTATGAGCATGGTTATATTAGTTATAGTTTCATTATTTGGTGATATAATTATATTTAGACTATAACTTTAAATGCATTTATGTTAAAATAAATCATAAACTCTATATTAAGCTCTAAACAAATTGTTTTAAAAAAACTTTAAAAAAAACAGAGCTTTATATACTGTTAGTTTAGGTGAACTCATCTACAGCCGTTAAAACCTGATTAGATGAAAAAACTTTAAAAATACTTACCAATTACATTCTAAATTACAATAATAAAATATCACTATTTGTTTTTAGTATGAGCGTGGTTATATTAGTTATAGTTTTATTATTTGGTGATATAAATATATTTAGACTATAACTTTAAATGCATTTATGTTAAAATAAATCATAAACTCTATATTAAGCTCTTAAAAAATTGTTTTAGAAAAACTTTAAAAAAACAGAGTTTTATATACTGTTAGTTTAGGTGAACTCATCTACAGTCGTTAAAACCTGATTAGATGAAAAAACTTTAAAAGTACTTACCAATTATATTCTAAATTACAATAATAAAATATCACTATTTGTTTTTAGTATGAGCGTGGTTATATTAGTTATAGTTTTATTATTTGGTGATATAAATATATTTAGACTATAACTTTAAATGCATTTATGTTAAAATAAATCATAAACTCTATATTAAGTTCTAAAAAAAATTATTTTAGAAAAACTTTAGAAAAAAACAAAATTGTATATATTGTTAATTTAGGTGAATTCATTTACGGCCGTTAATAAAAAAAAAATTTAAAATACTTACCAGTTACATTCTAAGTTACATATTAATAAATAAAAAATTGTTAAAAAATGGGGAATTGTAATTAATTATTATTTAAGTTTTATTTCTCCATTTGGTGATATCGACAAGTGTCAAAATTATCTCTCCTCAAAGGTCTGTAATTATATATAAAATGGCACCTGCAGAGATTTTGACCATGAAAGAAGAACATTCTCTTCAAATTTCAGTCCTCTAACTAAAAAACCTAATCTCCAAATTTCCTCCATTGATGAGCTCTGACTCTTGTTTCACTTACTTTCTCTCTCCTCTCTCTTTCTCGAGAAAATTCCAGTGAAATCAGAATCTGATTCTTGCTCTGTTTTCCTAATCAAGATCAAGATTTGGTTTAATGGAGATACCAAGATCGAAACCGGTTCGGAAATTACCAGAGACAATCCATTCATTGCTCGGTTTGAAATCTCATTTGACTTCAGCTTGGGTTAAATCTGTCTGCAACATCGTCAAAAACGTTTCTTCTCCTGAGATTTCTTCATCGTCACCTTCAAAGGAAGAAGAAGACGACTCTGTTTCTGCTCAAGAACAGAGCATTAGAGGTACTTCTCTCGGATTCCTTTTTTTTTTTTTTAGATCTTTTACTTTCTTTGGATATTTGTTCTTAAATGAATATTTTTATTTTCTTCTGAATAAAAAAAAAAATCTTGTTTTCTTGTGAAAAATTAAAATTCTTTGGTGGAGATTTTACCTACTACATGCAAAGCATATCAACCGTTGGATTAGATGACGTGTCAGTCATCCAATGGCTGTTTGATAATTCGTTTTCACGGTTTTTTTTTTCATTTTACAATATGAATGAGTCCAATATTATGTAGTCCAATAATAATAATAGTCAAGAGAGATTTGTCAAGCCGTGTTTTATAATATAGAATTAAATACGAGAATATATGTTTATTGAGAAGATTTTTTATTAAAAATTTACAAATTTTCAATTTTGTTCTGTTGCTTATGGGTCTTGCTCTGTTTTTTGGTTACAGATCAACTCTCTGCACTAACTGTTCATGTAAATGATCAGAACAAACGAAGAAGACAGATTCTTAATGAGTTTTTGGATCTTAAAGGTTAGCAATCGATTAAAAAACTACGAATTTCTACTGTAAATTTTCAGTTTTATAAGAGTTTAGTTTCATCGATTTCAATTTGGAAATTTGTTAGGGAACATTCGTGTGTTTTGTCGAGTCAAACCTTTAGACTCCAAAAACTTGAGAACACCGGTTGCTTCGGATACAAGAAACGTTATCTTCAAGTTAACAGAAACCAAGAGAAAAACCTACAGCTTCGACAGAGTTTTCCAACCTGATTCATCACAAGGTAGGGTGGCTTTTGATCTTCTTTGAGAATTTTTGCATAGATTACGCATCCATGAAAGTGTTCTTGATGATAGTATTCAAATTTTTTGCAGATGATGTTTTCTTAGAGATCGAACCAGTAATCAAATCGGTTATCGATGGCTATAACGCTTGCATTTTTGCCTACGGACAAACCGGTACTGGAAAAACTTTTACAATGGTAAGAAAAGATCAATCAAAAACAGCTCTTTGATTTCATTTCTTTGTTCCTCGAGTCTCTTTATAAGTTGATATATGAAATATGGGATGAATGTTTTTGCAGGAGGGTCTTCCGGAATCTCCAGGTATCGTTCCTCGAGCGATCAATGGATTGTTTAAACAAGTCGAGGAAAGCAATCATATGTTTGTAATCAACTTTAGTATGCTAGAGATTTACATGGGAAATCTCAGGGATTTGCTTGTTTCTCAAGCAACTAAACCCATTGATCCAATACCTCCAAGGTAAATAATACTCACAACATGTGCAAAGATCTTCTCTATCGAATGGTCGGGTTAGGACTATAACTCGATGAGTTTTGTTTCTCTGTTTCAGTCTTCTGATTCACACAGACGCAAAGGGAGAGATAGAGATTGAGAACTTGGTGACTGTTAAAGTGAATGACTTTAATCAAGTCTTCAAGTTATACAAATTAGGTTGTAGAAACAGAGCAACTGCCTCAACTAACTCTAACTCTGCTTCAAGCAGATCACACTGGTAAAAAAACTCAAACATTCTGTAAATTTTTTGTTACATTATGTTCTCTGATCTTAAACCATGAAAACAGTATGATCCGTGTATCGATCACTTGTCTCGGAGCTCCTGAGAGACGGCGTGAAACAAACAAGATTTGGCTAGTGGATCTTGGAGGAAGCGAGCGCGTGTTGAAAACTAGAGCCACTGGTCGTCGTTTTGATGAAGGCAAAGCTATTAATCTCTCTTTATCTGCTCTTGGAGATGTTATCAACTCTCTTCAACGCAAGAATGCTCACATTCCTTACAGGTAAACATATCAATTTTGTTTGTAACCCTTGAGATCTCAATCTCTGAAAGAGTTTTTTTTTTTTTCCGGTGTTTCAGGAACAGCAAGCTCACACAGGTTCTGAAAGACTCTCTCGGTAACTAAGATCTTCTGAAATATCTTTGTCTTAACTGAAAAATGTTTCTCTTTTATTAAAGTTTAGTTCTTGATTTTGATTTTTCAGGGCATGACTCCAAAACATTGATGCTTGTTCATATCAGCCCGAAAGAAGACGATCTGTGTGAAAGCATATGTTCTTTAAACTTCGCAACGAGGGCAAAGAACATCCATTTAGGGCAGGAAGAATCAACGGTAATGGAGTTAATAACTTAACACATCAATGATACTATAAAGTGTTACACTTTCTGATGAGTTAAAGATTGTTTTCGACGTATAGGAAGAGCAGGAGCAAAAGGAGGTTGTCATGATGAATCTGCAGAAGATGATGGAAAAGATCGAACAAGAGCGCGAGTTATCGTTAAGAGAGATGAGAAATCTAAATGAGACATTAGAGAAACTCTCTGGTAAGTCTCATGTTATTGAAGAAGAAGAAGAGGTTGTGATTAGAGAAGAGATTCAAGTTACTCCAAAGATACCGAAAAACAAATCAAGACGTGCTTCAGATGTTTTTCCTAGCTTCATGAGACCAACAGCTAGTAGCAACAGAAGATTATCAGGGACAGATTTTCGCGTAATCTCCAGTGGTCCAGGCCTTAAGTCTAGAAGGAACTCAATGGTATCTGTCCGAGCCGAATCTGTGTGTCTTCCAATGAAGAAGAACGGATTTGATTCTGTATGCGACTCATCAGACAGAAGCGTTTCGAAATCGACTTGCGTTATGCGTCAGAATACAACAGATGATGCAACAACGGTTTATAGTCAGGACGTATCTGAATGTGACATTAAGTTGGTCGTGTCTGAGCACAAGCCAAAAGTAATGCAGATGAGCCCCGGCTCTGCGACAAAAGCATGTTCCAAGATCGGTAAATGCGAGAAAAGTGTGAGCAAGAAAGTGGGTAGAACAGAGTTTTCAAGGATAAACAGTTGGGTTCGTTCGCAATCTGAAAACAGAAGTTACGTGCTTGACAAGAAACAACTTCCTGCGACTCCTTTACCGGATAAACTACGCAGATTAGGCAGAAACAGATCATTAGAAAAGTCATCTACAAAGAGTTTCTCAACGGAGAAGATCACTGCCAATGAGATCTTTGAAAAACTGGAAGATGTAGAAGAGTGTAAAACAGAGGAGACAGGGATTAAACCTAATTTGATGCTTAAAGATCTGTTTGAGCTGCAATGTCTCTGTTCTTCTGAAACTGAGGATCATATTCTGTCCAAATACCGAAATCCTGATGACGACGACGATGATGAATCCGTATATCCTCCAAGTTTAAGACACGATGGACTTAGCCAACACATAGACAATGTGTGGTTTGGAGTCGACCACAGAGCGGATTGGGAGCAAGATTCACATGCCTCGATCTCACTGTTAGAGCGCGAATCCGATCTCAAAGAGCTCCTACCGGAAATGGGTTTGGATCGATCACTCAACCCGAAATCTCAGAGAGGCTTGGAGTTAACTGAGGATGTAGCTTCACCATTGCTTGTACCACAAGAAACCTTGGGCGAGAGAGGTAAACACTTTGGACCCATGTTTGTGTTTTGGTGTAGATCTTCTTACAAACGCAAACGCTTTTGTGTTTTTTCTGAGATTCTGTTTTTAGTTGCAGGAAAAGCTCTTACGTTTATGCAGAAACTTCAAGCTTTATGCCTCCGTATTCTCCTGGGATTAGGGTTTATTGATGTGGGCTATGATAATGACTTCTTCAACGGGTTAACCAAGTAAAAACAAGACCATATTCAATTCTGTCTTTGAGAATCTACCCAAAAAAAACCAACAAGGAGTCTTGATCCCCAAATGATGCAAGTTTAGTTTTTTTAATAGACAATTAAGTATGGATTGTTTGAAAAAAGAGTTTTGTTTAGTGTTTCATGATTCAGTTCTTGAGTAGAAGCCAATTATAGTTTTGTTTAATGATTAAAAAAAACCTGTCGTGTCTTTTTTTTGTGGTAAAGGCAAAAGGTTTTACATGTCCTTCAGAGAAAAGTTGTCTTCTTTTATTATACAACTTGACAAAAAAATGTATGGAGCTACTTGGGATAATATGATATATCTGTTGAATCTCTATGCATTTTAATTGTTTAAAATGTTTGTCTGTGCTAATTCCGTTACCAATAAATCATAATATGTTGTTTTTGCCACTGCTTGTATGATCTGAGGAAGCAAAACCTGGTCTATGATTGATTGTGATTAATGATAGTATATGAAAGAAGTGTAACTGGTAGTTTACAAATCACACAATTAAATTAGGAAAGGGTTAATTAGTATAAATTAACAATACACCTCAAATGTGTAGTAGTTAAAAATTAATTTAGGTGTAGCTTGCAGGCAATGGCAAGCCCTTGACGATGCCACAGAGGTTAGTGTTGAGGGGAATGTTGTATTCGTCTCTTAGCGATTTTTCTGGTGAGAGAACGCTCACATACAATTGTTGTCCAAGGTATCTCCTCTCCATGTTCTCAGACCTAATGTTCCACATACCGGCATTGTCGAATGTCAAGAGAGTAGCTGACCAAGACTTGGGGTAGACTTGCACTGTGTGTCTGCTAACCGCATCGAGCAAGTTGTAGTTTTGTCTCTTTTCAGGTGTCCACCTCCCTGGCTCAGAGCTGGCAAAGTCCGTGGAACAACACAAAGTTAGTATTAGAGATAACTTGGGAAGCAAGATGTATATCTTGTGGACCAAGAAAGACAAAGAGATAAAGAAAGGGGGCTTACGCGACTGCGAAGAAGGAGTAACCATCCAAATTGAATGATTGCATGCTCTTCTCGTGGTTTTCGAAAATGATTTCGACAAAGGTACGGAAAGTGATGTTGAGAACATTAGGTTGTACGGTTAATGCTGTGATTTTGGATGCTGGCTCGTCCTTGATGACATTGTACTTGAACACCTTCTCTGCCATTTGGAAGTACTCAGCGAGCTTCAAAGGAGTCTCGGTATCAACGTGTGATATACCGTTGAATCCAAACCGGATTTTACCGTTCACCGAGCTCTTAGTGTTAACAAGCTTGATGCTACGAGTAATGTTGATCTTTCCATAATGGTACGAGCCTTGAGGGTTAGGCCTTGCAGCACTAGCGGTAAGGTTCCACCTGTATGACCTAAACTGGTTCAAAGACCAAGCCCAACCAACAGGAGCCTTAGGGAGCTCAGTTGAAGCTTGAACATTGCTTCCTTCGTAACGGATCACACCAACGGTGCTCAACTCCTTCTTGAGGAACCTAGTTGATGCAACCATGTAGTAGTCTTTAGCTGCCTGGTCAGCAGTCACAAGAACTGCAAAGCACTGACCAACATGGACATCTAGTGAGTCATAGTCGTTTTGAAGAACATGAGAGCCTTCCATTTCCACAAGCTTCATTTTATGGTTTTGGATCCTGAAGTTAAGCGTGGACTTAAACCCAACATTGCAAAGCCTATACTTGTAAGTCTTTCCTGGCTTCATTGTGAACAAAGGCTTATTCTTTCCACCAACTTTCCCAGATATTCCATTGATCAAAACACCGTTAGGTAACCCAAGAGTGCGTCCACTATCAAGAAAGTTCTTGAGAGCGGTGTGACCACTTGTGTACCAGTCACCGAGAAGGACAGTGTAGTCGTCTTCAGGATCAGCGTAAGGGACCGGGATTAGGAGACGGCTGTTGACACGGAGACCACCAAAACCACCAGCAAAACGGTGGAGTGAAGTGGTTGGGTAATAGAAGTAGGAACCGATCTGGTCCTTAGGTTGGAAATGGTAAGTAAAGTTTTGTCCTGCTGGGATTGGACATGAAGTCCCAGCCACACCATCTTGCCAGCAATTCTTCCTGTGTTGGATCCCACTCCTGTATCCACAATCCATCATACTCATATCACATACTAGTGTAGTTTCGACATTTTTCATACGAATTAAGAAAATAGTTACATGTTCAATTATACTCTTGTTTGACTATTGAAATTCTATAGTATTTAATATTTTTATTGATACAGTTAGAGACAAAAGTGATAAACCCGTCGAAAAAGTTGCATTGGAATCATAAAACGACGCTTAATTTGAAACAGAAAATAAGTCTAAAACGATACTTATTTTGAAACGAAGAGAGTATGAATGTTAAAATGGGTCAAAAGTCCGCTGAGTGTCCGTCCGACCCTCGAAAGTTGGTACGCGGGGAAGCCCATTTTGCAAAGACATTGTACCTCGGTCCGCGGGTAAAATCAGCCAAACCCGCCAGTTTTTCATTGTTTCTAAGGTTAACCATGGACCGCCATGTGGCCCGAGCTCTAATAATAGACTGGCTCAAGCTTTAGAATGATCATAATATAAATAAAGAATGTGGATAAGTACCAGGTCAAGAGGAAAGGCTCGTCGAGGTTGTTGAAGACATTGACGACAACGTTGTTGTTAGAGGTTGAGTTAAGGTTAGGACCAGGAAACTGACCGTTGATGAGAATCACCTTTTGAGGAACACCGAGAGGTGAGGCTGTTCCGTAAGTCACGTTCCATGTATAAAAGAAGTAAGGATCGCCGGCGTTCACTATCGCCACCGTAGAGACGAGGCAGACCAACACCGTCAATAACCTCCCCTCCATTTTTTTTCCCTCTTTTTCTAGTGGAAAAAGAGATTAATTTTGGTTTCTGTGTTACGTATAATTAACCCTTTCCTACAAAACAAAAAAAAAAAACAAAGAAAAAAAAAATATTTGTTTTGTTTATTCCCTCAAAAGCAAGTTATGCTCTTGATGAATCCTCTTGTAACTTGGTGATTTGAAGTATTTATGTAGGGGAAACATAACTTCTTTTGCAAGGCATTGTCACCATTTTTTACGCTTCATCTCTAATTCAATTTTCTATATATGTGAAAATTGTGATGCAAAAACTAACAGATTTCTCTCTCTTTCTCTTTTCTGGTTTTTAAGGTTCCAGAACATTGAATCAGTACAACTCGGATCGTATTCTAATATTGGAAATGTCCCTAACGATCATAAGAATGTTACCCGAAAAATGTTGTCATGAAAAAACTGTGACCAAAATGTAATGTATTAAATTAATATTGACAAATTTGCGAGGAATTAACGATGAAATACTAACACAAGTTGGAATGATCAATATAATATTTAAAAAAATATATATATATATTATTTCCGACCCTTGATATATCTTTAAAGATAATCAAAATTTTGATAATTATTTTATTCACACCACACTATGATGGTTTTCAATCAATTTTAATTTGTTTTGTTTCTTCCGCACGATTTAATTTGCTTGTTCAGCATTAACCACATTTGCTATGTTCGATCTGTTTGTTCTGCACCGTCTATCGACTCTATTTTACTGTTACCATTTGAACCCTAAATTCTATATTTGAATATTTTCACCTCAAATCAATAGTCACTCGTTAATTTGTATAACTATTTCAATCGGGCATAATTGGATTGTATTATGTATTGTATACGATATGACATCAAATCATACCCAAATCGATTAATATAGAAAATAATTTTTCGTCATATGAGTTGTTTACTACAAAAAAATTACTACAAGAAAAACTGTTTATTGCCACAGATGGAATCGTGCTTTTTTTTTCGCCAGAAATTTGCCAGATTTTTACAACGCTTTATATGAATAGTAAAATATGTGACAATCCCTAAAAATCGGTGGCAAATATTACCACGGGTTTAGTTTGGTGACAATATGTGGCAAAATTACCACGGATTGTCATATCATGTTCCGTGACAATTTTAACCACGACATTGTTAAGATTTATTCCATGGCAATTAAGTCACGACAACAACGCATGGCATTCCATGGCACATTGTCACGGGTTCGGTCGTGGCAATCTCTGACAAACAACTTTCTATTAGACTTCTCACTTCGTCTGAATCACGAGATAAGATCTATAGAGTTTAGAGGGGAGAGATGCGAGAATTTTGGTGTTAATGCAGCGAAGGAGTTAGACACATATTTATCCACGGTAATTCATGGTTATTTGCCACATGAAAATTTGTGGTAAGCGGTAACCAATTTTTTGTCACAAAATATGTTATAACAATTTGTGGTAATATGCCACGAATATTATTGTGATAATTTGTGACAATTTGACACGTAAATATTTGTGACAATTCGTGGTAATTATTGCCACGGAATCTCCCTTGGCAAAGGCGTGGCAATTTTGTCACAGATTGCCACAAAAGACATATTTGCCACGAGGCTATAGCCACAGATTTCATACGTGACAATCTGTGGTAAATTGTACTTTTGCCACATATATTTTACTATAGCCACGAAAATATCTGTGGCAATAGGCAGTTTTTCTTGTAGTGAACATGTTACATTCTGACAACTTTTCTGACCAACAAAAGTGGTCGGAAAATATTCCGACCCTATTCTAACCACTTTACGACGAGTATGAAGATTGGTCGGAAAGTGATCGGAAATTTCCAACCAACAAATGTGGTTGGAAAGTGGTCGGAAATTTCAGACCACTTTCTAACCATTCTAACATCATCGGAAAAGTGGTGGGAAAGCGATAGGAAAATAGTCGGATAATTTTTTACTACTTTTTGATCATTTTTATTGGTCAGAAATTTCCAAACACTTTGCGACCACTTTATTTAGTCGGAAATTTCTTACCATATTCCGACGATGTCTTTAATTTAACCTAGATCTAAAATTTTCTCCTTTAATTCTCACCAATTCGTTTTTCTCCTTCTTAAGCGGCGTTGATTTATTATCCTCCGGTGAATTGACTGTCGTTCCTCTCCTCCACTCCGCCAGGTCTCCTTCTTCACTCTCCTTTTCTTCTTCTACTCCTCCTCTCGTCCTAATTCGATAGACCTCCTTCTCAACCTTTTTCTTCTTCTCTCTTTTGTATCGTTTTTTTTCTTCTCTGCTACTCCTTCATGGCTTCTCTTTCCTTCTTTGCAGGTCACGTTTGAGAAGTTTTGTCGATTTCTTTTTGTTTTTGTACTTTTGTGAATTATTCACAGAGAGGATTTGTGTCCCTTGAGACATATGGTTTAATAATTTATCTGGTCGATTTTTTTCAAATTTTTGCTAGATAATTTAGGTTTAGATGCTATAATCTGTGGATCTAGGGCTTTGAGCCATCGACAAAAAGTTTCCGTTAATCTCATGCTGTGATTTCTTGTCTTTATCGGTGTTCTTTGTTTAGGAGAAACATGATTTAGGTTTCAGGATCTATTGATTCATATGTTATGCAATTTTATATTTTATTCGAATAGTGGATATGAGTCCTTGATTTGTATATTTGAGACTTGAGTTTTATATTTGTGGGCCATCAGTGCTTGATTGGCTTTAATTAGCTTGGCGTGTTTTATCATTGTGTTCGTGGTTACTAATTTTTATTTTCCTACACTAATTAGTGCAGGTTTCTAGATTGGCCAGTTTGATTTTATTGGATCAAAGATGTCAGAGACACTTGATGAAATTGTCAAGAAAAGTAAGACTGCAAGGTCTTAGAAACCACTTACTTTAGTCTCATGTTCCCACGAATATGGTGAATATCAACATATTGATTTAAACAATGACTAATTTGACAATTGTTTGTGTTCGTATGATTTGTTATTGTTGAAATGTTTAATTTACTTTTTACTAATGTTTGCGTGTTTTTTTCTTGTGGATCTTGTTGTAGATTTTGCGGATGGCAATCGAGAAGATTGAGACATTGGAAAAAGACAAAACCGAGAAGAACAAGATAATCAAGTACTGACGACATCACAAAGTTGATTCTCGACAAATTTTCAAATTTGTGATCCATACAATAACGATGAAACTCAAGACTAGCTCCGTTTCATTTCGATTTTAGTTTTAAATTAAGAAATATTTGTTCTTATGTTTCTACAAAAAAAAATTATGTTTTAAATAATTATTAATTTTAAGTTAATTAATTTTAATATAATTTTCAGTATTTTCATGTAATTGTTATAATTATTATTCAATTAAATTAATAATTTTATAAAATAACTAAATGCGTAGTGATCGGAAATCCGTCGGAATACAAGTGGTCGAAAATCCGTCGAAAATGCGTTGTTGAAACTTTGTCAAAAAGTGGTTGGAAATTTTTCGATAATTTTCTGACGAGTATTTCCGACGACATTTCCGACCACTAAAACGGTCCGAAAATTCTGACGACATTGCAACCATATTCAATTTCCGACGAATCTTTTCCAACGACTTCATGTGATCGGAAATTGGTTGAAAAAAGAGATTGTCGATTATAATCCGACGAAAATGGTGGTCGAAAACTGGACTATTTTTTGTAGTGGTTATACTAGAGTAACTAGACCCTGTATATGAACAGACTCACAAAATATTCTCCAAAGTTAGCAAAAATTCTCATAGAACTTGCATGGTGAAGAATAATTAATTTCTAGAAAAAACGTACACCAAAAATAGCGAGAGGTCAAAATAGAATATTCCTAATATGGACGACAGGAAGAGCGTAATGAGAGGACCTAAAGAAACGAGAAAAACCAGGAAATTGTATATTCAATTAAACTATAAAACGTCATTTAACATTCGAAGAAGAAAAAAATCGAAATTCAAACCCCTAAAAAAAACATAATAAAACCAAAAAAAAAAACAACCCCAATTTTTTTGAAAAAAAAAAAAAATCAGAAACTTTGTTAATAATAAAGTTTTATTATTATTAATGAAGGGAGGGGTTAAACTCTTGGCCGTGTGCCTCTGCATGGCGACGGTGACCGTCGTGATGGTCCGAGCAGAGGACCCTTATTTTCATCACGTGTGGAACGTGACGTACGGAACAGCATCTCCTCTCGGTGTTCCACAACAAGTCATCCTCATCAACGGTCAATTTCCTGGTCCTAACATCAACTCAACTTCCAACAACAACATCATCGTTAATGTCTTCAACAACCTCGACGAGCCTTTCCTTCTTACTTGGTACGTCTATATACATTGTGACCTTCACTCAATCGTATAACATTACTAACTAGGGATGGACATTTGGATGATTCGGTTTGGTTATTTCGCTTTTAAAAGTTTAAAATTTAATGAGTTTGATTGGTACATCAGATGAATAACAAATAATAGAATGATTGAATTGAGCTTCTGCAAAATAATTATAAAACGCTAAAAACCAAAATAGGTCAATGACGGTTTATTTTTGTAATTATATTCTTTTAACATGTCTATAGTATATATCAGAATCAGTTTTAAAAATTGTAAAAATTTGATGAATATAAATGAATGATAAAAAATAAAAATAAAGAAATTGCATTTTGAATACATAAAAAAATTGTGTACTATTCATCACCAATTTATTTTAGTCTAATTCGGGTTTTATGTGGCAAATTTATATTATAGGAATGGAATCCAGCATAGGAAGAATTGCTGGCAAGATGGGACGGCCGGAACAATGTGTCCGATTCCTCCGGGTCAGAACTTCACATACCATTTCCAGCCAAAGGATCAGATCGGTAGCTACTTCTACTACCCGACCACCGCTATGCATCGCGCCGCGGGTGCCTTTGGTGGCCTCCGTGTGAACAGCCGTCTCTTAATCCCGGTCCCTTACGCTGACCCTGAAGATGACTACACTGTCCTTATTAACGATTGGTACACAAAAAGCCACACTCAGCTCAAGAAGTTCCTTGACAGTGGCCGTACTATTGGCCGTCCAGACGGCATTCTCATCAATGGTAAGGGTGGGAAAGGCGACGGCTCGGACAAGCCACTTTTCACCTTGAAGCAAGGCAAAACCTACAGAGTCCGGATCTGTAACGTGGGTCTCAAGTCATCTCTCAATTTCAGGATTCAGAACCATAAGATGAAGCTTGTTGAGATGGAAGGCTCACACGTTCTCCAGAACGACTATGACTCTCTGGACGTCCACGTTGGTCAATGCTTCGGGGTGATCGTCACCGCGAACCAAGAACCTAAAGATTACTACATGATTGCTTCCACAAGGTTCTTGAAGAACGCTTTGTCAACCACAGGGGTCCTCCGCTACGAGGGAGGCAAAGGTCCTGCCTCTTCTCAGCTACCCGCGGCTCCCGTTGGCTGGGCTTGGTCTTTGAACCAGTTCCGCTCTTTCAGGTGGAACTTGACAGCAAGCGCCGCTAGACCTAACCCACAGGGCTCCTACCACTACGGAAAGATTAACATCACTCGCACCATCAAGCTCGTGAACACTCAGGGCAAGGTCGATGGCAAGCTAAGGTACGCGTTGAACGGGGTCTCGCACACAGACCCTGAGACCCCCTTGAAGCTCGCTGAGTACTTCGGTGTCACCGATAAGGTTTTCAAATACGACAGCATCTCCGACAACCCGACCTCAGAACAGATCAAGAACATCAAGATCGAACCCAATGTTCTTAACATCACTCACCGCACCTTCATCGAAGTCGTATTCGAGAATCACGAGAGGAGCGTCCAGTCTTGGCACTTGGATGGCTACTCCTTCTTCGCTGTAGCGTAAGTAACACTCTACATCCCTTTTCTTGCACTACAGGTTACCAAAATCTAAACCCTAATCAATGCTTTAATTTCTTCCATTGTACAAAAAAAGTGTTGAGCCAGGGACATGGACACCAGAGAAGAGAAAGAACTACAACCTTCTAGACGCAGTGAGCCGACACACAGTCCAAGTCTACCCCAAGTGCTGGGCTGCAATCTTGCTCACATTCGACAACTGTGGAATGTGGAACATTAGGTCGGAAAATTCCGAGAGACGTTACTTGGGACAGCAACTTTACGCAAGCGTCTTGTCGCCGGAAAAATCTCTCCGGGACGAATACAACATGCCGGAGACAAGTCTCCAATGTGGTCTCGTCAAAGGCAAACCTAAGATTAACCCTTATGCCGGAGCCTAATTTTGTTTCTTTGAGACTTTTATTAACAACGGAAAAAAAGAGTTTGGTTTTTCTTTTGTTGAGACCAATTTGGAACCGAACGCGATTAATTTTATGTTTTTTTTGGTCTTTTAATTATTTAATTCAAGTTATATAATTTGACTCTAAACGATATTGTTACTCATATGTACATGAATTGGAATGTATGTATGTTTATTCCTTGAGTTTTGCTTCTTCGTTTTTTTTTGTTTTTTATAAAGGGATTCTATTAAAAACATATGGATCGATTACACCATGGTATACACATGAGAACAATTCTATAAACTAGATAGAACAATAAGCCTACAAATGATGGAAAAAGGATACTAAAAAAATATGAAATCGTAGTTGTGAGGGAAGCACCATTATCCCCAAGAAGATAGCAAGTAGCCACAAATGTTTAACCAAGATCGACGGCAAAAAGAGAAGCACAGACGAGCCAAACACTCTAACCAAACATAACAACCTATCATTGCCGGAAATTACCGTGTCCGAGAGAAACTGCCATTGGATACGAACCACACTAATCCTCCGAACCTAGTAAGAGCATGACCACTAACACAAAACCAAGGATTCTGGCACAGAAACCGAGTTTTGCTTCTTCGTTTATGAGTTGATTGACCCATTTATTGGGCCGGGATAATAGGGCTGTAATTAGGCCTAGAATATGTATGACAAAATATAGCTAACAACAGCTGATGAAACCTTATAATGTCATATTCACACTATGATATTCAATCAAATATACAAGAAAAAATTGCATGAGGTTATCTATCGTGAAGGAAATAAATGGATAGGAACACAATAGCGTGATCTGCTATAAGAAGAAAAATCAAATAAAATTGTCGGGAAAATATATGCAAATAGCCAAATAGGTTAGGGACATATTGATATGTGAGACTTGAGAGTGGAGCTGACAAAGATCTTGACGTGCACGTGCCTGTCGCGTGCGACACATGATGAAGTGAAACGGTAAAAATAGCTTTCTTCCATTCCTTATTTACTATTTCTACTAGTCTTAACAAGAGAGATGACAATATATTTGGTTCGATTGGTATTTAGCGATAGGAGAAACCCGTAATTGATTGCGAAATAGTTCAAAAATGTAAGAAAGAACGATAAGAGATAACCAGAAGGATGGAAAAAAGCCACAAAAATTTCAGTATCTTTTACCTTTTTAAAAGTGTTTATTTTGGTGTATTTTTACGTCCAAAAAATAATTAAATATTCACATATTTATTTGTAAATTAGTAGATGTTCAAGGTGTTCGCCTTACGTAAATTAGCATTTTAAATTAATGTATTGGTTAGGGATGGTTTGTTGAGAAAGAAACTAAACGTTAACTATTATTATCTTCTAAATGCATACTATAATCTAATTGTTTAAGTACAAAAAAATCATTAATTAGGAACAGAAAGAATGTTCGTATGAGTGATATTAATTATAGAAATGGCAGTGGAGAGTAGGAAGGAAAAGTCTCATTCCAATATGTCCCATCCAACGTGGCAGCAAAAAAAAAACACAAAAAATAACAAAAAATAAAATAAAAACCAAAGTGAGAAAGGCAAAAGTGTCAGCCTTTCGTCCAATCTTTTGGGTTAAACTTCCTGCCCTCTCCCTTCCCTCATTTATTTCATTGCGTGCTTCTTCTTATTCTTCTTTCTTTTTATTTGTTTTATTTATATTTTACTTTTTATTAGTATCGTATGATAAATCAATCTAATCTTTACTCATTAAAAATAGTATTTGTATAACATGTTGAGACAAATTGTCTAAATGGTATCTGCTAAATTCTGCTAAATTTTGTTGAATTACAAAATTTAGCTGAATTTTTAGTGATTTTTTGCGGAATCTGGCGGAATAACATCAAACTTAAATGGTAACTACTGAATATTGCTGAATCTGCTGAATTTTTGAAAAAATAATTAATTAAATAAATTTATGATAATATTAAGTGGCATTTTTAATAAATACTCATTTTATTCCTTATAAATTAATTTTTATTTTCTAAAATATTATCTAATTGAGTTTCTTCCGAATTAATTAATTGAATTTTAGATACATATAAATAGTTAATTAATAGATTGATAAAATAAATTAATATACATAATTTATGATATAATATTTTGTTACTAAAATTAAAATATTTTTTAGTAAACTCGTTTTTAAAATTATTACAAATTTATCTAGAGTAACATTATCATGCAAACTTAGAAAAATGTAGTTAAAAAAATAATTTATAATATTACACATATGTAGCATACAATATCCTAAATATTGTTACCCAACTTCCATATTAATTTATAATATTACACATATTCGATCCATTTTAAAGATTTCAGATGTGATTTTCAATATCCTAAATATTGTTACCCAACTTCCATATTCGTTATTATTCGATTTTTATTCAAAATAAACATATCTTGATGATAAAAGAATTGTTGAATCTAGCAATATTTTTTTTGCTGCATTGCTGAATATAGCTGAATGTGTTAAATTTGTTTTGCAGAATTGCTGAATTTAGTTGAATCTGACAGAATTTTTTTAGATAGCAAATAATATTGACGGAATTACTGAATCTAACTGAATCTTGCGGAATTTTTTTTATATATTACCATTTAGAACCTAAATAATGGCATTAACTTTGATTTTTTTGGTTATTCCTCTTTCAAACTTGGTAAATTTGTATGCGTTGGTGTTATCTAGAAGTCACTGTCGCATTTATGAAAATTGTATGCATTCATGAAATGTCTTATTGGTCATTGCAAATATATATAGTAACTGAAATCTCAAAAGATTAATCTAGATTTTGGTTTATAATCTTTCATTTAAAAAAAAAAAAAAGCGTATATGGATCTTAATTAATTAATATACCTTTGTGTTAAGAGACGTTAAACTTGATTTACGTGGATGATTGATGGTAATGTTTAGTCAAATTACATATATCATAATCGAAAGGACTTGTCAAAAGAAAGTGCAAAACAAATACGTATGGGATCGCAACGTGTTATCCAGTCTAAAAGCACATCCATCTCCTTTGTCCTTATTGACAACTTTCTCTTCTACCAGCTCCTAATTATAATTCATTTAACGGAGACACTGTTTTATTTTTATTACTTATATTATAGTCTTTGTATTAAGTTGATTTGACTTGGATCCAACTTGAGACTTCCCATCCCTTTGTAATAATTCCCCGCAAATTCACTATTACACATTAAAAAAGAATCTAATGCATTTTGTAATTTAATGATTTATACTAATGTTATCGCATTTTGATAATATTCGCATATGAATTGTAAGCGACCAACAAAACTTTTATGGCAAAAGGAATGAAAATTTGAGGTATCGTTGATATACACACAATATCTAGCCTCGACCGCATTAGTTTTAAACGAAAATTATTTTGGTTGTTGGATTCGAATATGTATAGAGCATGTATTATTTCTGAAAACACAGATCATAGAAGAAAAAATATCATTGAATAATTCAGGAACACTTCAACTAATTGGAACACCTTACCAAACGGTTTAAATCTTGACATTTGAAAGCATCTTTCTCCTTGATGGAACTATGTATGTAAGATTTTATATCAAAAAGGGTATGTAAATGCATTTATCATGCGATAAGATGCTTCGTATTTATAGTACAATAAGAGACGAAAAAATGAGCAATAAAGTCTACAATCCAATTATAGATGCTCTAATTATAGTGGCTCCCATACATACATACGTAATATAGTGAGAGAGAGAGAATCCTTTCACTTGAAGGGTCAAGGAGAGATCTTTTTGCAGCATTTCCATTTTGGTAAATCCAATAAGTGAAAAAGTGTAATAATTAGTAATTTGGGGGGTTAGCTTTTCGATTTTGCAAGCAAAGCTATTTCTCTTTTCTTTTTGTACATCCCGAGGTTTTCAGATTCCTTCCTCTAATATTAATTGTTTTATTTTGTTTCTAAGCAAAATTATTTCTTTTAAATCTCGTAAATTGGCATCCTCGGCATCAGAATCGCAACGAGAATTCCCATTTTACGCATCTAATATTGGAACCCTATGAGCATAATTCCTGCAAACGCCATATAATCAATTAGCATAGTGGGCCATCCTCACGATCCACCGCACAAATATATATACACACACATAAGTATATAATATCCTGTCGACGAAGAAGACGTGTGAATGCAGAAAATATAATTTATGCGACTGATGTAGAACTGTTTTAATGTATATTTTTGTAGTGTTTTTATTTAATTAGTATCTATTGTTTGTGGGGAAAATAAAGTAATTGATTTATTTTATATAATGCACGTCGACGAATATATTAACCGAATTTGAAACCAAAAACGGTCTTATAGTTTTTACTTTTTAGAGTGTAAAGATACAACTTGAGATCATAAATTATTATTACACTACATATTAAACCTTAATTTGTTAAGAATATAAATGCCATGTTTAAAGAACAATGATTTACCTTTTCTCAAACCATCACAAGTATCTAAAGAGTTTAGCTATATTACATACTTAATAAACTTATAGAAATTATGAACCGAAAATATAAAAGTTTATATACTAAAGAATAGTATTAAGTTACGTGATGAGATTAATAATACTAAACCTTTCTTTTTATAATTAACCCTAAAACCGGCTTGAGGATTCTCATGGACCCTTGAAATGCTTGGTCGGTCCATCTTCATCTCTATCCATAGATTTATATAATATGCGTGTACACACACATGCTATAGCTAGTGTGGGATTATTAAAAATATTATAATAACACAGGCAATATACCTTCAGGTAAAGAGAAATAATATTTATTATTACCCATTGAAAAAGACTCATTTGATCGAGAGAGGAAAAAAAAAGAATCATCATATGAATCAAAAAAGCATCTTTCTCTCTTTTGATCAAATGCTTGCTTCTCTTAAATCCTCTAGCTCCTCTTCCGAAGATGCCACCACCACCACAACCACCACCGAGACTCCTCCTCCTCCGTTATGCCTCGCCTCCTCCTCCTCCGCCGCAACCTCCGCCGCTCATCACCTCCGTCGTCTACTTTTCACCGCTGCGGATTTCGTCTCTCAGTCTAACTTCTCCGCCGCTCAAAACTTACTCTCAATCCTCTCCGTTAACTCTTCTCCTTACGGCGACTCCACCGAGCGACTCGTCCATCTCTTCACAAAAGCCTTGTCCGTACGAATCAACCGTCAAGAACAAGATCCAACGGCTGAAACGGTCGCCACGTGGAAAACGAACGAAATGAGTATGGTGTTTACAAGCAGTGTATGCAAAGAACAGTTCTTGTTTCGGACCAAGAACAACACTTCCGATTTCGAGTCTTGTTACTATCTTTGGCTGAATCAACTAACGCCGTTTACTAGATTCGGTCATTTAACGGCGAACCAAGCGATCCTCGACGCGACGGAGACAAACGGTAACGGAGCTTTACATATACTCGATTTAGATATCTCACAAGGACTTCAATGGCCTCCATTGATGCAAGCCCTAGCAGAGAGATCATCAAACCCTAACAATCCACCTCCATCTCTCCGTATAACCGGATGTGGTCGTGATGTAACCGGATTAAACCAAACCGGAGACCGGTTAACTCGGTTTGCTAACTCTCTAGGTCTTCAGTTTCAGTTTCACACGCTCGTGATCGTTGAAGAAGATCTCGCCGGACTTTTGTTACAGATCAGATTGCTAGCTCTCTCCGCCGTACAAGGAGATACCATCGCCGTCAATTGTGTTCACTTCCTCCATAGATTCTTCAATGACGACGGAGATATGATCGGTCATTTTTTGTCGGCGATCAAGAGCTTAAACCCTAGAATCGTGACAATGGCGGAGAGAGAAGCGAATCATGGAGATCATTCGTTCTTGAATAGATTCTCCGAGGCTGTTGATCATTTCGCGGCGATATTTGATTCGTTGGAAGCGACTTTGCCGCCGAATAGTCGAGAGAGGCTAACCCTAGAGCAACGGTGGTTCGGTAAAGAGATTTTGGATGTTGTGGCGGCAGAAGCGGCGGAGAGAAAGCAAAGACATTGGAGGTTTGAGATTTGGGAAGAGATGATGAAAAGATTTGGCTTTGTCAACGTTCCAATAGGAAGCTTTGCTTTTTCTCAAGCTAAGCTTCTTCTTAGACTCCATTATCCTTCAGAAGGTTACAATCTTCAGTTTCTCAACAATTCTTTGTTTCTCGGTTGGCAAAATCGTCTTCTCTTTTCTGTTTCGTCGTGGAAATGATTCGAAAGAAGAGAGAAGAAATTAGGTATAATAGAGAAAAAGATCGATAATTTTTGGTGTTAGGGCAAAAAGAATGATATTGGAGGTCAAGGAGGACGGTGGCTCCGGCGAAGATTGTCGACGGCGGAGGAATCTTGGGATGTGTGTCTTTTGTGTTTTTTGGGAAGCTAAAAGAAAGAGACAACCTAATCTTTTGTGTTTAACCTACTAAAATCTATTTTTTTTCAAACTCAATCTTAGGTGTATCGTTTTGACATATATAATCCCAATTTGTCTACTTTCTTTTTTTAATTTAAATTTTATTTGATTAAGTAGTCAATCCACTACTAGTATATTAGATGCGTTTTAAGATTTATTTATATGTATCCACTAATCAGATTCAAATGTATTTTAAATTTCGTGGAGGTTTATATGATAAGTTTTTAATGGTAGGTGAGAGTTTTATTAACTAATTGATTGAAATCTTCCGATTTAAATTAGTCACGTCATAGTTATAATTAAATTTAAAGAGACCTTAAAATTTGCGGAAATGGCCTTATTTGGACTCAACCGAATTAATAATATAATCTGCACGAGAGAGTTGTTAATCTGTCTCTTCGATCTTTTGAGAGATTCCACTTTATCATACTCTTTTCTTTTTTCTTTTCTATTTGTTTTAGTATTTATATTAGTCTGATGATAATTATATAAATATGAGACCGTCCTCTTTGCCTCACAAGTCTATACTTTAGTTTTATATAAAGTTCTCGATTAAAATGGAACATTGTAGCTTTTACAATCCATTTAATTAGTCAATCCAAACGATCAAAAAGATACAAGAAGAAAAAAACTCTAAACCAAATTTGAACCAGCTGATCAGTCTCGAGTTGACTTTAATTTTTATATATGGGTTAGTACTTAGTACCGAAAACAACTCCTCAATCAAGAGTCAAATGTTAATAAGAAAAAAAAAAGATTACTAATAGTTTTGAAAATATGTGTTTAAGGGAAAAAAAATTTAAACTATATATATTATGAAACCAACGAGTATTAGTTTAGCATGAGAATATATATACATTCATCAAATATTGGACAAAAAAAGATCTTGTTGTCTAAGTGATTTCAATTCGAGAGCTCCTCCCACAACCCTACTAGTGTTCTTTTTAGATTTAGCAGCTTCTTCATAAGAAAAAACCTAATCATAGAATTTACTTAGAGATTGATATATATCATATTAATAAAGAACTATAGCATAAATTTTTAATTTTTAATATTTTTTAAGAAAATTAAAAATAAACTTATGTCTTTCTCTCTAATAATCCAATGAAAGAAAGGCCAACTCTCCGACCAAATTAAAGTAAAACTAATTAATATCTAGTTATGTACCATTAGTATCATATATAGTCCATACTTGGACAACTAAGAACACCATTTGGACGATTAAAAAAAAAAAATCATTTGTTTAATCAAATAATTAGGGTTAGTGTCGACAGAAGAAATCTTAGAGGAATAATCAAAACAACCACTGGTTTCCTCTTGTTTCCCGAAAATTCTTTTTTCCTTGTCGAGTTAGAAAATGATGAGTTTTCGTTATTTCCAAGAAAGGTACTTATCGATTATTTATAATCAAAGTAATTAATAGTAGTATTTATATCGAAGTTTAGTAAATTAATGGGGTGAAAAATGGGATTTGTCTTTCCGGAAGAAACAGGTAATGAAAACCCTAAAAGGTGCCGATTTGTCGGGTGAAACAAAAGCATCAAAGTTGACAAAAATAAAACAAAAGGGTGTGTTTATTTATACTTATGTTACTAGATTTTTAATTAACATAAATAAAATGGTGTTTCTAACTAATAGTTAATTATGCCATAGTAATTTTTAATTAATGAAACACAAACACACAAGTCGTAGTTGATAGGTATCTCTCTCGTCTCTCGTGTCTCGTTGCCTCCCTTCTCTTCCCTTTTTTTTCATACCCTTTTGTTCACTCTTTGCCCTAACACATTTATTGATTTATATATACATAAATTCGATTAAAACATTGCACACATCTCTATACATCTACACAAATATACACACACGTCTAGTTATGTCTGAATTCAAAATGCAATGATCAGATTTAGATCCGATCTTTCTGATCAGCTATATACACGAATCCATATTTATATATGCACCATTTTTTTTAATCGGATATGCTTTGACAGTTAAGCCAAACATTATCATGCCCCACACTTTTTTTTTACTCACATATCAAACATCAAATAATTACTTATGACAAGACGGTGAAACTAATATGTAACAAAGATGGGAAGAAGATGACGTACGTCGTCATGAGCTGAAAGGCAATTTTGCGTGTAGATATAACCTAAACTTCACCCAAAAAATTAAGTTGTATATAAATATATAAACAATAGATCATTTGTAATTATTCCAACAAAAAAAAGAGAAAATGGATTTAGGGTTTTATGTGAAATTTATATATTTCATATGCTTACTGACAGAAGCAATCCCTCATGCTCTTCCACACACCCACTCTCTTTTTACTTCCATCATCCATCAATCTCAATCTTTTTTTTTTTTAACTTTTTTTCTTTACACATATATACATTTTCCAAAGTTTTACAAGCTAATTGGCTAATGCTAAGGTCAAAGAACTTCTTTTTTGCTAAATATCCATGGTTAGCTCTTCATATTATATTACGTTGAAATAATCTCTGCTATAATCTTATGGTTAATACATACAAAGAAGTTACATATATAATATATTATGATTAGGAGAATAATTTGATATATTTTTGGATTTAGAGGTTCTATGTGCATATTTAAGAGATGCGAGTGGACTAAATGTATATTAGAGGAAAATATGACTTGCTAGAAAAATATAGATGACTATATTGTAATGACCTAAAAGCAAATTTTCATGTTTTAATAGGAGCTCCACAAAACAAATTGTAAAGGAGAAGACAGTATATTCTGGTTTTCGGGTGCTTGGTTTGTGACACCGACACGTGAAGCTGATTCAGGTTACATTTGTCGTTAATGTGTAAAAATATGTGAATGCTCCCTATTAATTAATTAAATAAGAAAAAATGGGGTATCTTGTTTTTCATAATTAACTAACTAATCAATTTGACTACTTAATCAATCACAAGTCAAATCTCCAGTAGTTAGCTCCAGATTTTAAGTGTATGCTGCCATCTGCTAAGGCTAATATATAGGCACTATATTTTAATCTATGATTTTTTTTAAGGACAATCTTTCCCTCTTTCTTCATTTCTCTCAACCCTAGTTTCCTTCCGTCGTCGTGCTCTGTTCTCTTTCTCCGGTTGGCGGTGATTCTCACCAACACCGTGAGAGGATGCATCTCCTCCTCCTCTTTAATCCGGTGTCCACTTTGCTAGGGTTTTTTCTTCAGATTGATGAAGTTCTAGGATGCATCTCTCCGATTTGGGTTTTGTCCGATGGGTTTCGCCGGTGGACGTTCTCCGAGTCGTGCTGGTTGTCGGGTCGTGTCTTTGGTTTTCGAATCTCATGATGACGGGTTTCCTCGCTCAAAGACGGTTGAGATGCTCGTTGTCTGGATTTCAAGCCTCTGTCTTCGTCGTCTTTCCAGCAAATCGTCGGTTCGATGCTCTGTCGTGGTGCTCTGTAGCAGATTGTTTTCAAGGTTTAAAGGCTTCGTTTTGGTTTCTCTCTTCGGGCATGAGGATTTTGAGGACGAATCCTTCATCCATTTGGGATCCCCTTTTCAACCTACCCTATTCAGATCTGCGGCGGCTCTTTGTGGATCTCTTCTCTCCTCTTTCTCTGGTTTGGTTTAAGAAAATAGAAATTTTCCTGCGAGTTTTCTTGTATCCTTACTCTCATTGCTCATTCTCTCCGTCTACCGCTCCCTTGGAAGTATGGATTGCTTATTTCTTTGTGTCTGCGTGATGTCTGCTCTCTGGACTCGGTTTTGTGTTCAGCTCGAGTTTGCTGCTCCGTCCTGTTTCGGTTCTATCTTCGATCTGGTTCCGGTCTTGGCTGATTGTGTCCTCTCCTTGGGTCTCTTCTTCTTTGACTGGTTTTAGCTCTAGTTAGTCACCTTCTAGGGAACTGTTGGGTTTTGTTCTTTGCAGATCTTAAAAAGTTTCGGTTAGGATTGCTCTGAAGTGTTGGTTCAGGGATCTTCTCGCAAGTCTGAGGTCCTTCTTGGCATTGTTTGGCTCTGCCTCGATGTTTAATTTTCTCGATGTCTTTGGCTGGTGTCACATTACCTAACTGCGTTTGATGAATTTTGGTTTGCCCTTCAATTGCCCCTCCTTTAAGTCTAGGCTCACCTCTCGGCATGTAGGTGCTCTAGTCTTATTGGCGAGTATTGTTTGGGTGGCTCTTCTCCTTTACCGCGTCCGTTGTTTGGTTTTTGAAGCATCTTCTCTAACTCGGTTTTGTGCTCGCTTGATGTCTTTGTGTGGTGTTACATTCCAATTCTACGATCGAAGGTTTCTGGTTTGCCCTTCAATTGCCCCTTTTTCAGTTTAGACTTACCTGTCGACATGTTGGTGATCTAGTCTTATTGGAGAGTATTGTTCGGGTGGCTATTCTCCTATGCTGCGTCCATTGATTGGTTTGGAAGCATCTACTTCTGCTTGGGTTGTGCATTGGTTCGAGGTTCAAGCACGGAACTATATACTTTTGTATCTTTCAAGTAGCGGTTCTGCTTTTTTTTAATCTGTATTGTTGTTCATATGTCTTATCTTTCCATGCTGTAATTCTTCACCAGTATTTTCAATAGAAAACCATTTCTCAAAAAAATTATATATATAGGCACTTGTATCTTATTTTCCTTTTCCAATTGTTTTGTTTAAATAATTAATAAATTTTATCTTATTATTTTATGTTAATTACTATTGCAATTCTGATGTTTTCAATTATCAACTAGATTTTGACCCACATCAAATGCGGAATTATTATATTTGAAAAAAAAAATCATGAATTTTTTTTAATATATCGGAGAAATAACAAAGATCAAATGGTACATCTCCCATATAAATAAATATATTTTATCTTACAAAAATTAATTTGCATGATGCTTGACTTGGGATTTAAGCATTTTTGATTTAAATCGAATACGTTTGAGATTATGGGTTCTCTTAAACTTATTTGAGTTCACCAAAAAAAAAAATATCACGTTAGTATGTAAAACTCTTTTAAATAAAAAATCAAAAAATAATAAAAGTGAAATTGATGATTTCTCTTTCTCTGGTTTGGTTTAAGAAAATAGAAATTTTCCTGCGAGTTTTCTTGTATCCTTACTCTCATTGCTCATTCTCTCCGTCTACCGCTCCCTTGGAAGTATGGATTGCTTATTTCTTTGTGTCTGCGTGATGTCTGCTCTCTGGACTCGGTTTTGTGTTCAGCTCGAGTTTGCTGCTCCGTCCTGTTTCGGTTCTATCTTCGATCTGGTTCCGGTCTTGGCTGATTGTGTCCTCTCCTTGGGTCTCTTCTTCTTTGACTGGTTTTAGCTCTAGTTAGTCACCTTCTAGGGAACTGTTGGGTTTTGTTCTTTGCAGATCTTAAAAAGTTTCGGTTAGGATTGCTCTGAAGTGTTGGTTCAGGGATCTTCTCGCAAGTCTGAGGTCCTTCTTGGCATTGTTTGGCTCTGCCTCGATGTTTAATTTTCTCGATGTCTTTGGCTGGTGTCACATTACCTAACTGCGTTTGATGAATTTTGGTTTGCCCTTCAATTGCCCCTCCTTTAAGTCTAGGCTCACCTCTCGGCATGTAGGTGCTCTAGTCTTATTGGCGAGTATTGTTTGGGTGGCTCTTCTCCTTTACCGCGTCCGTTGTTTGGTTTTTGAAGCATCTTCTCTAACTCGGTTTTGTGCTCGCTTGATGTCTTTGTGTGGTGTTACATTCCAATTCTACGATCGAAGGTTTCTGGTTTGCCCTTCAATTGCCCCTTTTTCAGTTTAGACTTACCTGTCGACATGTTGGTGATCTAGTCTTATTGGAGAGTATTGTTCGGGTGGCTATTCTCCTATGCTGCGTCCATTGATTGGTTTGGAAGCATCTACTTCTGCTTGGGTTGTGCATTGGTTCGAGGTTCAAGCACGGAACTATATACTTTTGTATCTTTCAAGTAGCGGTTCTGCTTTTTTTTAATCTGTATTGTTGTTCATATGTCTTATCTTTCCATGCTGTAATTCTTCACCAGTATTTTCAATAGAAAACCATTTCTCAAAAAAATTATATATATAGGCACTTGTATCTTATTTTCCTTTTCCAATTGTTTTGTTTAAATAATTAATAAATTTTATCTTATTATTTTATGTTAATTACTATTGCAATTCTGATGTTTTCAATTATCAACTAGATTTTGACCCACATCAAATGCGGAATTATTATATTTGAAAAAAAAAATCATGAATTTTTTTTAATATATCGGAGAAATAACAAAGATCAAATGGTACATCTCCCATATAAATAAATATATTTTATCTTACAAAAATTAATTTGCATGATGCTTGACTTGGGATTTAAGCATTTTTGATTTAAATCGAATACGTTTGAGATTATGGGTTCTCTTAAACTTATTTGAGTTCACCAAAAAAAAAAATATCACGTTAGTATGTAAAACTCTTTTAAATAAAAAATCAAAAAATAATAAAAGTGAAATTGATGATTTCTCTTTCTCCGGTTTGGTTTAAGAAAATAGAAATTTTCCTGCGGGTTTTTCTTGTATCCTTACTCTCATTGCTCATTCTCTCCGTCTACGGCTCCCTTAGAAGTATGGATTGCTTATTTCTTTGTGTCTGCGTGATGTCTGCTCTCTGGACTCGGTTTTGTGTTCAGCTCCAGTTTGCTGCTCCGCTCCTGTTTCGGTTTTATCTTCGATCTGGTTCCGGTCTTGGCTGATTGTGTCATCTCCTTGGGTCTCTTCTTCTTTGACTGGTTTTAGCTCTAGTTAGTCACCTTCTAGGGAACTGTTGGGTTTTGTTCTTTGCAGATCTTAAAAAGTTTCGGTTAGGATTGCTCTGAAGTGTTGGTTCAGGGATCTTCTCGCAAGTCTGAGGTCCTTCTTGGCATTGTTTGGCTCTGCCTCGATGTTTAATTTTCTCGATGTCTTTGGCTGGTGTCACATTACCTAACTGCGTTTGATGAATTTTGGTTTGCCCTTCAATTGCCCCTCCTTTAAGTCTAGGCTCACCTCTCGGCATGTAGGTGCTCTAGTCTTATTGGCGAGTATTGTTTGGGTGGCTCTTCTCCTTTACCGCGTCCGTTGTTTGGTTTTTGAAGCATCTTCTCTAACTCGGTTTTGTGCTCGCTTGATGTCTTTGTGTGGTGTTACATTCCAATTCTACGATCGAAGGTTTCTGGTTTGCCCTTTAATTGCTCCTTTTTCAGTTTAGACCTACCTGTCGACATGTTGGTGATCTAGTCTTATTGGAGAGTATTGTTCGGGTGGCTATTCTCCTATACCGCGTCCATTGATTGGTTTGGAAGCATCTACTTCTGCTTGGGTTGTGCATTGGTTCGAGGTTCAAGCACGGAACTATATACTTTTGTATCTTTCAAGTAGCGGTTCTGCTTTTTTTTAATCTGTATTGTTGTTCATATGTCTTATCTTTCCCTGCTGTAATTCTTCACCAGTATTTTCAATAGAAAACCATTTCTCAAAAAATTATATATATAGGCACTTGTATCTTATTTTCCTTTTCCAATTGTTTTGTTTAAATAATTAATAAATTTTATCTTATTATTTTATGTTAATTACTATTGCAATTTTGATGTTTTCAATTATCAACTAGATTTTGACCCGCATCAAATGCGGAATTATTATATTTGAAAAAAAAAATCATGAATTTTTTTTAATATATCGGAGAAATAACAAAGATCAAATGGTACATCTCCCATATAAATAAATATATTTTATCTTACAAAAATTAATTTGCATGATGCTTGACTTGGGATTTAAGCATTTTTGGTTTAAATCGAATACGTTTGAGATTATGGGTTCTCTTAAACTTATTTGAGTTCACCAAAAAAAAAAAAAATATCACGTTAGTATGTAAAACTCTTTTAAATAAAAAATAAAAAAATAATAAAAGTGAAATTGATGATTTCTCTTTCTCCGGTTTGGTTTAAGAAAATAGAAATTTTCCTGCGGGTTTTTCTTGTTTCCTTACTCTCATTGCTCATTCTCTCCGTCTACGGCTCCCTTAGAAGTATGGATTGCTTATTTCTTTGTGTCTGCGTGATGTCTGCTCTCTGGACTCGGTTTTGTGTTCAGCTCCAGTTTGCTGCTCCGCTCCTGTTTCGGTTCTATCTTCGATCTGGTTCCGGTCTTGGCTGATTGTGTCCTCTCCTTGGGTCTCTTCTTCTTTGGCTGGTTTTAGCTCTAGTTAGTCACTTTCTAGGGAACTGTTGGGTTTTGTTCTTTATAGATCTTAAAAAGTTTCGGTTAGGATTGCTCTGAAGTGTTGGTTCAGGGATCTTCTCGCAAGTCTGAGGTCCTTCTTGGCATTGTTTGGCTTGCCTCAATGTTTAATTTGCTCGATGTCTTTGGCTGGTGTCACATTACCTAACTGCGTTCGATGAATTTTGGTTTGCCCTTCAATTGCCCCTCCATTAAGTCTAGGCGCACCTCTCGGCATGTAGGTGCTCTAGTCTTATTGGCGAGTATTGTTTGGGTGGCTCTTCTCCTTTGCCGCGTCCGTTGTTTGGTTTTTGAAGCATCTTCTCTAACTCGGTTTTGTGCTCGCTTGATGTCTTTGTGTGGTGTTACATTCCAATTCTATGATCGAAGGTTTCTGGTTTGCCCTTCAATTGCCCATCTTTTCAGTTTAGATCTACCTGTCGGTATGTTGGTGATCTAGTCTTATTGGAGAGTATTGTTCGGGTGGCTATTCTCCTATGCCGCGTCCATTGATTGGTTTGGAAGCATCTACTTCTGCTTGGGTTGTGCATTGGTTCGAGGTTCAAGCACGAAACTATATATTTTTTGTATCTTTCAAGTAGCGGTTCTGCTTTTTTTTTTAATCTGTATTGTTGTTCATATGTCTTATCTTTCCATGTTGTAATTCTTCACCAGTATTTTCAATAGAAAGCCATTTCTCAAAAAATTATTTATATAGGCACTTGTATCTTATTTTCCTTTTCCAATTGTTTTGTTTAAATAATTAATAAATTTATCTTATTATTTTCTGTTAATTACTATTGTAATTCTGATGTTTTCAATTATCTACTAGACTTTGATCCGCATCAAACGCGGAATTATAATATTTGAAAAAATATCATGAATATTTTTAAATATATCGGAGAAATAACAAAGATCAAATGGTACATCTCCCATGTAGATAAATATAATTTATCTTACAAAAAATAATTTGCATGATGCTTGACTTGGGATGTAAGTATTTTTGGTTTAAATCGAATACGTTTGAGATGATGGGTTCTCTTAAACTTATTTGAATTCACCAAAACAAAAAAATATCGCGTTAGTATGTAAAACTCTTTTAAATAAAAAATCAAAAAAAAATAAAAGTGAAATTGATGATTTCTCAAAATTCAAGCATTAATTTTTTGTTTTCAATTTATTTCGTATGAATTATTTGGATTTCACCAATATTAACAACTTATACATATGGTTAATAGCTTTATAAGGTCTAACAGTTTGATTGATAACAAACAAAACAATGATTCTTGCATTTTCTTAAAATAGAAATTATGAAAACCTTATATGTGTATATATATTTCTATCAATAAACCTATCGTGCTTTCTGTAAAAAATTGTAAAGATGTTTTATTTGTAAAGTTGTACGTTTATAACAAAAGTTCAACTTTAATTAGAGTAATATGGATACAATTAAGCGATATTAAAAAAAAAATTGTATGATCAATCATATTTTCAATTTTTATAAAATAATTGACATCGGTAAATGATTCATCGTTAAAACATTATGTTATATAACATCTTAAAATATTAAAATATTACGTTTTAGTTTGATTTAAATTTGTAACACATGTATTTGTGAGTTCATGTTAAAAAATTATTGAAAATATGTAGAGACTTCCACCATGGCATATATAATTAATTAGAATGTTTTTGATTAGATAATTTAATTGATGTGTCCCTTAAATTTCTCTTTGATCGACACATAAGATTTTTTGCACTTATGTCTTCTCAATTAATATATATATGATTTTTTCTCTTCAATTTATTTTGTATGAATTGTTTGGATTTCACCGATATTAACAACTTGTACATATGTTTGATTGATAGCAAACAAAACAATGATTCTTGCATCTTCTTAAAATAAAAATTATCAAAACCTTATATATTTCTATCAATAAATCTATTGTGCTTTCGGTAAAAAATTGTAAAAATATTTTATTTGTAAAGTTGTATGTTTATAACAAAAGTTCAACTCTAATTAGAGTAATATGGATACAATTAAGCGATATTAAAAAAAAAATTGTATGATCAATCATATTTTCAATTTTTATAAAATAATTGACATCGGTAAATGATTCATCGTTAAAACATTATATTATATAACATCTTAAAATATTAAAATATTATGTTTTAGTTGGATTTAAATTTGTAACACATGTATTTGTGAGTTCATGTTAAAAAATTAATGAAAATATGTAGAGATTTCCACCATGGCATATAGAATTGGAATTTTTTGATTGGATAATTTAATCGATGTGTCCCTTAAATTCTTCTTTGATCGACACATAATATTTTTTGCATTTATGTCTTCTCAATTAATATATATGATTTTTTCTCTTCAGTTTATTTTGTATGAATTGTTTGGATTTCACCGATATTAACAACTTGTACATATGGTTGATAGTTTTATAAGTTACAACAATTTGATTGATAGCAAACAAAACAATGATTTTTGCATCTTTTTAAAATAAAAATTATCAAAATCTTATATGTGTGTATATATATTTCTATCAATAAACCTATCGTGCTTTCTGTAAAAAATTGTGAAATGGTTTTTTTGTAAAGTTGTACATTTATAACAAAAGCTCAACTTTAATTAGAGTAATATGAATACAATTAAGCGATATTAAAAAAAAATTATATGATCAATCATATTTTCAATTTTTATAAAATAATTGACATTGATAAATGATTATGTTATATAATATTTTAAAATATCAAAATATTATGTTTAGTGAATTTAAATTTGTAACACATGTATTTGTGAGTTTATGTTAAAAATTAATAAAAATATGTAGAAATTTTCACCATGGTATATAAAATTAATTAGAATGTTTTGATTGAATAATTTAATTGATGTGTCTTTGATGATTTTTTGCATTTATGTATTCTCAATTAATATATATAGAATTATATTATTTCATAATATACAAAACAAAAGTACATAAAAGTGAAAGTATTTTTTTTTTTACATTGCGAGTGTAAAGATAAATCTAACTTTAACCCACCCACACTTGAATGTAGTTTACAATAAGAGATTTAAATAAATTACACAATCTACTGAAAATCAATTTTCCGAACGATATTATACAATTACATAAACTAGTGAGAAGACGAGTTTCTCAATGGCGTTGAGGCGTGTGGAATTCCCAACCATCATAGCATCCAAGCTCACACCCATCGAAGCACAACGTGAGCCACGGTCTCTGCTCGCAAATTGTAGCTGTGACCGTCTCTTTTCGACCAGCGAACCGTGTCTGTCCCAATCCGAGCCAATGCAGACCCGCGAAAGACGGCTTGCTCAGCCATCTCAATGCTCCAGTAGTCAAGCTCACACAGTTATGGACATTGAGCTTCCTCAATTGTTTGCCACCTCCCTCTGCTTGTCTCTCCCTTGTAGCCAGCGACTCTATCGAAGAATCTGTCACGTGGAAGCAACTCCTGAGACTCAGCTCTGTTAAAGCCTTGCAATAGCGTGTGATCGTGTGGATGGCTCTGTCTGAGATTCCTGGCATGTGACCAAGATCAAGTGTTGATAATGTTCTGCTGATTGTTCCTTCATTGTTCAACAGATAGGAAATTCCTCTGTCACCGACTCTCTTACAGCCGCGGAGAGACAGTTGCGTGATGGGAACATCAGACTTACCAAGTGCAAGCATGCCAGTATCGGTTACATCAGCTCCTGCGAGATTCAGAGAAGTTAACTTTCTGAGGGGTGAAACAGAGTTGAGGCAAGAATCTGATATACTTTTGCAGCTGCCTAAGTCGAGCAGCTCAAGATTGCTACACAACCCCAGTTTCTTCACGGCTTCGCTGGTTATGAGAGGGCACGTGGAGAGTCTGACCTCTTGAAGAGAACAAGAAGATCCTGTGACATCGTGGAACGCCAAATCAGACAACAGGAAGGCACCTCGTACTTCAAACTTCTTCAGGTTCCGGCATGAGTGAAGGAGCGACGCAAAACCAGCATCGCTGACTTTGGGGAACCCACCGAGTCTCACTGACTCTAACCCCTTGCAAGCCTCGGAAAGAAGAAATATACCCATGTCGTTGATTCTTTTGAATGATATCTTACGGTTGTAACAAGTTCGAACCAGAGAGAGGCTTGTGAGTTGCTGACAATAACCCAGAGACTGAAGCCCAGTGTAAGTCAAGTCACTGTCGAGAAATGGCTCTTTTTCAGGACGGTCTTCAAGGTCCAGTTTGACAAGTTGAGGAAGAGAACCTGTGATAGCTATGATTAGCCTGTCAGATATCAAGTCCAGCACAAGTGACAGGCTTTGCAAAGTAAAAGAAGGTGAAGGAGAAAGCAAGGCACTATAATCAGCCTTAGATAAATAACTTCCGGTGACTTTGAATCTATTCATGAGAAGAATTGCCTCGGACTCAAGCAGTGGCTGTAACCTTAGAACTTTGAGAGTTTCTGGCAAGGAGAATCTAACCGACTGGAAAGCGGTGGCATCTACTAGGATACCTCGGATATTTAGTTGCAGAGACTGCAAGCATCACAAGAATATAAAACCCAATTCAATTTCACACTTTCTTGCTTCTTCGGACCAATGCCTCAGCAAGCTTTAACAAATTACCTCCAGATACGGACACCCGTTGAGCATTTGCGTCAGGTTAGATTGAAAAACAACGGGCGAATCCAGGTCTGCCATTTCCAGGGTAAGAACCCTATAGTAATCGAAACACAAAACTCTTAATTACTCACTGTCACAACTTCAACTCAATGCTTCACACAAAAAAACTTCTGATGAAGAACGAATGATTGACAAAAAAGCCATAGCTATTTGCAAAATACATAAACGCTTGCCTTCAAGGAAAGACGAATAATCAGCACATTGGATTCGAGTCTATCATCTACCGGAAGATATCTCTCTATATATTGAATGGATCAATAGTCACTAAGAGCTAAAGTCGGTTAAAAAATGTGACCTTTCATCAATTTTCCCCTGTTTTCAGTCTAACAAACTGCTAAATTGCAGAAACAAACACGAGCATTCACTGAGGCACCTATCGAAGTTCATGGGAAGACAAAACTGTACCGGAGATTTGGGCAGAGGCTGCCGATGGAAGTGAGGACGGTGGAATTAAGAAGTGAACATCTGAGCAAGTGAAGTTCCTGGAGATGTGGTCCGAGAACACCACAAACAGCAGCGGAATTAAGGCGGAGACAATTCAGAGTCAGGTTTCTCAGTCCGATGCAACCACGCAACACATGATTCAAAGTTTCCTCGTCCGGAGAGAAAACCTAACAAGAGAAACGAAAAAATTCGATCAAATTTCATATCTTTCCACAAGTAATTGAAATTCAATAGAATCGTAGAGACTCACAGAGAGATCGAGAGAGGTGAGAGAAGGTAGAACGCCGGAGACAACGGCGGAGCGAAGCGTTGTTGAAACGCAGGCGACGGAACATAGATTCTCAAGATCTAAACGTTTCAGTATTTCCTCTGCTAACACGGATCTTGTCACTTCCTCCATGGTGAAATTTCTCTCTCTGCCTTCTCTCTATACTCTTCAATTCCAGATTCTTCGATCTTCTTCTTCTTCACCGTTGACACGAATAAAAGGACGAAGGGTTGTGTTTGGAAACAGGTTTAGTCATATCCTTACCAACTTGTCCTGGTTATTAACGACCGGTTTAACGAAAATTAGATAGCCTGGTCGAATCCGGTTTGTGCTTTGTTCGGTCTGATAAGAGTGTTTTAATCTGAATTTTGGTTTGGTTTAATCATTATTTGTTTTAGAAGTAGTAATCAATGTAAACCGATAATATGTGGATCGGCGGTTTGATAAATTGGTTTTTAATCAACTACATTTTCTAATTATCTAAGAATATAATTTTTGGCCCATTTTTTTTCGGTTTAGTTTTTATTCAAAACGATTTTATTTTTTTAATTTGGATTAGATTGGTTATATTTATCTGGATAAAACATTTCTAATTGTTGGAGATTAAATTAGTCAACTCAAAAAGTACTATTCCTTAAAAACTACTTCTTCTATTTCCTTGTATTAGATATTTAAAAACAAATTATATTATTTGATTTTCTCAAAAATTTGATGCAAAATTTATAGTTATTTAATATCTTATGACTATTAGTATTCTGCGATTGGTTGAATAGTTTTGATTAAGAATTAAATAATATTTCTTTTTTAAAATATAGTTTTTTAATTCATCACCGGAGTTTAGCCAAAAAAATCTTATAAAAAGGAAGGAATGAGTATAATTAATCTGATGAGTACATCACTTCGGATAAGGATAAAAAAAACAAAACAGTTTACATTTTAAAATCTCATACCAAAGTTAAGAAAGAGACGATTCATGATTCCCTTGTATACCTCAGTACCGTTGGGTATCGCATCAACCTTCGGTTCATCATTCCGGTACGTAAAACCGGTATTCTGATTAACCGGTGGTAAACTCGGAAGCTTAGAGAGTCCGGTCATGTAGAGCTGTGTCATATCCATTTGTGGAGCCAACGACGTGAAAGGCCTCGTCGTGGTTTCCAAAGAGGTGTCGTAAGTCGAAGAAGGAGGCCTACCTAACCGAGTGGTTCGATTGGTTTGATCTTGAGTTGATGAACCGGACCGAGACTTTGGACCGGGACAGCGTGGAGCTGGTGCATTGTGCTCGTGTATACCATCGTATGTGGTCACCACTAAGTTAATATCGTCTGCTCCTCTCTCCACATGCTTCTTCACTTTGCACCCTTCATATGTGCATTTGTAGTAACTCCTACAATTAACATATATACCCAAAAAAGTTTACTAGTATCGGTAGTATATCCGGATTTCGCCAAAACATCGGACTAATTCCTAAGATGAGTGACAAAATGTTTTCCGTAAATCTACTACGAATAAAATTTTAAACCCTAGTGACCAAGTAGTCCGCGCATGGTATTGCAATATATATATTATTGTGATACCATGCGCGGTTCTAAAAAAGGTTTATTTATATTGGAAAATAAATTAATCGGTGTAGCAATTAAGAACATGGTAAAACAAAATGAGTTTGCTCATCCATCGGATTAATCAGACTAGATCCGAATCATGAATGTAAATAGAAAAGAAGAAGAAAAAAAGCATGGTGAAAGAAGAACCTCGGATTAGGATTTCCTTTGACAACTTTCTGACCATATTTTCTCCAGCGAAAACCATCGTCAGGATGATCTTCTTCGCTTTCCATCTGAATAATGATTCTTTGTTGCTTACTTGTTCTTGTGGCTCCAATCATGTTTGATACCTCAACCTTCCTGCAAGAGAATTTATACAACTTAGGTTAAATTTAATAAAGATGCTGTTTTAGTATCATTGATTATGTTGTTAACTTTTGTTGTCACACCTTCTCTTTGGAGATGAAGGTTCAACATCTAGTTCATCAGCAATGTCGTCATCTTCGTCTTCGTCTTCGTCTTCTTCGTCTTCGTCATCGTAATCTTCATCTTCCCCCTCGTCCTCCTCGCTCTCTTCGTCCATGGAGATGATGTTGATATTATCAGCATGGTCAACGACTTCAGATTCGAAAGAAGCGACTAAAGGAGCACCAAATGGCTCAACATGAGATTCATGAGATGGGATATAAACGGACTCTTCCGTTGGAATGTCATCAAAGCCTGTTGTAGATATAAGATAAAATCTTATAAAAGAGATTTAGAGAATAATAGAAAAGAGAAGCAAACTTGAGGCACAAGCAACATCATTACCTTCTTGAGGAGGAGGCAGATCAACATTCATCGGCTGATGAGGAAGATCGTCTACGGATATCATTGCCGTTGCATTGCCGTCGTCGGAACTTCCCACCATCTCTAGAGGTTCGTAATTGGCGACAGGAGACGGAGGGTTAATCTGGAAAACAATTATAGCAAAAAAATTAAACAATAACGGTTAGGGTTTTCTATTGAAAACAAGATGGACTTGTAATATATGAAACTTAACATGATATCAATGTCTATTAAATCCAAATAAATATGATACTCAATCATAACAAAACGAATTATTCAAAAACGAAGGAATCAGAAATTATCATTTTTAAGAGGATTCCACATTGAAAAATAGATAAAAGTCTAATAATATGGTTTTATTATCCATACGTAACATTTTGTGAGTATGTGTCTGGTAACGTAAATGAAAATAAATTAAAAATAGCCCTTTTATACGGAAAAAAATATATATGCAATTTATATTCACAAATATATGTTAAATTATCACAATAAACTGTTTATGATCATATGATTTATATATCATCGTATTAAAAGAATCATAAACACAAAAGATATCTTGTGACTTACCTGTGAAGGATCAGACAACATATTGGGAGATTGCAACAGTGCTGATGGACTAAATCCAGGAGAGATTGCAACGATTGGAGAAGGAACAGTCGTCGTGTTCCTGAAAAATGCAGCAAAAGGAGAAATGTTCTCTGTCTCTAGTGTTGGAGGATTAAACTCTATTCTTGCAGCTAATCTCTCCCCGAGACCACCAGATCTTTGTTCAGACTGATCTCTTGGCTGAGGGAAGATCTCAGTGATCGGATTAAGACCATTGTCGGTTTGATTCAACATCGCAAATATCGTTCTTGGGCTAGGGCTTGACGGTGGAGCCCAATACGACGTCATTTCCATGAAGTCTCCATCAAAATCACTCATTTTTTTAGATATCCCTGTGATGTCAAGAAACAAACACACACAAAAAGTCGAAATGAAATAAAAATGTTATAGTATAAAAGTGATACTTTGTGAGATTTAGAATCAAATGAAAATTATAAGAAAAAAATTGACCTAATTTATAGATGTAAAGGAGAAACCTTTTTCTTCAAATTAAGCTAGACGAAAACGAAGAAGAAGAAGAAGACAAAGAGGATGTGTGTTGCACAGAAAGGAGATGGTTGTTCTTATATAATAAAAATGGTAACCATTTCATTTTGGTAACGATTTCAAATGGTCAAACTTTCGTCATCCAAGTGTCAACAATGCCTAAGGAGGTTTTAATTACGTTTTAGATTCTTTTTACTATGGTTTTGTTGAGAGGTTTTTTTACTTTGGTTTGGTTAATCAAATACAATATACCGACAAAACTAATGAGAATATACGAAGTTTTATTCTTGAACAATACCGGGAAAAGCCAATGAGAATAAACGAAAATTTATTTATACTAAATGAAAGTAAATCGTTAAAACACTAATACGAATTTATCGTTAATTATTTAATTTCTCTTATTATAAATAAATAAATGTCACCGCATCCGTAACATCAATCTAATAAATATTTTTATTACAAGGTAATTAAACTAGATTGAGTATCATTGTGATTTTATATTTATTAAATCATATAGTACAAAAGTAACCATCATTAATTTAATATTGTCGGTATTTTCTAGTACTTTTAAATTTAATCCGATTTGTCTAGTTTGTACCATAAAATGTTATAAATATAATGAATTTAAAGTAGATTAAATATTACCGCGATTTAATATTTATTAATTCATATATTTAAAGGTAATCATCGTTAGTTAATGTTGTCGGAATTTTTTCAGTGCTTTTAAATTCGATCTGACTTGCCTAGTTCGCTTATTAATATAATAAAGTAAACTAGGTTGAGTATCACCGTGATTTTATATTTATTAAACCAAATAGTAAATAAATAACCATCGTTAATTTGATATTGTCAATATTTTCAATACTTTTATTAATTTCAATCCGACTTGTCTAGTTTGCAACATAAATGTTATAAATATAATAAAACTAAACTAGATTAAGTATTACCGTGATTTTATATTTATTAAATCATATACTCAAAGGTAATCATTATTAATTAATGTTGTCAGGTATTTTTTCATGCTTTTAAATTCGATCAGACTTGCCTAGTTTGCTTATTAATATAATGAAGTAAACTAAATTAAGTATCACCGTAATTTTAAATTTATTAAACCAAATAATAAATAAATAACCATCGTTAATTTGATATTGTCAATATTTTTAATGCTTTTAATTTAGATCCGATTTATCTAGTTCGCAACATAAATATTATAAATATAACGAAATTAAACTAGATTAAGTATTACCGTGATTTTATATTTATTAAATCATATACTTAAAGAATAATCATCATTAGTCAATATTGTTGGTACTTTTTAGTGCTTTTAAATTTGATTCAACTTGCCTATTTCGCAACATCAGTCTGGTAATTGGTATAAATATATTAAAGTAAATTAGATTGAATATCACCGCAATTTTATATTTATTAAATCAAATAATTTTATAGTTTTTAAATTTAATTCGATTTGCATACTCCGGTCTAATTTCTTTTTTTGCAACATCTTATATAAAAGATTAACACGATTCAGAATCCAAACCGATCATACAGAATTTATATAAATAATAAAAGATGAAAGAATTCCGATTCCAATTTAGAGATAAAAAGAATCCTTGTTAAGTTTTTTTTGGGTCAATCATCATTCCACTTCCTATATTTTATTAAAATAATATATTAAAAATATTACTAACTATTTTAAAAGTGGTTGTTTAGTAATTTTAATTTTGGTTAGTTGTCGGTTCGACCGGTTTCATTTCCACCTTGTAACCCAAAACATTTTGGTTAATTTTTTGTTTTAACTAATACACTTGTATATTTAGTGGTTAAAAAAAAAAATGGAAATAAC